>VUYV01000090.1:595614-783973 GCA_008711295.1 Anarhynchus alexandrinus
CCCCCCCCCCCCCAAACTGCAGCATTCATCTATTATAAAGTAGCTCTTTCTTTTTTCCCCTCGCCTACCATTTTTCACAGCGTGAGGAGGGAGAGGCAGGTGGGTGGCAGGAGGGACAGTTGAGGACATAATGGCACCGCATCTGTTGCCAAACAAAGCCAAAGCCCGGGCTGCCGCCGGAGAACCTGTTGAGGTAACTTGCAAAGCCCTCAACGATAAAAGCATCCCACCTGCTGTGGCTGCCACTTTCTGGTCACCTACGAGGGGTCTTCACCTCTTATGAGGGCTTCTCCCATTAGGGTTTTCCATCCTCCCTCTTGCGCCTTGATGGAGGGGGCTTTGCAGCGCGGGTGTTGGTATCCATCCCTTCCCAACGCTTGCAGTCAGGTATTTCCACCACGTTTGCCACTGAGGGCTGTGTGCCAGGATGTTTTAAAATGGGGAAACAAGTAGTAGTGATTCACAGGACCGAATTTGCCCTGCTGCCCCCTGCAACTTGGAAAACTGGAGTAAAAGTATTTTTTTTTTCAAAATCCTATTGTTATATTCACTTTCCCATTCTAAATATGTTAAGTTTAATTCAGTGCCAGTACCAACTGTAACCAGAGTTAAATTAGCCCTCCTGTTAGCTCTGCTTGGTTTTCACTTTTCAACAAGCCTTAGTAAAATAAATCATGTCCCACTTGTCTTTAAATTTCATTATCATGACCTAACTTAATTTGCTATAAATTATTTCTACCTGAGCTTCTTCGGCTGTGAACTTGCAGCCTCCAGTGTCTTGCTCATTGGATCATTGCCCAGCTAATCAAGATTATTTTTTTTTCTTCACAACTCCTGCTTTTTGTATCAGCTAGCTCTGCCAAAGTCAACTTGGCTGTATAACCTCCGTGGAGACACACAAAGAGCTGATGTATTCTTGTCTTTAAAACAAGGGTTTTATTGAAGTGGGTTCCGGTCTCTTCCTGTCGTGCTCTAGTGCTGCTAATAAAGACCTCTTTTCCCTTAGAATAATGTGACCTCAATGGTTTGTTCTCATTTTGGAGGCAGCCATTGCAACACTTTCTTTTGGCTCTTCTTTCTTTTCTTTTCTCCTTGGGAAGAATGACTGACTGACTGGAAAATCTCTGCTCACAAAGTATTGAGCAGCTGTGCCTTGTTTTTGTTTTTTAGCACAGCTAGATTTCATGTCTGATAAAGACTGGTGTTTATTTCCACCGAGAAATGCCGATCCATATTTTTTTTTCCTTTAGAGCTGTTCCTATTATTTAGCAATTGTTGATAAACAACTTTTATTTCAGCCCCCTGAACATTGAAGGCTCGCCTCTCACCAAGCTGCTGAGTTGCAACCAGGCTAAATATTTTTGCTGAGTAAGGGTCAGAGAACCCTTAAAGGATTTCAGCCTCCTACATCAAGTTGTAATAACAAATTGCTATGATCATATGTCCTCAGAAGAGAAACTTACACAGCGAGCTTTTTATGACTTTGGAAAAATACTGCATGGTTTAAAAAAAAAAAAAAAAAAGGATTTTACCTGACTTCCTGGGAAGCCTTGGGGATGCTTCAGAGCAGTCATTTCAAAATGAAAACACGCTGATTGTTGCTTAGGTGAAACACATGTAATTTGCGAAGTCCTTTAATGGCAGCTGAGGGCCTGATGTAACTTACCAGCAGATTAAAAATGAGCCAGTTTTCCTAATTCTCATTTGGAGATGAGTGGTAACATGCCTCTGTTAATGGTGAGCAGTCTAACATTGTCTCTCAATATAGCCTTTCTTTTGGAAACAGACACTCTTGCTTGGTATCTAGATCCTAGTGGAGCAGGTATCTCTGTTAGAGTAGTTTAACTATGACAGTGGATGTTGATAGAATTGAGTTTTCTGGGTGCTGAAGGCATCCTGTTACCTCCTGGTACGGGGTGGTACAAGAACAGCGGGTACAAAAGATACTGCCTTGGGCACACAGCAGTCTCCTCAGTTCTGACATGCTTCAGTCCGACCTAAATTATTGGGCTCAATATGAGGTTTACTGGTAAAACGACACGTCATGTGGTAGGCAGGGGGTCAGATTAGATGATCTAATGGCTCCATCTGGCCTTAAACTCTTAATTAGGGGAATGCTGCCAGCACAAGATGGCATTGAAGCTTTTCACTGCTAGATTTCGCTTGCTTGGGAGATCCTCAGCTGAAGCGGAGCTGCGGAGGTTGTGCTTGGGCAGCTCTTTTCCTCGGCCTCTAATGCTGGTAGCAGCCAGCGGAGCTAAAAGAGAGTCCTGATGGGGTAGTTCTGGTCTTGCTTTCATGGAAGTACAAAAGCCCTGCGTCTAACTCTTCCAGGCTGTCACACGTTCAGCTTTCAGAGTTGTAATGATATCTAAATAGAGAAATAAAATCTACTGTTAGCCCGGTACTATGGCATTCACTGAAAGAAAAAAGATAAGTTTCTCTGGCAAGCTGATGAAACAGAAAATACAGTTATTTGAAACTGCTCATGGATTAAAATATTAAAAGTGAGGATGTGGTTTTAGTGGTGGGAAGTTTGATACTGTAGAGGTTTGATACCTTTGCTTGACACCTTTGGTATGGCAATGGGGAATACAGATATGTGTGGTGGTGTAGATTTGCTCTTTGCTCTCTCAGCTATGCAAGTGACAGTGTTGCAGGTTTAATAATCATTGACCCAGCAAAACCAGCATCACTGATCAACCAGTTTCTTTTGCAAGTGCAAATGGCTTATAGTTAACTTGGTGCGTCACTTGATTCCAGAAGGTCACTTGAACGTGTTTTTAAAGTTGCTTAATTGCTTATTGATCTCCTAATTATTCTGTGCTTGCTGTCTCTTTTGCTATTTTCTGAAATGCGTTGATATGTCACAATTTTAATTTCTTTAATAGAACATTGTGGTTTTGTGGTGTTGAGTATTCACTTTTAAGTTTAGAGCTTTTAATTGGGAATTTCAAACTTTATTGGTTTCCTTTATATACAAATGTTACACATTTTATTTTTCTTGCATTTTTCTAAATCAGATACTCTAATTCTGCACGCCTTTTAAAGGTCCTGTTATTATACGACTAGCATATTTCAAAGCAAAAGGAGCTAAATTAGTAACTGCTGAGGTACTCTATTCTAAAGTGCTGTCCCCTATTGCTAATTTAGCTTGCGGGTTTTTTCCTCCCTCTTTCAGATTTTTTTCATACAGAGTAATTGCCCTGGAAGTATGCTCTTTTTCTTTGTGGTTCTTGTCTTTTGGATATTAATCATATTTTTTTCATTTTAGTAGTAGCTTCTACTGCCCTGGCTTCTTTCCTTGCAAATTCCTTGTGCCGTAGATTATTGCTCTGTGTTTATGTCACTGGGCAGTTGTGCATGGAGAGACACAGCCTTGGTGCCCTGTGGTGTAACACAGCAGGGTAATCTAGGTCCCAATTAAGAGCAAGAGTATGTGAAAGTAGATGCTAAACTGCCACTACAGCACTGCCTCTGCTCCCATCTGTATTTCCTTTTGAGGCGTCTAACCCAAGAGATGGTCTCATGTGCGGTGACCCGTCGTGGTCCTGGGAACCAGGACCGGCAGAGGTTCAGATGGAAGAAGCAACTTCCAGTCACGCTCTGCTTCATTCTCCTCCTCCCTTCCCTGTCTTACTTTGGAGTCTGTAACACATCTTATTTCTTCTAGGACTCCCTAGTGCCCGGCTATCTGCTGCCAGCAGCTGTCTTGCTGGCTGCTTCGTGCAACTGTTGTCAACTTTACAAAGCCGCTAGCATGTTCCTTGCTGAATGGTCCCTTCAGGTTTGCATGCTTATTTCTGCCTTGCTGACTTTATTATCACCACAGCTTCCCCAGCCTAATTACAGCTTCGCTCTTCCTACTGCCTACTAAGTTGCAGGAACATTTGGATGGACCTCAAATGAGCCTGAAGATAGCAGTATGCAGAACCAAATAAGCGCCCTTAAAAGTGGAAGAAAGGTCTCTAGATGGTCTCAATCTTGCTTATCTTTGCAAGGTGGTACCTTAAAAGCCTATTAGTTTCTGATAACACAGGTTTTGTCACCTGGGGTTAGATTTACACTTTGCAAAATACGGAGATTTTCAGTTGCACAAGGACACTATCTGCAGTCACCAGATGCAGTTATCTAGATTAAATTGTAAGACTTGTCACTGATTATGCTGGTAATCATTGAGGTGATCAGTGTAATTATCTTGAGATCAAGAAGACATTTTCTCTGATGTAGTACTGCAGAATTAAGTTGAAGGAGCATCCATCATTAGCTACTGGAAAGAGTCAGGGTATGGTTCCAACCAAGCACTTGTCTTTTTCGCTTTGGTCACATTATTTTATAATGTGGTAGAAAAACAGATCAGCAAATACTGTGAAATTGACCTTTCGTGTTAAAAACATTTTCCATTGGATTCTGTCAGATTTATTGAAAACCTACTGCATTGCCTAATCCTGAAAGGCTCCTAGGCATTCAGTTCATAACCAGACTTTAGAACAGACTTTAGTCTGGGTCTCTTTACCCAAGGAAGACAAAGTATTTCCCCTTCAGGTTATTTTAAGCTTTCAGAGTATATTTTTTTCTAGTATAGATCATATGGAGGATTGACTCAGCTGCTGCTGGAAAGGGTTTTCTTGCCAAACAGAATGGTTGTTGATGTTGTCTCAGAAAATGTGACTGAGACTCAGTAGCATATAATCCCAAACTCTAAAAATGTTTCTGACTCTAATGCGGGCTAATAATTAATCTAGAAAAAAATGATATGGTTTTGGAGAACTCTTTACAGACAGTCATTTGTCTCTGTTGGAACATTTCCCTTTAGCGTCTGTAATGTGGTTCTTATATAGTGGTAAAAAATCCATTTTGCAGATGTGTTTGCTGAGCGGTAACTGGCATCTCTTCAGCCTTTGTTCATTCTTCTATGGATTGTCAAGCCAATTTTTTGCAAGCACAGCGATAGATGATGTTCAAGAGATTATGGTATTTATCTTATATCTTATGCCTTTCATTTTTAACTTACTTCATATTGCCGTTACATATGCACTGTAAGTGTATGTAACATTTTGTTTCCTTTTTCAGATGGCATAGATACGCATACAAAATGTTGTTTATATTTCCCAGCAGGGTATACTGCTCAGGGAAGGGATGGGAGCCTTTTGTAGTCTAAGTCATATGAAGGGGATGCAGGAGATAACTGGGAAAAGCAGACAGCACTGAACATCTTCTAAAAAACAAGTGATTTGGGTTTTGTTAGGGCTTGAAAGAGAGGTCTAAGAGCATCCATGTCAGCTGTTTCTTCAATTTCCATCAAGCATATCCGATTTCATTCCAAGAAATGTGTTGCCACAGAAGGCATCCAAGAGCAAAGCATTGTAGGAAAGATAGGAGATAATTGGTAATATTTTTCTGTCGTTGATCTGTTATTATATCTGCTAAGCTTCACACAATTATTTATCAGCTGAGAGTTATAAAATAGTTCCTGGCTTGAGATGAAAAGGGAGAAAAGTCAAATACATATTTTAACATGAACCCAACCCATCAGTCTTAAAGTGCTGATTCATTTGCCCACACAGTATAATTAAGTAAGCTGTTAATCTGTAATAAGGAGTGATACATTCAGTGATCTCACAATCAGAAAGTAATTATAGCTTAAATGTTCATTTGGCTCTCCTCAACCATTGTATTACTCCGTTACTGTTAAGAGAGGGTATTTGTAGCTAAGATCTGTGAAGGTTTACCTACACAGTTTGCTTCTGCAAACTGCTTCTGGAAGAGGTTTGCCATGAGCAGTTGTTAGAAGGATGTCTATACTGGAAGTTTTTTGGGAACAAAATGTCGACTGGCATTCTGAGTCCTGTCTTGGGCGAGAATATTATAGTTTGAGTACATTTGGTGTTTCATTAGATAATGAATCCATTATGTAATTGGAGTTCAGGCTCACACTGATTAATCATGACATTTCAATTATTCATTGAATCAGTGATCTTTTGCACCCCTTTTTTCCCACCTCATTTGCTGTTGGCTTCTATTAATTTCTCTTCTTACTGCTTTAGGATTTCATCTTGCCGTGTTCTGAGATCCTGAAAATCTTCCACTGCCGGAGACTTTCATTGGGGAATTTAAATCACCTGGCACCTTGCAAGCAGCTCTTGGCACCGTTCTGGTTTGGTGCCTCATAGCATTTCCACTGCCTACCTTCAAGGTAGCTGTGCTGCGAAGCAGCCAGGCAGCCGTGCCGCGTTTGAGGGCTGCCAGGGAGGGATGCATGATAGACAGAGGTTGCCGTCACCCTGGATCCTGAGACTCGAAACCAGATTCTTGGTTCATCTGCTAAACTGGATTTCTTGATGGCGTCCCAGAGCCACAGAGAGGGTTGAGTTGCCCAACTCGGAGTCTGTGCGCACAGCTAGTGAGATTTCCCTTAGCTGCGGTGTGCTGCAGTGCCTTCCACACTGCCAGTACGCAGGCAGCGTTGTTTTAAATGATAGTGTTTGTCTGGAGGAATTCACTTGGTACCCATGAAATTTGTTGTTCTGTAGTGTGCAGACAGCACAGAGATCAGACGCGGCTGCTGTGTTCTCCTTCGGGTCCTGTTCCTGCTCAGCTCCAGCGCGCAGGTATCCTCACTTTCCAGCTCAGTACCCACTCAGTCAGTCACATTTTATGATATGTCCATAGGGAAGTGAACAAAAATACCCTTTTAAATTTGTTTTAATTTTATTATTGCTGTTATTTTGACACTGTCACTTTTGAGCTATTGTTTAAATCCTGGAACAGATTTAAAGTAAGATGTAGAAGAAGGAGACTCAACATTTTTACATCAGTCTTTTTGTATTTTTAAATAGTTGTGGTCAGATTCAGCCTGCAGGTGTTGGAGGAGCCAGGCAGTATTTCATGGAGGTTTGTCTCCCAGTGTGCGCAGACTCTGGTGGCCTCCAGAGGCTCAAGTGCTCTCAAACATGGCACACAGATTTACAGGACAACCCAATGTGTAACTTACCGGAAGGTCTGTGCTAACTGGTAGTATAAGATTGATTAAGGATAGGATGTATGGAAATAGTTCTTCCCATGGATATCTTCCCTGTTTTGATTTTTTGTAAATACTCCATCTGCAGTTGTTTGGGAGTAGTGGTGGCAAATCTCTTTCTTTGGTTCAGGTAAAATTATCCTGTCCTCAGTCCTTTAGCCAACTGGACTTTTCGGGTGGGCTGATCACCTGTGAATTTTAGCCTTTAGTCTACAACTTATGGTTGTCGTGTCAGTAGTCATTACAAGGTAATATTTTTAGAGATAAACTAGTATATGGCCTTTTATGACAATGGCAAAAGAAAAAAAAAAGGAGTAGAAAGACAAAATACAGCTTTTTATGGATGTGGAGAGCAAGGCAAGTCTGTGTGTGTGCTGTAACAGACAGGCCTTACAGGATGAAGAGTGGGTAATTTTCTAAACCTGACTGAAAACAAAATCATTCAATATGGCAAAGCTAAGACCTAGTTTAATAGAGAAGAGGAGACTAGATTTATCAATGAGCATCTTTTCTATATATCAACATACTCGATGTCTTAAAGAGAAAAAAAAGTAATAATAACGTCAGTTTCAAAACTATAGAACATCTCAGTAATTGTCTGGAAGTCAGATAAAACCATGATCTTTTTACAGTGTTCTTTTTTAATGGATTCTTACTTATAAAATTTTAATATTTATTCAAAGTGCAAGTTTGCTCTAAAGCATGTCTAAAAAAAGAGCCCCGTAGGAGTCTTTATTTCCTGGGCTTTTCGAATTCTGTATAAAAGTTCTGCTGTTTGCACGCAAGAGGGTTGTTACTCTGAAGGTTAGGAGCTTACTTAAACTGGGCTTGAAAGGTTGAGCTGATTTTTTTAGGGATCTCTTGAAGGCTTATTCTGTCCACAGCAGAAGCTGAGCGTTTCATTTGAAGACAATAGAGATGCGCACACGAATACAAGCACCTTACGGATTTGTGAGTCATACAGTTTGTACGTGAGGAGGATGGGGGGGCACCTCGACGTGTGCGGTCCATCTCTGATGTGGAGGGCCAGCAGTTTCTCACAGGGACACCATTTGGTATTAACTTAAAAAACAGTGATATTTGTGGGGACTCTGTGATCCCAAGGAGCGTGGAGCGCTGCGGTGCCATTTGGGATCTTTTTACAAATGAGCGCTTCTCCAGGTGCTGTGCCTAAAGTTAGTAGCAAGGTCATTTAGTTTTTCCAGCTGTACATCATCAGAAGCGTGGTATGGCTGGACAGGTGAATTATGTGCCAGGGCCCTATGATCCACATTCTTGGGAAGTTGGGTTGTGCACAATTTTTTTCCAATTTTTCTGGAAGTTGAAAAGTGACAGACCAGACAGATTGAGTGCAATCATGACGCAGCCAACAGGCCACCCCCTGTGGCTGATCCGTTGGCTTCTTCCTCTTGCCTCTTCCTGTTCTTACTTGCTCATTTGAGCACGTAAGTTACAGCAGCAACAAGAAATTCCTCTCTAATTGTGGCGCCTTCAGTAACCACAAATACAAACTGTATGTGCAGATGCCGAGCATCTCTAGTTAGCTGTGACCCCATTGACATTGCAAGTAATAGATTCGGTCTTCTACATCAGGGCATCTGGCTTTGAGGAGAAGAGAGATTATTCTAGTGCCTTACATTATTGATAGGGAAAATGGACTTGCTATCACTGAATTTCCTTCACAGCGAGACATATGTGTGCCGTGCAGCTCTTTGCACATGACAAGAGGATGGTGTAGTTGCTCAAATGCCAGTGAAGATATAATTTAGCTTATGGAATCTGCACAGATGATCATGCATGAGATGGAAATATCACTTGGTGTAAGAGATCAGCAGTGAAAAGCCTTTGTAGCTAGATTTTGTGACCCTAGAAGGCACATAAAAATCTGTCGGTGGCTGACAGCTACGCTCTCACTTTCACACTGCGCCCCCAGACTTGACTCTACAAGTTTGCCTTGTTCCTGCGCCCTCACTGCTTCCCCCAGGATCCCAGTGCTACTGCAGTTGCCCTTAGCCTCACTCATGTTTTTGGGACACCGCTGCAGTCCCTCTTCATCTGCTGGGCACCTTGCTTACTTCTGCCTTTTGTTTTTTCGCAACTCATTTGTGCCATGGCTTTGTAGTCCTGTGCAATCTCTGAACCTGACCAGGGGAATAAAAAGTTCTTGTACAGCTGGGACTGTACTCTGCCCATTGACAGTGCTGCGCCCTCCAGTTCTTGGGGTTGGGCTCCGAGGGGGCAGATGCAGCTGACTGACCTGATCAGTTGTCTATCAAATAGCTGTGATCAGCCCATCAGCCCCTGGAGTGATGAGAGGGAGAAGAGAGGGAACACTGCATAGTGGTTAGGGACAGGAACATGCTGGGAAGAAGCATGCCTCCTGATGGACCCTGTGCTCAAAAGGAAGCCGTGCTTCAGCTGCAGCTTGATGCCATGGCACCTTAGTCTTTTTTTCTCAGCATCCCATGACAACACAACCGAAAGAAAGAGCATTTTCCAAAATGCCTGCAATATTTATCCAGTTGTTATTCCTAGAAGAGTGCATTCTGCACAGTGCCTGTGCTGGTTGTCTTAGGGAACAAGAATGTTTTTTAGGATCGTATCTTTCTCCATTTTTCCATTTCTGCTTGTTGTTATCATTCACAAACAACAAAAATGAGAAATCCTCCCCTGTCTCTTGTGGCTGAAGAATCCTTACAGTCTGTGACCCAGTGAAGGCCAGCGTGGTACTGACTTCAGAGAGCAGTTGCTGATTTCTTCCCATCAGTGTTTGACCACAAGCAAGGCGAGTGATGATGCTGTGTGTGAGTCTGGGGGTCTTATGTTGGCGTGGACCTGTGTGATCCTGTTCTACAGACTTCATTTGTGGCCCCTCTTTTCTGTGATTTAGGACAGGAATCATCCCATAAAGACATTTGTATTAAATACATTGGGTCATGGTTTTGTCTTTATCATGTGAGATCTTGCTTGATGAATAACCATCAGGAAAAGGGTGATGTTCTGGATCTCTCCTCAACAGAAACATTTGGGATTTCACCTGAAAATATCTCAGAATTCAGGGGGAATTCCAAGCAAAAGCAGTGTGATATTGGAGTGACTTGAATGAAGATATTTGGCTGTCACGGGAAATTTTTGGAGTGCTAGAAGGTAATCTTTGAAGCACCCTGTTGAAATCTAGATACGCAATGTATGGAGAAGGCATCTGATGAAGAAGCAGGGAGTAAATCTCTCTCTCCCCTCTGGAAAATACAAATTTCCAGAAAGAGCATCATTGACTGGCTCTGCTGACTTCGTCTTGATGGAGATGTAAGCTGTTCCTGATCATACAGGGGGTTTTGCGTGTGTTTGAAATCCCATAGGCAGTATAGCTCTGAAGGTCTCTGCTTTTGAGTCTTCTGGGAGCAGTGGCTGGCCTTCAAGTGCAAGGGACTGGCAGCTGCTCCACACTCACTTTTTATGGGGGCAGAGATGTGTGGAGGCCAGTGAGGAGCTGCTCACAGATGTGTGAGCACTTGGATAATGACTGAAGAGCTGCCGTGTGGACTCTGAAAGTCTCTACACCACAGTAGAAATGACTTTTACCTCCCCTTGCCCTTCCCCGTCTGTTAAGTCAGACATCTTTAACTATATATATGATTAGCATTGCCCTAAACAACGAAAAGTCTCAGTCTGTGTTGTTTTTATGCTGTTCTGTGGGATGGTTATAGGATCTCCTGTCGTCCTGTATCTTGCTTTGAAGACACAACAGGATAAGTTAATGTTGCAAGTAGTTTTGTCATGGACTTTCTGTGTGACTTGGCTAAGCCTGCAGGCCCTGTTTTCCAGGTGGATAGCTGGGGGCACTAATGCTTCTTTACATCACTCATTTCTTGTGGGGAGGAGTTATTAATCAAATTCCTAATTTAGTAGTATTGCATTCATGTGCTAAGATGCAGTCTCTGCACCTTGCTTGCTGGAAAGGCAAATATCCGCAAGTACCTGACACCTGAAGCTCAGTAGAAAACTCACTGTCTATTAAAAACAAATGTGCTTTCCTTGAGGATTTTAGGATTTGTACATTTTCCTACCATGTTGGATGTTTGTACTGAGTGAATGGTCTTGGGGGAGCACGAGAAGAGGAAAGCTTGAACACCGGTTTAAGTTGCAAGACTGTAAAGAATTCTTTTGTGCGATCTTCCCTCTGTAGTTTTATTGCCCTGCAATATTTGACTTGTACGTTAAGTTTTCTGTGTTTGTACTTTTACTTTAGAAATGTACACAAAAAGCCTTTTTATACCATGCTGTTACCTGTACTTGTAATATTGCTGTCATTTCCCCGTGCCTTCATTTACTTTTTCATTTTTTTCTTTTTTTTTCTTTATTTGCAGATTTCTAATGAATTCATATATTTATTTTAATTCTGTGTCTTCCATCCCTTTCTCTGTAGTCTTTAGCGTTTCTGTCTGGTATATATCCCTTGTCTTTATACCAGCTTTGTTACCTTCTTTATTTATTGTGTTCCAAGCAGAGAAAACTAGATAGATGCTCAAGAAGCGAAAAATCTTCCTTTTGGCATTACAAGTGTGCAGATCCTAGTTCTCTTTTCTCTTGTTGCAGTCATTAGGATGCCTGTGAGTCAACAAAGTCATTGCTGTAAGTTTGTTGGTTAAACTCAAAACTTAGGTATCCCTTGGATCAGATATTCTGATTATGGAAGTAAACAAAGCTCTGTTTCCCCTGACTGATGCGTAGTCCCATTGGGTTGCTTCCAGTTAATTTACTGATAATTGGCTGAGCTTTATTCTTGCTCGGCTAAGTTTTGTTGACTGGGTTGTTAATTATGGGTTTAAACTTGTATTTGTTCTTTCTAACAACTTAAAACATTGGGAGTTTTTCTCCCTCTTTATCCATTTACTTAGTTATATCTTTTGAAGAGGCATTGCTTCATTAAACACTTCCCTGCTTAGTCTGTAACGATTCTACTTCTTCCGCTCTAAACACATTAATATGTTAAAGAGCTTCATTTGTCTTCAGTGGGATGAAGACGTTCCACACTGGTTTTGGTGCGTGGGGCATCTTTGACACATGATCTCTGGTGGCATAGCTGCGCTGTGGAGGACTCAGCGGGGATCCATGGTGTAATTCCAGGTTGGCAGGAATTTTTTTAGCCTGTAATGAGGCAAATATGATATTTAATCGTCACACTCTGGTGAGAACAGTGTGATTTTTTTATGCTTCTACAAAATTAAGCATCTATTTCAGGTCTTTGCTCGTTCACCCCAGTCCATTCCTGCAGTAGGACTCCAGTACCGTTGGTGAAAGCCACTGTATACAAGTAGTCAGTGATGAGATGCTTATTCTGTGCCGATGAGCTGGACCACTCATCTACTCTTTTGGTGCAGCACAGTAGTGAGGCACGTAAACATGAACGGAAGAGAAATTAGGTCGCTGATTTTCCAGGGAATGGGTGTTCTTACAGCAGCACCCAGGGCTGCAGGAGAGGGGAGCAGATTGCCAGCTCCGGAGCTGCCAGGGGGAGCAGCTGCCAGCTCCAGCTTGGCCTCCGAATGGGCTGCACATTTTAGCAAGTACTTAGCACTTTTGGGCAGGCTGGGAAAAAACAACTTCTGTAACTTGTCTCCTTTTGTAGCAGATTTCTATCTGATCTGAAGACCAAGTACTGCAGGGACCAAAGAGCCGCAGGGAGAAATGGTGAGGATGCAGCCAGTGCAAGGGGCTCCTATCACGTAAAACCCACTTTCTTCCACAGAGGTCCTGCAGGACTTAGTGTTGATTGTGGAGGTGCTGCCCCACCTCCGTTTCCTCCTAGGGAGCTTTTCGTGCTCAGCTTACTTCCCTTCTTAATGATTCCCATTTCCAGGGTTAACTTCACAATTTCTCGTTAGTAACAATTTCCTTTCTTTTTAACTTTAGAGTAGAAGATTTCCGTGTTACGGAGTCCAAGTGTAAACTTTCTGTTTAGGTTCCTGGGCCGTCTCTCTCTTGATCAATAGATAAGTGGAAGAGTAGTGGTAATACACTACTACTCTTTGCAGTAGTTGCAGTGAGAGTGTGCTGAGCTTTTGCCATTCCCAAGCCATGGCAATGATGACACATAATGTACACGTTATTAAGATGTTTCATTTTTTTTCTGTGGGGTTACTGACATACTAAGCCTCAGCAAAAGGGTTAAATAAAACTTGAGCTATGGGTTTGAAATACTGCATGACACATCTGATCCATATTACTGTGAGGTGCCAGAAACTGCAGTTAGTTTGTGAGTTCTGCAGGCAAAAATGATTGCCATGCAATTTCTTCTTTTTCCTGTAGAATCATACATGCCCTCCCTGCAGGGATTTTATTGTTCAGTGGACTACACTGTGGATTCGGGGGAAAAAAAAATTCATTTATATGTAAATACAGCCTGAAGGCTGCAAATATCCAAGCTGCTACAAAGACAGAGGGCATATACATTAAAACAAATGGACCTGTTGTGGTTAGAAAATTCATAGTTTACCATAATAGGGGAAAAAATAAATGAGGTTGTCTTTGAAACCTTATAGGTCAGCATTTCAGACTTCTGTATTTGTGCTCCAATTAAAGGAGAAAATGGAAAAGCTTCTGGATATTTACTATTTTTAAGCCAACTTGAGAGGGGAGAAGCAAAACCAATATTTTTCATATGTTCTATTATCAAATTACATACCATGAATACAATTTTTTTTTTTGTTTGGCTCATACATAGGTTTGTGTGAGTTTTATTTGTTTTGGGGGGGGTGATTTTTTGGCAATTTTTCTCTATGTTAAATGAAAAGAAATTTTTCAACAAAACTGGAAGTAGAAATGATTACTGTGGGTCTCACCGCAGTGTCTCACAAAATACCGGGAGGTACAGAAAATCCAGTGGTCAAAAGCATTTGGTTTACTTCATTACTGTTTCTGGATATAGTAAAAATATTTCCTTGCTGAAGTACTTTGATTTGGACTTAAAATAGCATGAATTATTTTGAGAAATTCACATTAACCACCACAAATTCCTCACTTACCTGTCACTGTTGCTGGAGATCCAGGTCTTAGCTCCTATTACTTTAGCAAGGGGAAAATTTAATTTACTTTTATAGCTGTTTTAGAAAAGTCTGATAAAAACAAACCAGTGCCTCCTCTAATAAGTATTAAAGCCCAAACCTGTGCAATTTGTAATAAGTGTAGTTTCTCCTCTTAAAAGTGTACTGGGGATTTATGTACTAAACTCAGATTAATGCTAATAAAAGTTACCTAAATAAATCCTTTGGTGCACTGATAGGATAATAGATCATTTATTTAGTGTTGCACTTCATGTTGACTTCATTTTATTTCTTTTTTTTTTTAAATGAAAACAAAATTGGGATTGGAGTTTATGGTATAAGGACCTTGTTTTCCTTCCTCTCTGTAGGTGCGCTTCTAAGAAGAGTATTGACCATGAGGAAGCCCACATGTTAGTCATTTTTTCCTAATCCCACCGAAGAAAATGAAGCCACGTTTCAGCTTTGCGGATCCTTTTCCCACCACTGTTGGCTGAACAAGAAGTGGTCGTGTGATTATGCTGACAGCCCAGCATGCATTTGGTAGACCTGTGGTTAACTCGTTCCCTCTCCATGTGTCTGCTCTTACAAAGTTTTGTCCTCATGATACTGTGCTTTCATTCTGCCAGTATGTGCCCAAAAGGCTGCCTCTGTTCTCACTCCGGAGGTCTGAACGTCAGCTGTAGCAATGCGAACCTCAAGGAAATACCCAGAGATCTTCCTCCAGAAACAGTCTTACTTTATTTGGACTCCAATCAGATAACATCGATCCCCAACGAAATTTTTAAGGACTTGCACCAACTGAGAGTCCTCAATTTATCAAAAAACGGGATTGAGTTTATAGATGAACATGCCTTTAAAGGGGTGGCAGAAACCTTGCAGACTCTGGATTTGTCCGACAACCGGATTCAAAGCGTGCACAAAAATGCTTTCAACAACTTGAAGGCCAGAGCCAGAATTGCAAACAATCCCTGGCACTGTGACTGCACGCTGCAGCAGGTGTTGAGGAGCATGGCCTCCAACCATGAGACGGCCAACAACGTCATCTGCAAGACTTCTGTCCTGGATGAACACGCGGGGAGACCCTTCCTCAACGCTGCCAATGATGCTGACCTCTGCAACCTTCCTAAAAAGACTACCGATTATGCCATGCTGGTCACCATGTTTGGCTGGTTCACCATGGTGATCTCATATGTGGTTTATTACGTCCGGCAAAATCAGGAGGATGCAAGGAGGCACCTTGAGTACTTGAAATCCCTGCCAAGCAGGCAAAAGAAACCAGACGAAGCCGATGACATTAGCACTGTGGTATAGTATTCTGAATACAATGACTGCCTTTGTGATGGAAATTAGATTTGGATGACACTAAAACCAGAGGTTTACTTCTAACGTTCATTGTAAACATTAAGACTTTGGGGTTTTTTTTTTCTGTTTAACTGAATTACGCCACTGTTGAGCTTTCTAACAGAAAGTTTTGTCCGGGCGGTATACTTTAATTATTTCTCTGGTGGTATCCTAAAGCAAGTGAATTAATATGTAAACATTAGTTTAGACCCATTCCACTATTTAATAACGAAATTTATTTTTTTAATTTAAAAACCAAATAAAAGCTTAAATTTGAACCATGTAAAACAGAGTAATTTATTGATCAGAAACCTGTCCAGTGCCAGAGCACACTTGGTTTGATCAGTGCTCACAAGGTAGAAGAGAGGAGCGATGACGAAGTGGGCTGTGAGAGGTGTGGGAGCAGAGTCTCCAGGGGCACTTCTCTCCCTGGGGTGCATGGTGAAGTGTTTGTGAATGGTAGCCCATTTTGGGGGCTGCTTGCCATGACAGGAGAGGGGCGCAGTGTGAGGAGAGCAGAGTGCCCTGACTCTGGGTGTAAGGGATTGATGCCTGGGTTAGATCCCGGAGGGCATTTCGGCACCGCTGGGAAAGAGCCAACATGCAGGAGCTCCATTGCAGCACATCGAAGCAAGGTAAGTGGGGAAATGCGGCGGGTTTTCATCTTACACCCACTTACTGCCTCCCCCAGCGCTGGGGAGGACAGCGAGAAGGCAAGAGCTAACTTAGTATACTGTTCAAACTAGAGTACCAGTAATAATAATATATATAAAAAAAAAGTTAAATAAAATTAGTCCTTTTTATCTGTATATTAGTTTGTAACTAAAAGTGACTTTATTTTTCAGGGTGCAGCCTTTTTTAAAAAGATTAATAAAATAAGTGAATATCTAGGCTGGGCATATTCTATTGAGTGTTAGAAAATATTTTTGTATGATTTTACAGATAAATGCTTAGGAAAATATAAAGCCCATGGAGTTAAACTCAGCCTTGGATATGAAATGGGTATTTTAAAGCTCTGCTGTCTTTAAAAACATGATGGTTTTCTCTTTTCATAGATCAAGTTTTCAAAGGGAACAAATTCACAAGAATGTATTCCTCCTGTCCTTTATTACCATAATAAAATGATACTTGTCTCTGGGTCCCTATAGATCCAGTCTAGCTGACATTGGAATATGGATTGCAGAGGGGTGGATTAAAAAATTTATAAAATGCTGCTTTGCAAAAACAAGTGTTAAAGGACAGCCTTAAAAAATTCAAAAAGCTCCAGACATATCTCCCATTAGATTATCCATTATTTCAGCTTACAGTTATACTCTTTTATATTTTAGAGGGCACAAGCTTGTTTATCTTATTTCTTTCAGAGCATTGTTAAAAGAATATCTAAAATTTGTTTCAAGAAAGGTGAGAGAACAGGAAAAAGAAGAATTAGGGCTTTTTAAATGTGCATAGACTCACCTTTTATGTCGTCTTTATGGGCTGAGTCCTGCCTGAGTACCAGTTCTTGTGACTGACTTAGCTATGTGCATTGGTTTATCTCAGCGAACAGTTTTTGGCATATTAAGAGAATGTTAATGTTTTTAAAGGGCACAGTCTGTCCAAAAAATATCTGCTCTCTGATATTTCTGCCTCCTCCCCTCCGACCCCAAAGTAAAAATTTTATTTTCTAAGGAGAGGAGGCTGTGGATTACACATCCTGCTTAGTTTACATTTTATACCTTCCTTTTTTTTTCAAGCTCTATCTTGCTGAACTTTCCAGCACTGCCGAAGTGCCGCCCCCGGCTCCCTGAGCTCTGCGTGGCCTCCTGCAGGAACCAAAAGCACTAGGGCTAAATACACGTGTGAATCTGAAGAGAGCAAGAGAAAATGTTATATTGTACTGGCAGTATAACAAACCCTACTGAATGGGACACGTCGTGCCTCTGTGTAGGCTGAGCCAAGTTCATTCCTGATATAATTCTCCTAATTTCCCTAGAATCTCCTTCAGGGTAAAATTTGTCTTGTTTCTATTGCCGTGTTCCCCAAGTGATATTTAAGACCCCAGCTAGTATGCTACTTTTGGAAAAAGCAGGGGGGACTAGCCAAAAGAGGGAACTGAGATCAAGGTATTAATTTAATCAAGAATGCAGTGCTGTTTATTCACAACTAGATGCAGGAATTTTCCCAGAAAATTTGGACAAAATTATTTTAACAGCAACATTTACAAAAATCTGGATAGTCTTAAAAACACTTAAAAAAACTTGCAGATTTTTAAAATTTGCTTTCAAGCAGTGGGGTTTTTAAAAAAAAAAAAAATCCCCCAAACTGACTGACAAAACTATAAATAATTTATCTTTACTTTGTCCTTTTTTCCATTTTTTCCACTTTATTACATGATCCAGAAGACTGGTTCTGGAGCTGGTACAGCTTTGCCTCAGCTGAGCTTCTGACTCTACGTGTTCAAATCCTGACCAAAAACAATTTAAACCAAGTTAAGCAGTACTCTGTTGAAAGGCTCTGGGGGGATGGTTTCATATCAGTTCTCCAGGTCTACTGATTTTCTTTAATTGATTCCCTATCAAACATCTCTCCTCACAAAACTTTTCCATTCTTCTTTTAAAGCCGGTACTGAAATCTTCATTTAAAGTCTGAGAATCAAGGCAATGGTCTGACAACCAATAGATGCAAACTCGTCAAGCTGAATTTAGCTGACGAGGAAAATGAATTAAATCACTGTTCCTCAGCTATGTGGACTTGACAGTGCTAGTAGTCCTGACAACTTAAATATTTGAGCTACATCTCTTTGTTTCATTGAAGAGAAACAGAAAAGAAAGATAAAAACCTTTCACATATGAAGACACTTGTTTTTATCATGTTTACTGGACACTTTTCTGTCCAATACTACCGTCTGTAGAAAAGCCTGCATGCTGCCCTTTGAAGTCAATGGCACAAACTTTTTAAACTTTGATTGCAAAATACTTCAAGGAGTTACTTTATTTACCAAAACAGTTTTGCTCAAAAATTAGTGATGTGGTATATTTTTAGCTGTGATACCTTAGTGTGTAAATACAATGAAATAAAATAGGTTTTCCCGTATTCACAGGAGAGAGTGTATACCAGAAAATAAAGAGGGAAATGCATAGCACAGTGATTCTTAGATTTATTTTTATTTTTTTTTCATTAAGATGCTTCAGGAAAAGTAGAACTAAGGCTCAATAGATTAAATGTGATTCATTTCACGACCCTGATTTTGTAAAAACTTCCTCGTTTTTGTTTCTAAAGGATAACTCTCAACTTTTTTTTTCTTAAAACTAATGCTGATTTTTCTCTACTAATTTTTTGGTGGTGTTATGCTCTGTGGGTAAGATCTGTGATGGAGCATTTGGGCTGTCTGTGTTTAGTCTCATACTTTATAGTTTTATTCTGTTCTCAGTTTTGTACAGAATTAGATACAGGTATCTTGACCATTAACGTACATTATGTTTTTAAGTCTTCAATAGCAAGATTTTGCACTGCACTTGCCTTAACTTTCAGGGGCTGGGAACAAACAGAAGAGTGTGGTGGTGCAGGTTCTGGTCTTCCCATGAAGGAAAGAGGAGAATCCTGGTTTACCAAAGAGATGCCATACAGAAAATCCGCCAGTGTTTTTCAGTTGGAAAGGTTCAAATTGTAAGTGTTAGGAAGCAAGCAAGCAAAAAAAAAAAAAAAAANAAACCCAAAAAACACCAACAGAACCAAAAAGTAAAGGAGCAGCTGGAGGCTAAAATGCTTGAAGATATCATGGAGTCTTGCAGCATGTTTAGATGTGCAGTGGGGTCTCAGAGTGAATCTAAATAAATTTTAAAAAGGGTGTCCCTCTACTTCCACACCTGGAAAAAAGCTAACGTTGCTAAGCAAGAGCAAATGAGATTTCAGGAGTCTTTAAACTGTAGGAATGAAATCTGAAGAACAAAAATTGAAGAGGATGTGAATTCCGGTGGGGTTAGATGTAAAGCCATAGCATGGCCAAAACAAATGGGAACATTTATTTGTAAGCAAATCAGAAACAGGAATCCCACTGTAGCAAGGGCCAAGAGCCAATTGGGAACTAAGGGAGCGCTGTGGGTAGATTGGACAAATGTTCTGAAAGAAACTAAGCTAGCATGTGAGAAGGGGAAAAATCATCCTACGAATTAGTTACTGGTTCAAAGATAAGAAACAAAACTGAGAAGAAATTGTCTGTTTTCTTGAAGGAGGGTGGTTATTGACATTTCTGAGAAGGTGTCCTGAAGACCTCAGAATGGGACCGGCGCTGTGCAACATGCTTCTGAGTGATCTGGAAAAGGGAGTTAATAATGAACTGATAACATTTGTGGATGATAAACAGTTATTGACGGCAGTCCAACCTACAGCTAACTGTGAAGAAATACAGAAGGTTCTCACATTTCTAAGTTAGCAGATGATGATAAAATGAAGGTTGGATTTGGTGTGAATAATTGCACAGTACTGCAGATGGCACATCCTTAGCTATGAACACAAGGATATTCTCTAAATTGGCTATAATCGAGTGGAAAAAAACATCTTGGAGGCACAGTGGGAAGCTCTTCGATGACAAACACTAGAAATTATTCGGAGGGAAATAGACAGCCAAACACTGTGGTGGAACAGCATGATAAACTACTGAATAAAATCTGTGATGAACCCACATCTGGAACATTGCATTTAGTTCAGGTTCTCCTCTTCTCCAAAAAAGTAGATCTGTAGTCTCCAAACTACAGAAGATGTAGAGAAAGGCAATAAGATAGTCAAGTTGTTTCCGTTGGAGAAGACATCAAACATCCCCAAGCATAAGTATGAGATGCCAGAAGAAGACACAGTAAAAACTGGAGTAGTACACAAAAGGTAACTTTAGTAGGACTGATCTTTGTTTCTTGCAACAGAAAATAGAGCAATTCTGATTAAGGAATACTGGGCAGCAGGTGTTGTTTTGTGGGTTTTTTTTAAATATTTTTTGTTCAATAGCATGCATTTAAATGGTAAAGTACAGGATACTGTAGAGAAGAAAACACATATTCAAAGGTAAGACTCCACAAATTCATGCAAGTCAAGGTTGCCAAAGGTTATTTAACTCTGTTAATATCGATGTAGATACAATTCTCAAGAAGGAAAGCTCCTGCTTAACCCAGGAAGCAGAGATGGTTTCCCTAGGAAAGGCTCACGAGTCTGTGCTTCTCTCTGAGGTGCTGTTGTGGGTGTTTGTTGAAGAAGGGAAGGTGGGCTTGATTTTCTATTTTATGCTCTCGTGCATCTGGCAGGATGCAAACCGTGCTGCACTGCCCTCCCTGTGAGGCAGGAGGGGGCATTTCTTGTGCGGACGAGGAGGTCCCACATGCGTGGAGTGGCAATGAAGCCCAGGAAAAGCAAAATCACATTTAACTGTTGGTGTCTCCTCGCTGTGAATTGCAGCGCTAACTGCCAGGCAGGGTCTGGGTGCTCCGTGGTGAGTTGTGCCAAGGCTGTGCTAACTAGAGGAGTGACAGCTTTTCATTGGGGACCTGGGGGAAAGTTATTCAGAGATCTTCTCTGACACATCGAGGTGCTTTGATACTACTCTTGCAGCTCACCTTGTGGTCCATCTAAAAGGGACAGGGATTTCTCTATAGGCTCTTCATTAAAACACAGCTAAAGCCTTGTTTTTTGCAAAGTCCCTTCCTCATTGTCTGTTTTTTTTTCAAGTGAAAACTGGTGTGATGATTTAATGAAACTACAAGTACTTCATAGTGCCACTTATGATGAGTACATACCCTGGCAGCTTTGGTTTGCCAGTTTTGGTTTGCCTGAGTCAGTTAATTTCAGGAGTGAAACCAACCAACAAGCATTAAAAACAGAGTGTACGTGCTATACCATGGCGATATATGAAGTAGGTGGTTTTTGCATGCCAATACATAAATAAATATGTATGTTTGCACAGCATCCATAAATCTCTCAAATTCACTCGTATTTTCCTGCGGTTAGTTGTGTGCATGAGTGTGTCAGATATGTGTGCACACGCATGCACGTAAATAAAAGAGGAACGCTTTGGACGCTTTCATTTCCCCTATTTAATCGTGAAGCAGGTTGCTTTGTTGCTTTGATGGCATGATTCACACCGCTTCCGAGCCAAGTACACCTCCGTCCTTCAGCTTTTCACAATGCTCCCCCTGGTCCCAGCACCAGCTGCACGTGACGTGGAAGAAAATGGGGTGACTGGCACAGCTCATCCTCTTTCTCAAATCCTTAGTCAAATCCATCGGTTACCATATAAAGCTGTTAGGGACCTTTGTACACAACCTTTTGTTTTCCTTCTGGCTCACAGCAAGCGATACGATTTTCTAGAAAGAAAAATGGTCAGGTGGATGATGTAATGCCTTTTAGCTCGTAAGAAAGAGTCCTGTTTGTAAAAACCGGAGAGTGCAAATGTGGCTAGTGTCCCTGGATCTCTTCCTCTCTCTGCGCTTGTTAATGAGTAGGTTCTTGGCGCTACAGTGTGTTTGGCTGTGTTTTTCTCCTAGGAGATAGTTATGCCCCTTGGAGGAGCTTTCCTGAGATGGTTGTGAGTCCAAATACAGCTGCTAAATCCAACAAAAGCTCCAGAATGAAAAATGAGATGGTTTTAAGCTTTCCCTACTGCAGGGAAACTTGAGTAGTAGTTAAGTATTCGGGAATTCAAACATCTGTATTGTTCTTAATGCTGCTGTGAGGTTTCAAACGCACATTGTGAGCATCCTGCTGGTTTGGTGGGGCAGTCTGCAAGCAGATTTCATAAAGATGCAACAATCTCCAAAGCCTGTTAGTGGCAGATTAAACTGGGCATTGAGGGGAAATATAATAAAAAACAACAAAAACAGTCCATATGTTGAACAGTCTGTTTAGATATCTCGATCCTTCACAATTATTAGTCTCTGCCTCGCAATCAAAGAGTTTGTGATTACTAGAATTTTTCATAGCTCCATCTTAATTTGGTAAAATAGGTTTTTTTAAACACATCTGCCCTAATACTAGTAGTATCTGACCTGACAGTACTAGTATTTAAAAGGCTATTGAAGTTCAACATATTAGCTAAACCTCGTCTGCACTGAGGTGTGTTTGTATGCCTGTCAGCATATCTGCAAAAAAATATTTAGGTATATATTAAAAATTTTTCTTACATAGGTGTGGCTATGATACCATGCTCTTTCAGATGTGCTCTGAAAGTTTTTAATGTAAAAAAACAAAGAAAAATTGGAAAGGAAAAACAGACTCCAGAACTTCCAGGTCCTCTTCATAAATCAAAGCTGGACAAAAAGGAGGGAAAAAAAAAGCCCAAGCACAGCCTATTCTTTTTTCTTCCTTTGAGGATTAGCTTTGTGCTCAGTGCTGCATTTCATGGTTTACCAATTTTTTATTTCTGTACCTAAGCCAGATTAACATTCACTTTCAGCAAAGTCTCTTATAAATGGAGTTCTCAGCAGCAGAGAATACTGAGGCATATCAAGTTGGCTGAAAAAAACTGTGACTGCAACAAATAAGCTCTCTAGACAGTATTTCTATACCCTGTTAATTAAATTTAGTGGCGAAGGAAGAGTTGTTGTTGAATTAAGGTAATGCTAGAGAGATTTCAGATTCTCAAGTAGATGCAGGCTTTTATATTCTTAATGTGACTGTTTATGGGGCAACCAACACACCTTTTTGCTGCCCTATTTCAGAAGCTGTGGGTCTGGTTGCTATTGCAGAACACAACACCCCTTATCTCTCTTCGTGCAGTCTCTAAGGATGAGAGCTTTGGGAAACACCGTACCCAGGAAATGCCCCCCTAGAGCAGTTTGCTCAGAGTCCCACCTCAGCACTGGCAGCCGCGTTATTTTAGACTGTATGTAAAAGGAGGGAAACTGCTGTTTGGATGACATCTGTGAACCCTCTTGAAGGGACTCGGTTAACACTAGTAGCATATACGCCACAGCTCAGGATCCCAGACAGCTCATACCTTAAAATCATGGGGTGCTTTTTTTTTCTTTTTCTGAGGGGGCATCCTGACACGTTGATGAAGATGAATTATTTGGGTAAGGCAATTTCATGGCTGCTTTTCTACAGAATGACACAAGTTAGTTTTGGGGCATCAAACTCTCCAGTACTATAAACTGAAAAACACCAGCATAGCCAGTTTGATTTTCAAGAAAGGGGTGTCTAACCACATTACAGCTATACTCAAAATGTTACAGTCTTTTGTTGTGTACAACCTTTGTGGTTGAATAGCCTTCAGAGCCCTTCATACTGAATCTTCAGCAAGATTGTTTTGAATTACCAAAAATTATTTCCTATTGCTATGAATGGTAGATCTCACTGGGAAATATGTACATGGGCGGTCATAGATTGTCTTTTCTCATGGTTTTTGCAAGATTTGTGAGCTGATTAATGCACCAGTTTTTTTTACAAAGAAAATTATATACAATATGTATACACAAGCTTTTTAAAAAAATGTCTGGTCAATAACTGAACAAAGTGGAATTTATGGTATTTTATTCTGAAGTTTTGAAGTGGAAAAAGACAGACCTATCTTTTTGGAAGGGCTGGGTAACGTACAAAGGTATTCTGTCAAAAGACAAGCTCTGCAGTACCTTGAAACATTTATTTCTTTTCCAAAACTGTGGCAATGCTGAAACTATAGTTGGAAGCATCATACTAGATGCAAATTGTAATGCTGAAAAGAATTAATTTTTAGATAATAAAAGAAGATCAATCTCTATCTTGGGTTCTCACATTGTGATGTACCAAAATTCCTGGCTGAACTTGAATTTGTGCTTTCTTTGTTAGCGGACTTCCTTCGCGAATCTGGGAACGCACTTTGGGCTGTATGTGAAACAGAAGTTTTGCCGTTGCCATGGGATCAGCATTTCTGCAATAAATGTCTTATTGGTACAGGGTGAACTGACTGATTGTTCTAGCAATTGCTTTTGTACTGAAGGGGTTAATGTGGGTTTAACCTTTAAATAATGGCATCACACAACTCTGCAGTGGTGCACCCTCAGAATTCTGGAGTGGCAATGAGGAACTAGCCTTTCCTTATGTTGGTGACAAACCGCAATGACAATTCTCTTAACTTTTTTATTGTTTATATGATAAAAGACAGATGGTGTCTTTTTGTATTTGGCTGTACATGGACCTCTCTGGAATCTGTAAGTGTGTGCGTACTAGGGCAGGCTTCTTCAGTGTAGAAAAAATAGTATTTAAGCGGGTTGACTGCACGTTATTAGCTTCCAGTAACGGGTCACTCTTCAGCCAGCATCACCCACAAAGTTACGTTACAGCAAAATTGCTGGAGTCAGCAGGCTTCTGGAAAATAACCACCGTTATTGTTTAAATACTCGTACTCCAGTATTTTTCCACCATTGTGTGCTCTGCGAGCACCACTGTGGAGGTGAGCAGAAAGTTGTCCTGAAAGGAACAAGCTCTAAATTTTCAAGCTCTCCTGAGGGGGTGGAGGAAAGGTCTTTCATGGAAACTACCTCAATTAAAAACACGACAGTACATAATTGTGGACCTGAGGAGACCTGACATACATTTCCTGCCTGGCCCCTGACTGCCTAAGTAAACAGATGCTGTACTTAGCACAGAGAACAAATGGTTTGGGCTGAGAAGGGTGAGTCATTCAGAGCTGAGCTGCTTTTCTTGAAAACCCACAGAAGTTCAATGATTAAATAGGCTTTGCATTTGGAAAATCCTGCAGGCAAGTCTTTAATCAGTGTTGAAATGCTTTTCCTTCTGATGCCAGTAGATTTGTTTTGACACAGCATGGCAATGACTGTAGGTATGGCAGTCAGTTTTAGCTGGTAGAGGCACATGGGTGATGACTGCTCACGTTATGTGAGCACAGTATTGGGTGTCTAATGAGTGTGCTCCTTCTGCTGCAGGTGTTGGATTGAGCACAACAGAGAACCAAGTCTTCAGTACAAACTGAGAAGATGCTGGCGAAAGGCGCTGCATGGTCTGGCTGAAGATTTGGAGAGCGAGCAGATGGAATCCCTCACTGCAGGCCCGATGAGGCTGTTTCTGATGAGCTTTGTTTAAAACACCAGTTCTCACCCCTTGTGGAAAAACACATCAGTTCATGACACATGGACTTCAGCTGTCCTGGCCCCCTGTCCCCATGCGTAGGTGTGCACTTCCATGGGTGCAGTAACATTTGACTCAGCTAGGTCTTGCTGGTAGGAGAGTGGGAATTTTTATGCCTGACATTGTGGGTTAGTGCATATACAGCTGATGGGCTTGGGTGGCAGCAATATCCCTGGGAAGCTATCCACAGGTTTGGTGGAGGGTGGGTGGGAGAGGGTCAGAGGGTGCTCACCATGATCATGGGCTATTCCAGTACTGATATAAAAGGTTTGTGATTATTTTGTCTTCTGTTCACTTGCTGGCTTAACACTGGATCCTTTTCTGTAAAAATGAAGGCACAGTAATTAAATCATTACTTATCACTGCCATAATGCAGAAGCACTTAATTACTGTGTGTTATAGGTCACATCAGAGCCTGCCAAGCTGCTTTTGCCTGAGGCCACTTCCCCGGGGCAAGGAGTCAGCCAAGTTCTCGGTGCGTCCCTGCGCGACCACGGGGCGCCTGCCTCTGAGCAAAACACCTTGTTCGCCTGACAGCTGCAGTTGGCGGGGTCCTCCATGTCCTTCAGTGCCAGCGGGGCAGGGCAAGGGGTGGTGGGAATCTGGTCCTTGTGCTCCCAGGGAGAAAGGAGTAGGTGTTGTAGATGAAGGAGGTCCTGATTTGAAGCAAGGGGGTTATGGGAATGCCTGGAAAAGCCAGTAAATCCCAGACACCTGGTAGTCTGTATATGGGAGAAGCCCCAAGGTCTGCAGAGAGGGAAGGAAGGGGTGGGAGAAGCTGAGGTAAGATGACTACCTGGAGATGGTACTCTGCATGGGGATATTCATTCCTTTGTGGAGCTGCTGGGGAAGGAGAAGGGGATGCAGAGGGAATTACCCCATTCAGTCACCCTGACCCTTGCTGACACCACGACTTGTTTTCTACCTCCCATAACACCGTTGCTACTGCTCCGAAAAGGCTGTTTGGGAGCAAGGCTGAGCTGGGATAGAGGGGTGTTAGGATGCTCATGCTCCTGATGAGGAGATCAGTTGCCCATTCCCACCCGGCCTGGCCAGAGTGTTTCTCCCTTGCCGCCTGCAGCCTCTGAGGATGGGGATGTATGTTCCACATACAACCTTGGAATGGGGACCTGGGTTGGTAGGAGGCATCTCACTGCTGGCCCTGCTCCTGCTGCAAGTCTTGCTCCCAATAAGCAGGATGGGGAAGACAAGGTGCCAGCTGCTGAGGTGGCTGCTGAGTTGACCAGCCACTGCCACAATGCCACCCCAGCAGCTCGCCTGGTGCTTGACACTTTCCTGCCCGGCCCTCATCAACTTTGAAGAGAAAATTTATTTTTCTTTTCAGGCAGCAAATTGCAAATAATGTCTGTGCTCTGCTCTCCCCCAGAAAGGTGTTTAAACCAGCTGTATGTGTCTTTCGAAACACACGGAAGATGTAGTGAAGAAGGGAGCAGGCTATATAAATCAAATCATCCCTTGCATGCTTCTCCCTGCTTTGTCTGTCCTTTTAAAAATTCATAAGCTGGGAGACCACCTACCCTGCTGTAAAGCCTTCCTGGGTGAAATCCAAAAGTGTAAAGGGTCAGATCCTTACCTGCTGTAGTTTAATGTAATGCCATTAAAATCAAAGAAGCTGTTCTCATTTATCACAGTGAAGGTCCTCTTGCAGAAAGCATTTTTAACTGCCAGCATCCTCACTGAGCATGAGGGAAAGAAATCCATGGTAATTTGGGGGAATATTTAGCCCGGCTAGTTTAAAGGTGCTTGTTGTTCCTATTTCAGTTGTACCTAGGGGTTCCTATCAGAAAAAAAAGATACTGATACAGGGGTTTGGGTTGGCACAAGTTTATTTCAGCATTGACTTAAGCTGTCAGGGCTAAGTAGATCAAGAAGAATAGCACTCAAATGATGACAGCTTCAAGGCTTTGTAGATAACAACGAGAATCTAATTTTAATTATGATCTTCAGTGAATTTTGAAAAGGTCATATTCTTTCATCAGTGCGTAGAAGGACAGGAGCATCTACACTAACTCCTCTCCCACCTTAAAAGTAGCAGCACTCCTGGCTCTTAGCCCAAAGCCTGGGAAGGCAAATATGACTTTGTTTTTTCCTTAGAATTATCTGGTACAATATTAAAAATGTCATTGCCGCACTCCAAGGACAGTAAAGCTCAGAGAGAGCAGTTACAATCTAACTACAAAGTACCAGGGACACGTGAAGACTCGAGTCTCTGTGCCGCCTTCTTGTAAGAGCATGCTAGTATACCACAAAGACACAAAGGCAGAAGCAGCCAGTAGCCCGTGTATGTTCAGAAGGGCCTATAATGATCATGTTAGTTTTGCTATTTATTTATCCTCTCGAAATTTGACAGTGGAGCAATTAGTCCACCTGAATACACATATATACATAATTGTCTCTCTGTATGTGAATATGTACACATACATGGCAGGGTGAGTGGTACCTTGTGAGTACAAAATGGCATGTACTGAACCATATTCTCTGATATTTTTCTCCAGGTTTCTTACCCTCCCACCAATTCCTAGCATCCAGTAGATAAATCTTCCCTGAACTTTTTTCATGACATGTAAATTGTTTGCCAGTGAACAGGGTCTGATTAGCAAGCTCCTAAAATTGAACTTGTGAGATGCTGTAACTTTCATGCTAAAACACAAAAATGCTTCAGTTGACTTAAGACATACCTCTCTACCAGTTTGGAGGTACCTCCCACACCCAAAAAGATTTAAAAAATTTAAATGACATTTAAAATATCAGCCTCGGGCTTTGCCTTAACTTAGAAACTGTACTTTTGAACCAGAAGTTAATTAACTCTAGTGGTTATAATGCTAGTATTATATCCCTTCCTTCTATGAGGAATTTACAGAGGAATAGTTTGCAAGCGGGCATCCTGCATTTAAAAATAACCTTGTTTTGCAGGCATATATAACTTGTTTTAGATACAGTTGCTGTCTCTACCTAAGATCCTTATCATTGTCAAGGAAATGAGAATTTCTCTGAGGCTGTTATCACTATAATTCTATGAAATATAGTCAAGTACTGTAAATGTAAACGCTTGTTGCCCGCTGCCAGCCTCTTCTAGGACCTCATCATTCTTAGATGTGAATGTTATGGATGGGAGACCTGTCTGCTGGGATGCTTGATATCAACAAAGGCTGAGAAACTCCGGATGAAATACAGGAGTGTTGTTCAACCTTTAGACAGATGTACCTTGGTAAAGGTCACCTGTGAAGGAAAAGATGTATGGAGGATGCCTGGAAAGGTGTTCAGAAAACAGATGGTTCAGGGTTTTTTCCCCCTCCTTGCTTGTTTTTCACTTTTGAAATTGAAGTCCTACCGGGCTGCAAAATTTTACAGTGACTGGAGAAATAGTGGATTGCCACAGCCAAATGAGATGAGTTTAATAAGAGAGAGGAAAAGGTTTTTTAAGCCAGACTACCTCACATTCTGCTAGCATGTATTTTTTTTTCCAGTGGCTAATTAACATCAGATAAAAGAGATCTTAAAGTCTTTAATGACAATTTTGCTTCTTCACAGAGATGCAAGAATGCAAAATACACATCCTTGATGCATCCTTTATCAAGGCTTGGAAAGTTTGAAAGACTAAACTCAAGATCTTTCGGACAGGTCTAGAGTAAAAGTAAAAGAAAATCAAGAAGGTTTTAGCTCTATTCTCTTCATCTGTACTTTACCCAGCAGCTGTAATTTATGTTCTTTCATGTCAGCTACAATGGAAGGAATATTTGGTGTACAGGTTTTATCTGCTGCTTTAATTTCTTTTAATTCCCTAAGGTTTCAAGCTGATCTGTGTTCCAGCTCTATCTGTATTAGGACCAGATTTACAAAACCTCAAGCAAAAGTCTGATTGAGATTTTATAAATCTGGCCTTAATGAGGAGACTTAGAGCTGGATTATTCAGATTGTTTTGGAAGTCAGGGGGGATTAAAAACTTGTCTTAAAGAACAAGGTTCCTTTAGCATCTTTTTAATGAAGACCCTACGTTTAGAAATGCCTGTTGAAGAAGAAGGTAAAAGACAGAAATCAAAGCATCTTTAAAACAATAAAAACAGTTCTTCATTTCAAAAGCGCAGGGCAGCCTGGGAGAGTGAAGCCAAGCCCAGGGCCCCTTCTTGGTGTACCAAGCTATGGTGCTCACAGAGACTGAGTGAGGGTCTATGGGGATACTGCTACCAGCAGAGTAGGAATCAAACAGATAGGAGCTGCTCTTTCTAGCTCCAGCTGGGGCAAGGGCAAGGTGTGGCCTGGGCTTTCTCAGCCAGCGTGGTGGGCTGTCAACCTGGTTATCAGCATGAGCCGCCACTGCTTTTGCCTCCATGCCCTAAATGGTCCCCACCATGCATGGGGCTGGTGTGGCGCTCACCCAGATCTCCCAGATGAGCCCCAGGTGTGGGCATGTTTGTGACAAACGTTTCTTTCATTTTCACTTTGTTTTGTTTCTTCCTGCCAGTGCTGAAGGCAAGATTTGGTCCTCCGGATTGGTACAGAACAATGACAAGCCCCAGTAGGATCTAAGGGCTGGGAGCGCTCTGCAGATACGTGCAAATCCAAGCTCTGCAAAACAGTCTGTCTTCCCCGTTCATGCCAGACCCATAATGAGGGGAAGTGTGTTTGGAAAAAGAATTGCATGTTTTGAGGATGTTGTTTTCTAAATGCAATGTGTTAACTCTTGTGCAGGTGGTTAGAGGGGGTTCAGCATTGTAAGAACAAGACCTAAAGACCTCTAAAATGCATGCAGCTTGCTGATGTCCACTTTTCATGAGAGGACACTGCTTTTATATAATGTTTTCTAGGACTGTCTCCAGGGAAAAACTACATTTACTTGAGTGACTCGACTGAGGATTAAGGGCTCAGAGTATCTGAATGCTTGGCCACTCATTACAACTAAAGGTCTTGGTGTCAGAAATCATATCCTAATGGAGTATGACTTAACCAGCTGGCCAGGAAAGGCTAGCTTTAGAAATATGTGACATACTGAAGTGCTTCCATTTCGCTCATCGAATTCAGCATGAAGATCCATTTGTGCACCTGCAAGCTCTTCAAAAGTAGCTGATGACAGAATGGCTTGTTTGCTCAAACTTCTGCAGCTCGTTACATGGTGTGTGAATCTCCGAGTTCACATTCCTCTCTCGTTTTTGTAGTTATCCTGGGAAAGAGGTTGGGGAAACAACAGAAAACCATGAGAGAGACTAGCATAAAAAATACACTCTGTGGCAGAATTTTAGGATTAAGATAAACTGTGTTTTATCTGGTCCCCTAATGTACTCAGCTGTCTAAACTATTTTCTCTCACCTAAGATCTGTCAATGTTGGCAACATCTGCTGAGGTGTTCCACTGCTGGTTACGGGTGTGCCATTGGGCAAAGCCAGTGCAAAACCTTACATAAAGGGGAAAACACTATGCGCTTCCTGATCATCTCTATCTAAAAACCACTGAAGTTCACACAAGGATTTCCGTTTGGTTGGTTGGTTTTGAATTAAATTATCAAAGATTTTACATTTCTCTAAGTCCTCAAGCACATTTGCACTTTCTCTCCCCCGTTAGTGTGCCTGTTACAAAAGTGGAAAGGTACAGTCTTTTCTTAGACTTGTGGATGTAGCTGAGAAAAAAAAAAGGGGGGGGGGGGGAACCCAGTAGACAAGCTCTTGCAAACTGCAGAAACTGAAAAAAACCACTTGCTTGCTTGTTTTTTTCCCAATTATGTCAGTTGACCTACAAAAACATGTCAGGTCCTCCCACGTACCTTGCCAGGGGCCTTGCATTATGACAGCTAAAACAATGCTGTTGCTGTTTAAATGAATGCAGTGTTTTCAACTTTTGAGAACAAATATTATTCATCATCCTCATAATATTGATATCTGCAAAGGAGAACAATGGTTACTAATCAACTGCTTGTTTTAAGAGCCTGTCTCAAAACATCCCCAACTCTATTGGCCACTTTGCTAGATAATCTTGTTCCAGTCCAATGTCAATATTTAAGACAGGGTTTTCTGTCAAAATGGAGAACACACAAACTGGTAAATATGTAGTAAGCGGGATTTCAAACAATCCAATTTTAAAGTTTTTCACTAAACTGTCAGAAAGAATTTTCTTATTATTAAGCAAAGACGTTTGCACAGATTTGCTATTTAGATCTTGCAATGCTGCGGACCAGGTCTGCGATTTGTATTACTGCAACGCCACAGGCACCCCTGTCTCTGCTGGGAGAGAAACAAACCCACGGTGAGACTTCCTGAGCATTTCTGTGCCACTGCACGACCCTGAGCACAGTTCTCATGACCGCTTACAAGGTTAATAGCAGAGTTTCCAGTGAGGAACAAGAATACTCTTGTGCACAGAAGACAGAGTATTCTCATGTATGTATGGATGGACAGATGTACAGGCTCACTCTAGAAAAGACTTGAAAAAGTGCTACATTAATAGGATGTAATAAAAGAAAGACGGTGACACAGTGTGTCACTAGTTGCATGGTTTCTAAAATGATTAAATATAATAATTGATTGATGTATTTTTGCTGCTCCTCAGACTTATTAGCACTTTGCACCATCCTGTGAGCTTTGCAGTGACAGAATATGACACATTTGTTGGAGGACAAGGTAGTTGGTTCACGGATCAGTATTTAAGGCAAAAAGGAAATGATGAAAAAAACATCTAGGATGTTTCTGGGCAAAACAAACCAAGGGGAAAATATTAAGAGAACAAGAAGGGTTATTATTATATTGTCCTACTGCACTGTGTTTCATGGTGTTGCAGCACAGATTTCAAGTTGGTGCCAAGTCTCTGCTTGGCTCTTAAAAGAGATTTCTAAGCATTTGAAGAGAGATGTTTCAAACTGATGTGAAAAAAATGGACTTTTTTTCTGGACAAGTTGTTGATGTTTTGCAAACAGCTCCAAGTAGTGTTGAAATTTTCCTGCTCTTTTTTTTTTTTTTTGTTCTTCTGTTTTAAGAAAACTGTGTGTGTTACTTTACTGCTCTGATGAAAAATTATCTTGTAACCTTGAGGCAAATGTATTAGTTTTATTTCATTTTAGCCTATTCAGCTGCAGATCAAGCTGTTGGTTTAGCTGGTTTGAAATTTGTTGGCTTCCGTTTAAAGCCAATAACCATAATGCTTCCATAACACTTTCTGGCTGCGCTAGTCCTTAAAGAAATAATACACTCATACAGCTTTCATTGATCTTTGGGAAGGCTGGAACTCTGTTTTGTGAATAAACGTATTTTCAAAGCTATTAAAAGTTTCAATTAAACAGTGTGATTTTTGTACTAACAAATTATTCCTTAGCCTTCTTGGAACAGAAAATAGAGCACTTTCTACCACTTGTCATTACCCCGTGGTATTAAAGTCCACCATTCTGAAACGGTTCATACAAGGCTGCTCACCTATGAATGTACAAAATGGATGCAATGACCCAGCAATGCATCTGAGGAGGTGGCTCAGCTACCGCCCTTTGCATTTAGCCACTGTGGGAGAAAACCACTCCTGAATGCAATTATCCTGGTGCTGCGTGAAGTCTCAGCTGTCAAACGGTCCTGCTTAAATGGGAGTCGCAGTCTCAGTAGGCTTAAATCTGTGCAGTACCGTGAAAGTTCACAGCGCTACCCTAATTTACAATAACAAGGGTATCGCGCTCAGTCTTTACGACGGTGGCAATGGTAACACTGAGCTTGGCTTCCTGAAGCACAGCAGCACTGAAAGGAAATGTCCCGGTCTCAGTTCTCTAGGAATGAAGTTGCTCCTTCAATGGATTGGAACAGCTAAGCTCAAGTGCACAAAACATATGTTGCTTGCGTAAGATACATTTCGGGTGAAAACTCTGCTTTTAATTATAGACGGTTGCACAAAATGTCAGTGATTAAGGCACAGATTTAGCAGTATTCTTGGCCTGCTTGATACCAGCCAGAAAGCATGTTTCTCCCCGTTTACTCCTCTCGGAGAAGAATTTCTCCAACTTTATGAAAGTTTTTTATTCAAGTGAAAAGAAAAATTCAACCAAAGAGAAAAGTAGCATTTCCTCATCTATTCTTCTCTCCAGGTTTTTCAACAGTGAAATTGCTCAGGCTGGGATTCAGAACAAGCTGAGCATGGCTGTTTTGAAACGGGGAAAAATGGACATTTAATATCTAACTTCAAAGCAAGAAAGCTAAAATTCAGGTTTAGTTTGTCTGAGGCTGTCTTTGCCTTTGGTGTTCTTTTGCCCATAGAGTGAAGGGGAATGCCCATCCTTTAAAATCACCAGTTGCCTCTGACAAGTAAAAATCCTCCAGTAATTCTCCACAGCCTGAGATAATTATATCCAAGGCAAAACTGGCAAGGTTTGAAATCTGATCAGATATATATCCAGCTGAGCATGATCCATGATCCACTTAAGTATTTGTTCTGATTTAGCCATTGTCATTCCAAAAATACTGCCATGGAGGAAAATATAAACATGATCCCTTCTTTTTTTAGGATTGTTACCATCTGTATCATAGTTACCAAATGTTTCTTGCTTAACTTGTATTTAAAATTAACCTAGTCTATGCATTGCCTGCCTTTACTGTAAGCGTAATATAGTAATCACAGCTCTGTTCACAGAATGTGGTCTGCTTCGATAAGCATTTTTTTTTATATTTGAGTAATGTTTTCTGACAAGTGCTATTTTTGCCACTTATTCTATAAATATGTAAGTTCTTATTATTCTGCTGTAGTGATTCACTTCTGTACTCATTTCTGTGGAAGTAACGTTGAATTACACCAGCTGAGGTTATGGCTTCTACTGCGCTTTTCAGAATGTTTTCTTTTAGTCGCCTCTATTTTTAGGTCAATTACTGAGTCCCCATCACGTTACATGACTGAAGATAGCACCTGTCCTTTTATTTATATCCTCATATTTTCTGAGTTCCTGTTGCTGCTTTTTTTGACCTCCCTTCCCCATGTAGCTGCTTCTCATTATACTATTTCCTGATTTAACCTAGATTACACAATATCTGTGTAGGTTCAATAAGCCCTTTGAAAGAACTAATTGAGCAGAAAATGCTAGTGGGAGACCTGTGGGTTAACCCCAGCCAAGGCAAAATCCTCAAGCACATAAGGAGGGTACTTTCCATTTTAAATGAGATGATTAATGATAAAACCTGTCTTATTCTGGATGCTGTTCATGCAAGTATTACTTTGGCAACCTTTCGTGAGAGCAAAACCCTGTTTAAAAGAGTATTTACTGGAAAGCCAGGTTCTGCCTGATGCCAGGAGGGATCCTTAGCACCAGGAGGGGACACAAAAAGCTGCCTTCCCTTCCTAATCTCCAGCTTCTGCATTTCTTGAAAGGGATGACAGAAGTCACTTGATTCACCAGGTGGCTGCCAGTAAAGCACGACCAGATGCTTGAGGAGCAGGGAAGAGCCACGGATGTGGCTCTGGTCTCTGCCTAACATAGGACTGGCTGCTTGTGACAGAAATGGGAAGAGAACCAAAGCAGTGACCAGCCAACCCTCAAAAAACACTCACTTTGAGTTACCGAGTTTGTACTGTCAAGTGTAATGGCCAAGAGCCAAGGCTGTCCTGAATGAAGTACCCAATTAATATCTGAATAAGTATTCGGAGGTTTTGGCATATATTCAGGAATTGTTATAATCTGACCTTTTCTAGTCAAGTTTATTGTATGTCATATATGGCTTTATTTGTGCAGTGTATTTCTTTTTCTTTAATTATTGTAGCTTATCCTTAAAAATAAGCATTACTGATGCATCTGTATCAGTGTAAAACTAGAAACACTCACAGGTGTGACTGGTTTTAAATATATTTCCAATATGATTTATAGGGGTAAATCCATATGCACAAGGAAACTTAAATTTCAAGGAACAGAAGCTCTTCCCAAAATACGCTATTGTACCAGGATGGGCTGCAGTATACTCTAGGTAAATTCAGGCTACTCAAGCATCTGAGTTCTCCTGATCAGTATTTAGTCTGTATTTTACTGTGATCAAAATCAGGATATCAGTTTCTTAAGTTATGTCTTTGATTCTGCCTCACTTTACCTATAAAGTGTCATTCCTGTGGGTTCTGAGCTGGAATTTGAGCTGTGCTAGCCCTAGCATGACTTCTTGGATCCCACAATGAAATGACCATCTAATACCCTGATAAAGAACAGTGAGGAAAAGAGGAATAAAATAGTAAGTAATGGGTATTAAATTTTACCAGTGATAGCTGAAGCCTTCTTTCCAAATATGGCACTGATTTCGGCATGTTAGGAATGTTGTATCTACTTACCTATTTCTCAACAACAATGTTGCACAATCACAATTTCAATTGTGAAGGTGTTAGTATTTTTGTAGTTTTGGTTTTGTATCCTTTCTGTATCCAACTTCCAATACAACAGATGTCTAATTACAGCATTTTCCAGAATTATAGCAAAAAACCCCAAACCCTGACCTGTTAAAAACTGAGAAGTCCTCTACATGTATTTAATGGGGAAAAGCACTAAAAGTGTGTGGTCCTGAAGAAAGATATTTAAGTTGACGTAGCCATCTATCACTGCAAACTTTTCGATTCAAAAGTAAAGCCAAGCATCTCAACAAGCAGGAGCACTTCTCTCCTCAAAATCTGTTCTTCAGGTTTCTGGACAGAGCTGATGTGAATGGAAAGACTTTCTTAATTTCAAAGACTTTCTTAATTTCAACATGTCTAAGATTAAGACTGGAGTGTAAGGTTGGAATTAGTTATATGGCAAGGGTAAATGGTTCACTTTGAGTTTCTGAAGAAAAAGTGCACTGCTCTTATTTTCCATCCATTCTGAACAAAGACAGCACCTGAAGAACATTTATGTTTCTGGTGCTTTAAGCTCCCATCTCTGGTGTTGCTCTTTCTGCTGTTAATTACCCACTTGGGCTTCTTTTCACTTAGTGCTAATTCTTGGCCCTGGCAGACTGACTCACTGTAAATTGACTGAGAAAGAAATCTTCCTTTGTCCTCAGCAAATCTGAATAATTAATTTTTTTTTATTATTATTATTATGCTTCTCAGCTGACATTCTCTTTGTGAAAGAAAGAAAGGGGTCTGTTTAATTAAAACAAGAATGTGATGAAGTTAAACAACATTTCAGTCACACCGATAGTTGAATAACGTGCAGTTTTTTTCAGGGTAACACGCCTGCCTTCTCACCACTATTTACTCTACTGCTAATGTAATGTAAGCCTGCTTTTGCAGCAACAAACTGTTGAAAGCTAAATAATTTGGAGTTAGCAGAGAGGAAGCTTTATGTTTGCACCTCAGAAACATCTACAATAATTCACTGAGGACTCAGGCCTGGGAAATGCCAGGCAACTTCTGCCCTGCTGAGCTGCACTCAGCGCCGCACGGAAACCGGAGGCCGAGGGGATGCCCAAAAGCAGGCGGCAGAGCTGTGCCCCTGTGCCCTGGGCAGCCCCCTTCCCCACGCAGGTGTCCTCAGTGCAGGAGGACCTGGAATCTCACATTCAACGAGGTGGTGCTTTCCGAACATACATTATCAGCACCTCATTAGATACTGTACTGCAGGGGACCTGCAGTAATTGTGTGGGTGTTGTGACCGATGGCAAACATGAGGTAGTTTGTAGTTGCTGCAGGCTGAGTGAACAGGGTGTGCGCAGGGCATTCATTGTGCCAATGTGAGTGTGTATTTTCTTTTCTCCCTACTTGGAATTTCTTTAGTTTCTAACAGTGTGGCCTTTGTGGCTAAGATGCTCCAGAAAGTTCTTGCCTTTATTGAAGATACAACAGGCACCAATTTGATCTGTGCTGGCTCTTCATGCTTAGTCCTAGATTTATCTAAATCTCATCAAAAAACACAAGGAAATATCTTCCCAAGACATCTGCTTCAAGAGCAATACCTGAAGTGAATACAGAAAGTATTAAAGTTAAAGAACATATTATATTAAAGTCTTTGAATACAGAAAGTATTAAAGTTTTAGTGCTTTTCCCCATTAAATATGGAGAGGACTTCTCAGTTTTTAACAGGGCAGGGTTTGGGGTTTTTTGCTATAATTCTGGAAAATGCTGTAATTAGACATCTGTTGTATTGGAAGTTGGATACAGAAAGGATACAAAACCAAAACTACAAACTTAACTTTAAGTTTCAATGTACATTTGGATATTAGTGGGAGGTGTCACTGCCTATGGCAGGGGGGTTGGAACTCGATGATCTTCAAGGTCCTTTCCAACCTAAACCATTCTATGATTCTATGATTCTATGATTTCTGCGCTTTAAAAAAAAAAAAAGAAAAAACCACCACCCCACTTGCGCATAAAAGTGGTATTTAAAATGTCTGTCCTGAAATAGCATGTTCCCAGGCCTGGCTTCATGTGAACAAAACATTCTGGCTTTCCTTTATACAAGTCAAGATCACTAGGTGCCCTGAAGATCATCTAAACGCTCCTTTTCAGTGCCTAGTATGTGTGTGTTTGTGTTTCCAGCATGGATAACCGCTATTAAGCTCATCACTGTCGTCACAAAAATTACCAAACTGGAAGCTGATCACTTCAGGCAGGTCCCCCTGCTTATGCAGAACAATGTGCCTACCAGCATACTGTTTTCAGGATGGCATCCTTCCAACTGACACTGGTAGTTTAATGTGCTTTCTCCAGTTCCGGGGAAAAAAAATGGTATGTACAAAATTCACATTGGTGCCAACATTACATCCTTCTCTGCTTACTGATGGGTGATTAGAAAACCTGCAGTATTCATCTGTGCCAGGGGTAACCGGATTAGGATAGAAGGGGAGCTTAAGGTCCTGCCTAGGACAGAACTGCAGGGTGCATAACGATCTGTGCTGGTGGCTGGACAAGCCGTATTTGGGTACAGACATTAGCATGACTGATAGGTTGAAAGAATCTTGAAAACCTTCAGGACTCCAAATCAGGAAACCCAATTACTGCATGATGTGGGTGACTTTAATGAAAAAATAATGATGGCAGTGAAATTGTAGCCATTCTTTGTAGGGCTCCATCTGAACTGCAAAAACAGATCTTAAAAAGGGCGGAGGGAAGGATCAATGTAATAAATTATAGTACCCATTTCATTACGCTTGAGCCAGAAGAAACAGCAGGACATACTGTAGTAGTGGCTCCCTTTTAGAATGGCAGCAAGGGTGCTGAGAGCTGTATTTCCATCTTTTACCAGTAGAAGCACTCCTATTCCACAAGTAAGAATAAAAAATCCATTATCTTCTTGTCCAGATCTCCCTTCTGACCCTAAACAGACTTCTGAAACAACCAGGGAAAATCCTGTCCCTGTATAACCAGCCCAGATTTTACATCAAATCCAAGTGAATGCAGAGGAGGAAGACTCTGAAGGGATCCTTTGACCAAATGGAGTTATCTCTCAAGTGGGAGGAAAAGAGATGCTTTAGAGCACGATTCCTCCTCTTCTGAAGGTAATGCTTAAGTGGCAGATAGGCCATGCCGATATCATTCCATTGACTGGAGGGAGACTACAGTGAGATACTTATTACAGATGTCTGTGCTTTAAATGTCTAAAACTGTGTGAGACGAGCCAGGGATACATGATAAATACAGTATCAGCGAAGTCTGCTCTCCAATACCAGGATGAAGAACCTACTACATATGCCTTGGTATATTTACATGTGAACAAATAGGTTGAATGGATGCTTCTGTGCACTAAAGTCAATGGAAAGAATCCTAATGAGTTCCTAAGAACTGGACCTGATGTTTTTAAAACTACGTCATGTACTTTTTCTGGTTCAGCTTCAATGCCTTAAATTTTTCAGTTATTTGAGATAAACAGCAATTTACACTCCTAAAAATTCAGGGGAAAAAATGATGCAGTCATAAGGTTCTTACCTATAACCAGGGGAAATTGAAGTAAGTGGATTTGTGTTTCTTTGAATGTCTACCACTTTCCTATGAAGATAAAACCCACAATAAATTTTCTGATACCCTATACATCAACATTTATTTTAAACTTCATTTTCAGTGAAAATGGGCTTTATCAGCCCCACTCATGCCTCTGACTTAATTTGTAATGATGTTTTCCCAGGCACCACAATCTGAATAAATTGATAAAATTTCCCTACTTGCCTCAAAATAAATAATTTTATCTTTTCATTGCAAATTCAGTGCTCTAGAGCTTTCCATCCACACCAAATTAAGGTCCTGGGTTGTAAATTTGACTTTAGCATCTGGTTTGTGCATGGACTTCAAAAAAAAAAAGCCTTCAGCAGTGAAACTGCATCCATCAAAGGGCAGAATTTGGCTGCTAGTACAGAAACTTGGCCTTCAGACTGGCACATCAGATGAAAGCACAGGATTCAAAGCTAATTTGGGATCCAGACATATTAACTGGAAGTAATAGATTGAAGCATACAAGAGTACATTTCTCTAAGGCTAACACGTGCTCTGATTTGTGTCTTGGACTTATTGTTGACCTTAGTGGGAATTCACAAGCAAGGCATGTACAAGTACAGAACTTGTTGCTTTGTGTTCAAAGCTGTACTTTCTTTACAGGTGGTGAGAAAGTGAGAAAACAGTTAAGGAAGCAGTTGTTTGGGCCGGTGAAAAAGGATGAAGAAAATGATGGTGACAAACTAAATACTCACATACAAGCAAGGACAGATAGTCTCACCTGAATGTTCTTAAAGAGCAGGCAGAGATAATTACAGAGGCATTATCAATCATTTTTGACACCTCATTAAGAGCAGATGAATTTCCAGTGGACTGAAGGACAGGAGAGCCAAGGTACAGCCAATAGTTAAGTAAGTAATAAATAGGAGAGAAAGATGTGGATCTTTGAGGTAAGCTTCAATACCCAAAGAAATAATAAAAGGGTTTATTCCCAGACATTGTTGCTATGGCTTCTGACTGTGCATGTTTTGGGGCCTGTGGGAAGGAGCGCTTCCAGGTCCGAGGAGAGGCAATCAGATGGGCAGGAACATATTAAGCTAGTAGTTTCTGACTGAGAAGTATGACAACCCCTACTTACTCTCCACCCCTGATTCCTCATCTGTCCCCGCCAAACACAGCATTTTATATTTAAAATATATTGGAAAGAATACAAAAAAAAAGAAATACTTACGATCAATAGAAGAACCCAAGTAAAGGATTAGACATATGCTTGCTCTGTGATGGTTAATCTAAGCACTCCCATGGTCCTGTCATACTGGGGAGTGATTTTGAATACTATTACTGGATTTTGTTTAGTACATGGAGGCATGCGTGCATAGAGGTTAGGGGTGCAAGAATGGCCAGGCATGTCCTGGCAGATGTAAAATAAGCCATGCCCTGAATCTTCATTTTTCTTGCAAACAAATCCCAGGCTGAATTGTCCTTTGTTTTTCCTGGAGCCCTTGAATACCATTCTGATATTTGATTCCACTATGGGGTGGGTTGTTTTGGTCCACGGGTTTAAAACAGCTCTTTTGGGCATTTCTTTGCTTGAATATATATGAATGTCAATTAAAAAAGAACAATAAGAGAACCGTTACTATATTGGGGCAGATGCTTAGTTAATACAAAGGCAATGATGCTATGCTGACGTATGCAACCTAAAGATCTGTCCTATTGAATATCCAGAGAAGACACTTGCCAACCATATTGTCTATGCTTCATTGTCGTCTTTTCTGTGTGCCCAAGGAAAGCCAAAGAAAATTAGTTCTTTCTTGTATCACTCACAGCCAGGAAAGGATCTGTCATCATCAGTCATGAAAACACTTGAAATGCGGATGCAGTGTCTTCATTGGCCTGGTCTTCCATTTCTAGCTTGTTACCTTGCTTTAGAGGACAGAGGGTTTTTTTTCCAGTGCCTGGGTTTCTGCCATTTATGTCAGCAGAGCTAGCCGGGGCGGTGGAAGGGAGTGTGTGTTACTGCAATCTGTGCTTTGATTTTGAATTTTATTTAATTTCATTTCATTTCTTAAGGTACTTTATTTTTCTACACGTATGTCTCACTATTATGCATGGACCATTAATCCATTCTCCTGAGATCTCCAACTTTTAATATTTAATCATTCATAACATTTTCAGACAGCTTTTTGTAGCTATTCTAGTGTTAAGCTTTCTAGTACTAGAGTTTCTTAGAAATGCTGGGATATGACATCACTTGGCACTTGCCAAGTGACCCTGGTACTCTTCTTCAGAAGCCAGCAGAAGACCAGGTCTGAAATGATATCTGGCATCTTACTCTTAGTTAGGACTGTTTTAAGGCTTTATTTTATTATAAATGTAGCTACTGTTTTCATTTTGTATATAGAATGGGCATTAAATTAAAAGGTGCAGCTGCTTTCAATTATACTCTAATGTTCTGTATCAAGATAGCTTTCATTATTCGTGGCATTGCTCAGTTTCCCTGTCCCCTTCCCCGCTGGCGTCTGCACTCAGAGCTTCTAAGCGCTTGGGAATTAAGCAGGGATGGAAATTAACAGATGTCATTCATTTGCCACCTCTTCTGCTTTGGTAGTAAAACCAATTCACTTAGTGAAAAAAGGACGTTCTTACAAGCCATCTAAAAACTTCTGTCCATGGGGAAATGCTGCAACAAGTTGCTCAAAGGAATAGGATGTTGTTAGGGAAGTGCCAGAGATAAACTCTTTGAAGGCCCAGTCCTCCCCTCTCCTTCTGCATCTCTCAGCCTGGGACTGGGGGTTGCTGAGAGAGGGGGGAATTTTCTGGTGAGATGGAGGAAGGGCAGCAGGCGCAGACTGCACGTGCAAGGATAGCATTCCTGTGTGAAGAGGAAGGGTGTCCCAACCTCGCGAAGTCAGTACTAGCAGGAGTCATGATGATCTGTGTTAGGAGGGAGAGATTAGGACCTCAGCAGCTCTGATAGTAACCTGGCAGGCACTGAGGGATGACCCTGAGGGATGCCCATGATGGCATTGCTAACACCATGCTTAGGCTGAGCTTGCCACCGGTGTGGGCAGGCTGAGCCGCCTCGGGGTGAGACACCACTACAGAGGCAGCAGGGGAGCAACACAGACTCCGGGAATGACTGCTGGAGCTATGGGTTAGCATCCCTACACGGAAAGCAGGAGACAGGTTTTTCCATCCTCCCTCCAGTGAAGATGAACCGTGGCTGTGCTCATTTGACGCTGGGGTTTTGTTAGCCTCCAACAAATTGAGTTGAGGGAAATAAAGAGCGATGTTGGTTCATCGGGTGGTCATCCAGGATGTAGAGGTGAAGAACCACTGGCAAGGACAGTGGAGGTGGGCATACTGCTCCTTAGCCTCATGCTGCCCATTCTTCACTGTTTCCTCAAATTAGTTAGACATTTCTTACGGTTTTAACGAAATCAACTCGGTATCGCCTTAGTGCTTGTAAGTAGGGAAGGATCTGCTGTGGAAAAAAAAGGCAGGGGGTGTTTGAATTCTGCTTTTGAGTTATGCATATGGGTTCAAAATACTTTATGTTGGAGACGACCAGATACTGAACTAAGTCTTCACTGTCTAGTAAAAGACTACGAAAGAAAAGTAAAGTAAACTTCCTTTTAAGGGCTAGCTAGTGTCTTGGAGTGAACCGCAAACCATCCATCTATCATACAGGTCACAAATACCAGAAAATGCAATTCCTTCTAAGTCCACCTTGACTTGTGTCCTCTATGCTGTGGCAGATATGGCACACTTACTGACACCAGAAATTCAAAGCTAATTTTCTAGGCTGGGGTAGAAGAGCGTGGCTCTCGCTAAATAAAAGGGGGTGTAATTTCTCCCCAGTCCCCATGCACACAGATGGGGGAACAAGATGCTTGTGATTTTAAGGTGTAACTGTTTCTTATGCACGTAAAGGAGGAAAAATACTGGAAAATCCTACCTCTTTGTTAACAGGATTTTTAAAGGGAAAGCAGCCTGCCCCCATGCTAAGTAGCAATATGAGCAAACAGGCATACTTCTGGCAGATGAGGAGGTTTCCCTCTTCCTTAGCAGCTGAAAAATGGGATCGGATGTATAAAATACCTCTTGTAATTAATCAACTGGCTTGTTCATGCCTCCTAATCTCAAATTTGAAAGCTGTCTGGAAACCTGAAGTACCTTGAGGATAAAATAATGGGCATTAGGCTTGTTTTCTAGCAAACCAAGCTTTGGGAGTCTGCCAGCATTAGTCAGGCTTATTGGACCATACCTAATCGAAGCAGGGAAAGGCATGAGCTGAAGTCTTTGACTACCTGAAAGTTCAGAGAGTGATGAGCAAGAGTGACCTCTCCCAAGCTGTGAGATAAATAATAAATGGCCAGAAAAAAAAAAAAAGAGGTAGAGAGCTAAAAATAAAGTCCAGCTATACTGTGAACCCTAGTAGGAGCCGCGAGGATCTTTTCACATTTCAGCATCTTCGCAGGGAAAAATTGGTTCACAGAGCACCTCACTAAGCAGGTTTTTTGCCCCTTGCTACTCAGCTCCCAGCTCCCTGAAAGCATAATGAATGATTCAGCATGTGAGTGGAGCTGGGAGGGGAATTTGCACACCTTGGCTGGGAGCCATATGATGCTGAAGAGCGCTGTTGTCCTCTCACATCCATACCGGGAAATGCCACTGGCTCTGAGGAAGCAGCTGCCAGAAAGGATATTTGTGGCATCTCCTTTTAAGAGGGAAAAAAGGTGGTCTTTTCAATGAGAAATAGTCTGAAGAAAGTGTTGAAGGGGTTTATTTGACTCGTGCTAACAAACCCTTCAATGAAACAGACGGGTTTTAAATGGAGGACGTGAAGACTCTGTCCAGTTGACCTGAGAAGAACACCAGCCTAGGGATGGGTCTGCAGTAAAACATGGGACCTCTTGGAGTCTCATGGTGGAAAGAGGGAGGCCGGTTGGTGAATCCTCTGAACCCTGCCTTCAAGCTGGGAATGGGCACACGCTTATGGTCAGGTTAAAGGCATTCACTAGGTGTGACTAAGAAAGAGAACATTGATTTTCCAGATCAAAGCACAGATGACTTTGGTGGCTGAGAGAAAGGTGACAGCAATGTCGGTTCTCTCCAAGCCCCAGGGTCCAAAGCTGGGCTGAGAAATGAGGACCCCACCTCAAACTGCAAAGGAAGGAGTGATTTAAAAGGGAAGAAAACATTGTAGACAGAGCTACTGCTTTTAAAAGAGGGTAATAAGATGGAGCTGTCTCCCTTGCTATATGCGGAGCAACAGCTTTGAACATACCTTCAGTCAAGGAGCAGGAGGAAGACGCAGATTAGATTCAGCAGACAACTGAGATTGAGCAGCAAGGAGCTGTGGCAGGAACTGAAAAAAGGGAACAAGTCAGAGGCAACACGCAGAGATGACGGTCTCTTCACAATCCTCCTTCATGTGAGAATTTCCTGTGACTGGCAGTCAGGAAGATAAAACAGACAGGATAATGTCGGGTATGATCACACTGGGGATCTCACGGCAATGATACTGCAAAACTTGGGGGAGAGAGAAGAACACATTGAGGGCAAATGGCAGAGGAGGAAATTGCACAGAGCAGGGCTTTGGGAACATGAACAAAAAGTAAACCAATTCCCAGGGAAAAAGGTTTTCCCTTTGCACTGCAGATGTGTAAGCAGCATCTTGGCTCCAGCAAATGTGTTTAGGAACAAACTCATATGGTAAAAGCCACGCACCTGAGTTGCATTAGCAATTTCCACAGCTCACAGCTGTCCAGCTGTGATTAATCAGTTGTGCTTGTAAGAAACAAGGCCCAGCCCAATATCCACTTCCACTGGAAGAGATCCTGCACGTCACTGCCTGTGTGTAGCCTCCACCGCCTGCCAGATGGGTCTCACTTTACAGGGTGTGGGACAAAGCGGCCTGGTTCACATTTCTGTCAGACATATTGTATATGCCATATGTAGCCGCCCCCTTTTATTTGATACCATCAACAGGATGCTTCCCTCTAGTAGGACTACTGAGGGTTATACCCTTATTTCACTACAGGAATAATACATGCGCTTAGGTTCTTTCCATCGCACATCTTCTGTGTTTCGTCTCAGAAGATTAAGACATTTTTCAGCATAGCACTCACTCAGCATCTCCTTGCCTATGTGGCCTGTGACAACAGAAAAAGGATATTTACAACTGCCTCCTAATTTGGTCTGAGCCAAGACATGAAAGCAAGAATCACGATGGAAGACAGAAGATATAGGTTGGAAAGAGAAAAATATTTATTTTAGGCCATGTGTTATTTCTGTATTAGGAAGCTAAGGTCCTCTTTCATGTAAAAATTCATTGGTGTTCCATTTTTGTTTGAAGTTTCTCAAAGGGCTGCTTCTGATGTCACCTACAGTGCCATTACTTACATGGCAACTCATTTGTTAGCCCATTTCAAGCACGGAACGGCATAATTGACCACCAAAGTTTGCAGATCAACATGATAAAAAATACATTTGTAAGGCATTCATGTGAATATTTTATAGCTGTTGTCATTTTAAAAGGCTTACTGGGCAGTTTATCATTTATTTGAACTGTGCAAATTTGCAAGTCCCAGGCCTTGCTTTGGCATCAGATTGTGCTCTGTTAGTCAAGTAAAAATTCCCCTCCTCTTTTCCATCACATTGTAACTACAGTCTTCCATTTGAAAGGGAATAGGCTCATACAAATAAAGTTTTATCAAACACCTACAAATGCCAGGAATCTTGAGCTAATCTTGGCTTCTGTTATACTGCTTCACAGTCCATCTCTGATGGAGAGGATATTTTTCCCAATGAATGAAATAATGAGATGCTTTCAAGACACTTGACTAGTTTTATATCTTTCAAAAATAGCACTGCATCTCACAGAGCACGGATAGTCCCAGACCTCTGTGCAAATTTTCTGGTGATGCTGTTACCACCTCCTGCACTCATCTGCAACAGACCCAGCCCATCGCTCCTCCTTCAACCATCTGATAATGCCACTGGTGACACTTTGGTTCTAGTAGTGTGGCAGCCCTACCTTAACTTTATGATGCAGTCCATAATCAGAAAGCACAGAAAAACTGTACTGCCACGTTATCCATGTGTCTCTAGTGCAAATTTCAAACTGGCTTTCTTGGTTTGCTCTCAGTTAGTAAGTGGAATGAGCCTGTAGCCTTTTGGTATCAATGTTCATTTGTAATGGGCAGGAAAATATTCAGAAATTACTTTCACTTACTTATAAGTGGTGTCCAAAGATCACTAACAAAGACTGGATGATCAGAGCCTGGACTGCCTCCCTGCACTGCTTTCAGTAAGTGCTCATCAGCTATTGTGAACGTGCGTTTTGTGCATGTGGAAGACAATGAAATCACATCTGCGCCTCTTCATAGTACACGACGAGTGTGACTGTGGCCCATCAGGGCCTTTTCCCAGCACTGACAGATGGCAGAAATTGAGTTGGTCGTAAGACCCCAAAAGCTAATGAAGGCAGACATCTGCAGCACCGTAGTCTGTAGCTGAGCTACTTAGCAAACTCCTTATACAGCCAACAGAGAAATAAGGCACTTTTAGGGAGCATACCTCTGTCTTATTTTAGATGCCTGTTTTAGAGTGGGCTGAATCACGCTTTGGACTCTGTTCACTATTGACCAGGGACCTCCCCTGGTCACCAGGCAGCCCAAGTGACCTACATTTAGGTAGATTACTCCCATCCCCTTTTTATCCAGGCAGATGAAGTGCCTCTTCAAAAGTCCACTTCAGCTGGGTAATGCCCATAGTGGTACTGGCTCTGCCTGCCCTCTTGCAACCGTGGCCCCTTGAGAGGTTATTTTGGGGCATCTGGGAACAGTTTCAACTTGCTCTTCCCAATCTGAGGCAGCCTTTCCTGGCTGGCCCAGGGGTCCATCAGCTGCTGCTATTGGAAACGCAGTTTGCATCCCACTGCATCAATAAAGGTGAGTCAAGCACAGTAAGGGTAGCTCTAAAGGCTCATTTCGTTGATGTTTTGCTGTTATTGAGTACATACATAACTTTTCTGCCAGCTGGAGATGGCTGTAATAAGGCCAGTCTCAGTAATACGGAGAGGGATCCTTCCAGGGAGAAAACACAATGTCTCATACCTCTTTTCCAAATTGTTTCTTACTTGCAGCTTTCAGAAAACCAATTTCTGTTTGCAGGATATTTTCCTGGTGGTTCTTACCTGCGCAGAGGAGACCTTGGGAACAGATATGCATGGCTCTTCTCATTTCAGAAACAGAAGACTGTGGTAACCATACAGCTTGCAACAAAAAGGATGAGTATGACCAGTGCTGCTAGGGTGCAGCCAGCCCCACAGCTGGGGGTAAACCCTACAAGCCGTTAAACCAAAAATATAATTACAAGCATTAAATTACCCTCACAAGCCCATCCATTGGACATCTCCAAGAGACCTAAGGGGTAATAGAAGGGACGATCTCAGAGTGGATCTTGTCTGTTTAATCAACTTAACACTTAAGGAGTTTTCCCTCTGCCACACCAAGAGACCTCCGGCTGACTAAAACCTATTTTTCAAAATATTTTCTTCTTGCCAGAGATGAAGATCCAGAACAAATTCGCTATCCCCTTTTTATAATTTCTTTCAAAGATTCATATCGCACTGTTAAAAAAAAATGCATCTTCTCATACTACAACCTTTTCTGGCTTCCAACATTTGAGTTTGCTAAGCCCCTGTTCTTGTTTCTTGTTGAACTCTTCTCACTAGATTAAGGATTCACTGTGCCCTATCTTCCCCTTTTCCCTATTTCAGCTGTTATCGAGCCACTTCACAATAAATAGATCAAGTCCTCTCAGAATAAAACAGTTTCTCAAACTCTTCAGGCCTCGAATCGTCTCTGCACCTTTTCCTTTTTCCAACATCTTTTTCAAGATTAGAACTTCACGCAATATTTCAGTTCCAGTGAAATTACTTCCCCATTCCTGCTTGTTTATCTCATGTTTATGTAGCCAGGCATTACGTTTACCTGTATTGCCAGAAGATCACAGTGGGACTGTGTTTGCACTGTGGCAACCCTGAGACTATTCTCAGCATTGCTGCTTCCCCAGCTCTGCAGATACAGCCTACAGTCTATGCTTGTGCAACTCAGCCATATTAAAAAGCATTATTTGATTAGACTCCATACACCCCATCACCATTTCATATAGTTGTCATGTCCTCATCATTATTTCTATTCCACCAGCACAGGTGATATTCACAGATTTGTTTTAAATCAACGGGAATGTTGCATTTGTTTCCAGATGTCATGGTTTAGGCCAAATCGGCTACTGGGGACCTAGGGGACCCCAGATGGGACCGACAGATGCTCCCCTCTACCCCTCTTCAGAGAGAGAGGTAGAGGAGGAAAAAGAGACTTATGAGTTTAGAAGGAACTAAACTACTTTAATGAAATATTAATAATAAAATAAAAAGAAATAATGAAAAATATATACAAAACCGTATCAAGCTCCCGAGATGACAATCACGACACCAGCTGGCACTGGGCCAGTCCCAGGCTGTAATCGGTGACGGAGGGGAACTGGATTCCGGATCTGGATTCAGGATCGGGATCACAGGCAGACGAACAGAGTCCTCCTCAGACATCAGCCATTGTAGGAAGAGACAAGAGGGGGCTGACCCTTTGATCCATCAGCTTTTATACTGAGCATGATGCAGATGGGATGGAATACCCTGTTGGTCAGTTTTGGGTCACCTGTCCTGTCCGCTCCTCCCTGCAGGTGGGACCCCCCTATGTTGTTTCGCTTCCGCCCTTCCAACGGGGCAAACAACAAAGTTGGTTGGCCTTGGGGGTTATAGCAACAAGTATAAGCAGGAGCCTCTCTGCATACCATGTCTGGACATCAACTATAAACATTGGTCTTATCACTCTGAGAAAGTGAACATTGTCTGCACAATNTCATTATTTCTATTCCACCAGCACAGGTGATATTCACAGATTTGTTTTAAATCAACGGGAATGTTGCATTTGTTTCCAGATCACTGATGAAATTGGTTGGTCAACTTTGTTTCTAGTACATACCACCATGAGACACCACTAGAAACAAACTCATTCGGAGAAAAATTCATGTTAGCAACAGCTTTGCAATCTGCCATTTAGCAAGTTCTAAATTCATCGTATCCAAGCTTTATTGACACTAATTGCTCATTTTTGCAACCTAGCCATGCAGTTGCTCATTTTTTAAAAACTCGGATTATCCTATGGCAGCAAACAGAACACATTAAACCATAGAAATCTTTTATGTCAGCACAACAGTGTTTATTAGGCAAACATGTAATTTCCCAATAAAATCAGGCTGTTCTGACAAGATTTATTTTTTTAATAGCATCATATTGACTGTCATGAAACTATTTTCACACCTTTTATCTCTATTTACATCTTTAATAATTAAATCTTGTTTTAGTTTTTCCATTATTTTGCAAGGGACATAGGTCAGGCTAACAAGGTGATTACCTATATTAACCTATTTTTCCATTTTACTGTACCATCACCAGATGATTGAAGTAATTTGCTATATTTCTTGATGCAAGTTACTCAGGTTTGATGCTTTATAAACATTCATCTTAAAGAAGCAGTAGTCCCTTCCTTGCTTTCCAGTGGACTGCAAAATGTTTAAGCTGCCATAGGCATATCACCTGCTTTTCTCTGAGTACAGAGTAAACGATTTCTTTCTTTTATCTGTTGCAGTTATGAATGGTTCTGTTTTCAGTTTGCAAAAGTGATCTTTTGTCATTTTTTTCTTTTGCTTGTACTATGGCTCAAAAAGTCCTTCTTGTCCTAAACTTAGCAGACGTTTTTCTGTACATTCTTTACCTTCCTTCATGTGTTTTCCGCAGTGCTTAAATTCTAACTGATAGCTGGTTTTGCCCCTCTTTAACACTGTTACATAGCGCTAAATCTGTGGCCTACATTTACTTCAGTATACATTAGGAGGTTTAGAGCAGGTAATCATTATATCTGTACAAGAACAGCAAGCCAGAGCGGGTGAAAAGATTAACCGCTCTTCCTCTGCCACAGTCTGAGAGAACAGAGCATCTCAAACCACTCCTGGCACCCCGATCTTTGGCTTTTCTGGCCCACCCAAGCCATGTGGAGCTTCCAACACCAGCCTACCTTTAAGAGGACAGATGCCCTCAGAGCAGGAGGTTTCAGGTTTAATATATGACAAGAAGGGAAAACTTCTGGGTTGAAACCATTGTTTCAGGTTCTCTACAGTCCTAGGCTGCTGTGACTTTACTGAGGACATTGAGGTCAACTTTTCAAGGTTTCTCTCTTAAGAAAATTAAAATATTGCAAGGATCCTAGAGCCTGGAGACCTCAGGATTTGCCTGTTGAGGTTAGGAGTTAGACTAGTGGCTGCAAGTTTTGGTTGATGACTGAGGTGCAGTGAGCCATGCAGAGCTGCCATTACACCTAGAATGATGGAGTGGCTGGTAATCAGGATCATGGAGTAACTCAGGTAGGAAGGATTGGGAGGTCTCTAGTCCAAGATCCTGCTCAAAGAAAGATCAGCTCTGAACTCAGACCAGGTTGCTCAGGGGTTTATCCAGTTAGGTCTTGAAAAGCCTCCCAGGATGGAGACTGACTTCACAGCCTTTTTGGGCAGCCTGCTCTGCTGCCTGACTGTCCTTGCAGTGAAAAACATTTTACTTATATCTAGCTGGAAACTGACCGTCTTTCATCCACCTGCCATACCCTACGACAAAAACAGCCTTGCTCCATCTTTTCAATTACCTCCTTGTAGGCATCAGACATCTGCTGTTAAGTCCCTTCAAAGCCACTATGTCTCCTGTTGGAAGCCTCTCCTCACACGGCAAGTGCTCCTGCCCTGATCATCTTGGAGGCCCTCTGCTGAATTCTCTCTGGGTCATCCTTTCTTGGATTGCAGTGGGGGGGCAAAGCTGGACACAGTACTCTAGATGGGGTCTAGCGAGTGCTGAGTAAATGCTTTCTTCAGCTAACTGCTCTCTTTCAGCCACAACCCTTTTTCTCCACAGCTTCTCCAGGTCCCTTAAGTGGGTTGCTTGTACCCTGCCTCCATTTTCCGTGTCATTGCCACTTCAGTACAATGATTTGTTGCCCTGCTTTTGAAACTCACACAGCTCTGCCTTGCAGTCTGCCTGAGTAATCAGCATTCAGAAATAATAGCGATATTTTGAACAGATGAGAACGGGTCTGGTTTTGCTAATGCTGACTGCTGTGGCAGACTATACAGCAGAAACCGAAGAATATCAAAAAGCTCTTCCGTCCCTTCCCAGAACAGAGAGTAACAACAATGGATCAGTTTCCTACAGCCGCAGCCGTGGGGGACTTTTCTGTGCTAAGAAAATATGCCCTCTCTTCCCAACCTACAGCAATTTGTATCAAGGAAAGCCTCTCAGCACTGCCTTGTTATTTATTCTGCCTGCATGGTCCCTCAGTGCAGTGCCTGCCGCCAAAGGCAGACTCAGCACGGGGCATTGCCAGAGAATGTTAAAAGCAGAAAAAGTCCCAGGAGACACACAAACGGATGCAAAAATGTACATTCTCTTCCCGCTCCAGAAAAAAAGCAGCAACTGTTAGTTGCTCACGGACTTCACAGAGCGTTTAGGCTAAAGAGCCCTGAAAAGTCAGGGGAATAATTCTAGATGTTGTGAAAATGGGTATGATTACACACACGGAATATTGAACATTTCATTTTATGGGGTTTGCCTGCATCACTCGCTACAACAGCCGAATAGCCCTCTGGTCTCAAGACCAGACTTGCCTATTAGGCAAGGAGCAAACTTCCCCTCGTGGCTTCCAGTTTGGTGAGCTCTGAAGCACGTATGCACAAGTAAGTGTGCCCAGTATGCCATAAAAACAGTAATTGATACAGGTATTGGGTACCCCTGCAAGCTCATGGAGAGAACCGGATGTATAATGTTCAGCAACTAAAACCAGGCAAACATCTAACGGCATTTCAAACTTCTGTTTGTTCTCCTTCTAATTTCAAATTTCTATAACTTCCTTCTTCCATGTGCTCTGTCACACTCCTTTCCCAGCCCTGCACAAGCCTTCTCTGTCCTTCCCCAACTGCTGATCCTGGATGTCACCTTGCTTCGCCAGAGCCTCTCAGATTCTTCCTGGTAGGGTCTGTCTTGGGCATCTCCACCTACTTGCTCTGAATGAAGAGCCACAGAGCAGACAAGGTTCAGATTCAACAAGCCTGTGGGAAATTGTGCAACGGTAGAGGTTTTTGTGTTCTTTGGCAACGCAATTTTGAATAGGAAAGAGGAAAGGTTTCCAGGAGGGAATTGGTGACCAATTATGACGCTTAACAGTCAGAGGCAAATCTTGGCCACGTTGGGGTACATGTGGGATAGGTGCAATAAACACAGGAAAACGAACCCTTGTGATCACAATCTGCAAAATAGTCTGATGTGCAACTAGAAGGACAAGCAAAAGCTTAGGGATCTTATTTCTCACGAGCATGTTTTTCCCATCCTACAGCTGAACCTGTTGCAGCTTCTCTCCCAGATATTTCATAAATTTGTAAAACCTGTAGGCCACCAGGCCCAAACACCCAAATAAGTAACTCATTCAATTATTTTGCAAAACCAACACCATACAGTTTGTGATATATAATATTCAGTGAAATAAAACACACAAAAACAGAGAGGCTGGTGACACTGTGACTGGGGTGCTCTATTTTAAAACAAGGTCGTTGTGCACTTTTAATACCATGATTAAGGACAAAAGCCCTTTTTTTGCATACTGCTTTGTTGAGATAAATCTGAATTTTCCTCCTCTGAAGGTAGAAAAACTGGGAAGAATCAGTCACTGAAAAAGAGTATGTGAATCTAGTCAGCATCCTGTCAGCCTAGGAATGTATTTTGTTTTAATCACAGAAACACAAATATTGACTGTTGTAGGAGTAGACTGAAAGTTCATCAAGTCCTCTTCTGAACTGGGAACATGAAGAGGAATTTAGACCTGATTCTCACTTGCTTATACTGGTAGTGATGTATTTCAAGGAAATGGATGTCATGGACACAGTGAGGTGGGAAACTCTGCTCAGATGAAATGGCCTTTTTACGTTACAAGAACTCATAGGTCTATTCCACGTAATCCAGTGCATGTGGCAGGTCATTCTAGCTCAGGGAGATATTGCTCCAGTCACACTATTGCTCCTCAGACATTACTGATTTCTGGATTACAGCAGTGTGCGGTGGTCGTGCCAGCTGCAGGAAAAAATGTCTGCCCAAACATGCATGGTTTGAATACATGAGACAGATGATAAACAGTGGGAGACTGTGACCCTCATGTTACAGCTTGCTGGCCCAGGAAGGTTGAGTGAATGCACTTGCCAAAGGTGACGATGGCAATCAGCAGCAGGACCAGGAGCTGACTTATTGAGCTGGTTTATTTTCCTTGAAACAATCAGTCACTGAAAGGACACCTTTCTCTCTGATGACTTTTTTCTGAGAATGCTTAGCTTTTTAAAAGGTGGTGAAACATAATCAAAGAACATGTTCATTAGTGATGTTTGTCCAGGACATTTCTACTAATATCAGCCTCTTTTCATCCGTACAACACCAGTTTCAGCGATCTATTTGCATCACATTGGGGAAGTCCTATTCATGCATCATTTGCAATATGAACCATCTGTTTTACTCAAAACAGAGATAACAGACAATTCGGTCTCAACACTGAAGGGATTCATTTTTTAATCTTTGGGCACATTTGTTAAAATAATTTACCTCTGCATTTCAAGCTTTAAAAAACTGTCAGACTAAACACTGGCCTGCAAAGATCACTGTGATTTAATTAAAATTGTATAAAATGTCAAAGTTGGCTTAATGCTCATGTGGGAAGGAAATATTGCCAAGTTTCCATCCTTGTCTTGAGAATGTATTGGTCCATATGAATTGCACCAGAATGAAAACAATCTTTTCAATCAGAAGGAATTATAAATTAAATGAATTCAAGTATATTTACCTTTGATGGCAACATTGGCACATACAAAAACATATACAACCTCTAGTGTAATACTTACTGAAACTGTTTTATGGTCCATTCTCAAGATTTCATGTCAGAGGGACCAATGGCTTTCTTTTCAGCTTCAATATTGTATTTATATATTCACATCTACAATAGTTATTCCATGTCAGCAGAGAAGTAGCCCATTTTAACCTAATTAAAGCCTCATTATGCCATCTTAATAGTAACACATAGTTCTCTTCCACCTCAAAACACTTGCTAAGTTTTTACAGTGCCCAAGATTCCCCATAAATCGGCAGTGGCAGTACAATTAGTACTGGGGATTTCTTGGCTCTTTGGTCTATATTCAACTGCGAAGCCAGCTCTCACTCTCTCTCCCCCGCACACTCTTTTTGGTCTATATCAAGCTTTGTAGGTCATAAATACATGTAATGTCAAATCAGGTACCTCTTATCACAGCCTGCCCACTCAACAACAACAAAAAAAAAAGCAGAAAGAAAAAAAAAAAAAGAATGAATAATCCTTGTCAAGGAATAAACCGTTGTATATTCACCAAGAGGGATAATATGATTCACTTACCACTTAAGGGTTCATGAGCTCTTTTCTTCCTCTTTCTGGCAATATATTCCTTATGCGAGTCTGTCAATATGAAATAGCCAAAACCAAAGAGCTAGTTATTGTTTTATAAAGATACCATATTGCTATTTGATATCCAAGCAGCAGCTCCACACATAGGGTTGAAACGTAAAGCAAGCTGTTTCCTAACACCAGTGGAGAGAGCCCCCAGTGAGTGAGATCTTAATGAACTTAAGTGGTGGAATCGCCATCCCTGAGAGTATTTAAAAGACAGGTAGACATGGTGCTTAGAGACATGGTTTACTAGTGGTTTTGGCAGTGTTAGGTTGATGGTTGGACTCGATGATCTTAAAGGTCCTTCCAACCTAGACAATTCTATGATTCTATAAGCTTGCCCCTGGTTAACCTGGCACCCAGTATAGTAGTGTGGCTGCATCCCTCTTACTGTATTGGTACCAGGCAGTAGGTCGAGGGATGGGAAGAACCACTTGTGTCTTCTCTTTCTGTGCCAAACAGGCACAACCAGACAGATGTATTCAATGGTATTAACTCCCAAGGTGTTCTCTCCTTAGATATCTTCGTAACATCTGTTTACACATTTTGTAAGGAACTATTTCACAAGTCAGTGCCATATACCAGGTTTCGTACATCTGTTGATGTGTAACCTAAACCTTTCCCTTTTCTATTTCCAGGCATGACTGTGGGTTTCTTCATGTTAACCCCTCCTTCCTCAAATCCTACAGCAAAATAAATCTTCCTTAGATTTTGAAATGCTCTCCTTCACAATAAATATCCTTACAGAGCCATAAGTCTCTTTATTCTAAATTAGTATCATAGAATTGCGTAGATTGGAAGTGACCTCAAAAGATCACCTGGTCCAACCTTTCATGAGAAAGGGGACCTAGATGAGATTATCCAGCACCCTGTCCAATCATGTTCTGAAAACCTTCAGCAATGGGGACTCTACCACATTCCTGGCGAGGTTGTTCCAGTGAATGATTGTTCTTACTGTAAAAAATTTCTTTTGTATGTTGAGATGAAACCTCTCCCACTGCAACTTGCACCCATTGCCCCCTGTCTTCTCCATGTAGCTCCTTGTGAAGGGAGAGCCTCTGCTTACTTTGTGGCCACCCTTTAAGTACTGGAATACTGTGATGGTGATGAGGTCCCCCCAAGCCTTCTCTTCTCCAGGGAGAAAAGACCTAACTCCTTCAGTCTTTCCTCATAGGGCAGGTTCTTCGGCACTTTGATCGTCTTCATGGTTCTCCTTGGACCCTCTCCAGTGTGTCCGCATCTTTCTGAACTGGAGGGACCAGAACTGGACACAGTAACCCAGGAGCAGCCTGACAGCACCGAATAGAGTGGGATAAGCACGTCTCTATTTCTGCTAGTAATCCCTGTGGATGCAGCCCAGGACCCGATTTGCTTTTGCAGCTGCAGCGGCACAATGCTGACTCATGTTCAGCTTATTGTCCACCAGGACCCCCACAGGAGAATCTCTACTGCTGCACCAGTCAACATTTCCTAGCATTTCATTCCAGCTACCTGACCTGACTCTAATAATGTGCAAATCTTCTCGTAGTCCCATTTTCAAATAATTTTAAGTGCTTTTCCTCATGCTGACTTTCAAATCTTGACACTAGGCATATGCTTATTTTTCAATTCATTTCATATTAAATAAAACAATGTCAACATCTCACTTCTTTTGCCATCTCAGTCAAAGCTGTGGTTTGTTTGTCTGTTAAATGTTTCATCTTGTTCAGTAGTGTCCTTTGCTGTATTTTTTTTTCCAAGAGCCTTGGTGAATTCCAGGGGAGGAAACGTTTTTGTAGTCTGCAGTGGGACTTTGTACGGCATCAAAACAATTCTTCTCTTATGTGTAGTGAGACATTAATGCCAAATTTCTCTGCTTCAACTCCACAGATCTCCTTGGTTCTCAAACAACCTGTAATCTGTGAAACAGGAAGAAAGGAGCTGAAAACCCTGGTACAGCAAGCCTTTTCTGAACCCTACAGATTGCAGTGTCCTGCTTGTGTCATCTAAAGCTGTCACTGGTGCATGGATAAAAGAAGCTTAGTTTAGAAGTTAGCACGTAGAAATGTTTTGGTTTTGTTTTTTTTTTTTTCCAGAGACACAGAAAAGAGGCAGAAACTCACCTAACCTCTGGCTCTTTTTTTTGTTTTGTTTTGTTTTGTTGGTGTTTTTATTGTTGCTGTTGTTGTTTTGGTGGTGGTGGTTTGCTTTGGTTTGGTTTGGTTTGATTTGGTTTGGTTTTTTTGTGGGGTGGGAGGATTGGTGGATGTTTTTCTTCTCTATCCATTTGGGTGGCTCTAAGAAAGATTTTGTTTCACACAAAGAGAAACTGTTTTTCTTCCTCTGGTTTACAACAAAAGAAGTGCTCTACCCTCTATGTTGTTTTCTTTCAGTTCAACAAAAAGTATTTCCTAAAACATGACATAAAAGCTTATGATTATCTCATATGGAAAGTAGTCTGATAGTTTTTGACTGTGCTATATGACTGGGAAGAGGTAGAAGGGAATGGGGAGAGAGCTCACAGACCCGAAAAAAAGTTTACTCTTTTGACTGAAGTTAAATCTGCATTTTTCTACAGGGCTGCTTTAAGCATAAACATCATAAAGAGCTTAAATCATTTTGTAGCTTGTGGGTATTTCAGTACTGTTGTCAGAATAAAGGTAACCCTGATGTCATGAAATGCCAGTAACACTATGCCCAACATAACGTAGATAAGCTAAAAGCAATGTAACCTTTAAAAAAAAAATAAGGCTGCTATTTAGCTACTGCACGTAGTAGCTATCCAGCACCCCAGGCTAGAAAAGTGGATGATATAAGTGTCTAACCTTTAGTGCAAATGTATTTGTATGTGAAGTATCCAAGCTTCGGGACCTGCGGCTTCCTAACTAAACTCACCTTCTAGGGCAGAACAAATCACAGGGAGGAAAAAGAAGGGGCTTCGGCTAAAGAATGGGAGACACAGACCTAGCAGGGGATAGGGAGAGTGATTCAGTCACTGCCAAATGAGAATGGGAGACATGCAAGGGACTGGCACAAAGCATGACAGTAACAAATGTAAGAGAAAATACATTACACCGGTACAGACCTAGTCAGGCACCATGGGTCTTTTAAACAGCCTGTGATTCCACATCCGACTTTCTAATGCCCAGTCAGCTGTAAGTGTAAGATTGTAGGTTAAATAAATACAATTGTAAATGACAGCATTTAGGTCTCTAATTACCTGCTGGTCCCTGTAATTGATTGGACCTGCAAATCTATCTCCAGGAAGGTGGGAACAATTCAATTACTCCTCAAACAAAGGCAAACTTGGCAGGCACAGATCTGTAGCTACAGGTGCTGAAAGTGTTCTCAAGCATACTATATGAGGTGTTTCACTGAGGCAATACCCTGACTGGAGCTTCTTGGTTGGATTCGCAGCTGGAATCGCAACGTACTGCTCTGCTCCATATGCACACATGGAATGTACACTTCCTTCAGCTTTTAAAAGCAGCCTTTTAACCACAGAAGCATGCAAGACATTGCATGCTTGTTTCACTTGAATATTTATGCACACCACATTTTCTGAGTCTGAGCAGAAAGCAACAGCCTATAGGTAGTATGGCCTGACAAGAGATCCATAAATTATGTTAAGTATTCTTTTTGTTTTCCAAGCGATTTTTTGACTTCGGGTTTTCTTTAGCAGGAGAACAGCACGTGATTCTAGCAAACAGTGTTAATGATGGACTCAGCCCTGCTCTTCATTAGCAAGAGATACTCCCCCTAAGACAAGTTAGGATAAATAGGAAAGACACGCAGCTATGCCTGAGTGAGCCTGGGATTGTCTATGGCAAGTCAACGGTCTTTGGGCTTTACTGTGCTTCTTTACAGGAGTGAAAAGCTGAAAATATGAAAACAGAAAGTCTCTGCAGCCCAGTGGGATGTAGGCAATGGCTGTTGGGTAACTCATTTAGTGCCTGGAGCTGCTTTGCAGATCCTCTCTTGCCAGCACAGTGAGGAGTTTATAAGGGAAAGGAAGCTAATTCCCACAGTGGCATGTAGAGGTGTGGAGCAGCATTACGCATGCTTAACTGCGTTATATAGTACTTTCTTGAGGTGATAATCCTCACACTATGCATGTACATAAATAGGTATTTGTTTTTAGCACAGCTTCCTTCTCACAAAACTATTTGGAATCTCCTTTCAAATAATTTTCTTACCGGCAATTTCTTTTCTGTTGATATAATGATGAATGTTCATGCAAATACAATGCAAGCCAAACAGGGAAATCTCTCCAGGATTAGAATTGCTCAGTGCCCAGCCTAGGAGACCAGTTAAATGAATAACAACACATCCTGAAGCAGGGGGATAGTACCCAGCAACGCAAATAACATACAATAACCGTGAACTGCAGATTACTGCCTTGTATGCTCTCTTTATTGACTATGTACACATTGGTGGCTCTCGCAAAAGAGTCTGAAGCAACCTGACATACAGATTAGGAACCCCCTGTCTTAGTTATAAACCTCCATTTCAGATGCACTTAATCTGAAAAAAAATCTGTTTGCCGCTGTAGTAAAATGCAGAATTGATTTGAAAAATGGGAGTTTTCTGAGACATTTCATCTTAAGTGTCCACAGTACTTGGGAAAATAGTTTGGAAAAACTTCATGGCCACCAGTCCTGTGCCTTTGTTATTAACTATTTCTTATATATCATTCACCTCACATAACTTCAGCTACTTTTGGCAGGTGACCAGCTGATAGTGGTTCAAGACTTTCTCTATAATTCATGGAGAGAAATAAAGATTTCATCATGCACACGCAGAGCCCTGTGGAGGTGCGAAGGCAGAGACAGGGAAAGACGTTGTATCCATGCTGCTGCAAGGCACGAGAGCCAGAAAGCCCAAGGTCGGGCTGCCTGCAGACACCCCCTCCTTCCCTGCCTGTGCCTTCAAAGCCTGCTCAGGACAGGCACCAGCTGTTCTCCCTGGCACTGGGGATGGGACAGTGCCACCGGAGCATGATGGAACCCCCATTTCCAGCTTGGGGGGGAGCGATGCTGGCTGCCCCCAGATGCAGCTCTCTCCTTCCAGCCTTCCCAGTGCCTGGCTCTAACTGGTTAGAGTGTATTTCCCAGCTTGGGTTCCAGCAGGAGACATTACCCTTCACCCTTGTGCATTCCCACAACAGATAAACTCAAAGTGAGTTTGGGGGTTTTTTTAGCTCTTCCAAAATGCTGTGTAGCATTATTGTGTGCTATAGAGGTCTGTTGTGGTGCCTGAATGGCACCGTAGATCCTGTGCAGTGCCAATATTGGAGTGGGCCAAGAACCTCCGGTGAAGTCAGTGGACGTGGGACATGTGTTTGTTTGAGAAAAGGCCAGCCAAGTGAAAGACAACTACAGCTCAGTTAGGATGACTGTCTACTGTTACCATGATGGAGAACCTTTTGCCCCTTGATCCCAGTGATAAGCACCTACCACTGTCATTGGAAACACGGTACTGTCATGGAAGTGGGAATGATGCAGCAAAAAACACCATCTGAAAGAAATTAAAGCAGAAGAGGAACACAGATGTATCTCTGCACAAACACATGCAGCACATGGCACTGGCCGTTTGCACACAGAGCGACTCACCCCACCGCGCCAGCTGCTCCCTGACCCAGTGTGGGTCTGACTGCTGGTGGTGAATGGTGAAGCAAGAGTCCTCCTCCCACTGCCACTGGCTGCCAGCACCTGCGATGAAGATACAACAAACAGCAAACTGGTAAATCTGACATCAGGAAAACATCAGTGACCGATCAGTGTTTGTGCTTGGTATGCTTACAGCCGTGCCAAGCCAGCTGTTTTCTGCCCATCTCTGCTATTTGCTCTCTTTAGCTCATTAGCTGATGGTCAACATGGACTGCAGTAGCACAGGCAGGGCATGACTCCATGTGATGGCTGCACTGGTCTCATGTCTCTCCCCATCCGCTGGAGGCTGGATAAGCTTAGCCATAACCTGAGACTTTACTCTCAGGACACCAGGAGCTGCACAGAAAGCTTTAGTTACATGCAGATAAGCCAGAAGTCACATTGAATTGTGCATGAAATAAAAACCGACCCCAAGGTGGAGGTGGCGGGGTTGGGTGACTGACTCGGCCTCACTGGGGCTCTTCAGCTGCATCCTAATGCCACTGCAATTTCCACAGCCTCTAGCTCCACAATCCGTCCTTTGATGTGACTCAGTGATCTTTTCAGGCAGTTTATTCCACAACCTGATCTGCTTTAGCACTGAGAAAGGTTTATACCTGACCTGAATCTCTGCTTCTTTACACAGAGCTGGTGAGCCTTCGTTTTATCCCTCACAGTTTTGGGTAAGTGAAACTGTTTTTCTCTCACTTCTTTTCACATTTCAAATGTTTGTACAGCATTATTATCTTCCTCCGGATTTTGGCTTTTTATTGAAGTGATATGAGAAAGGGGAAGAGAGGGCATACCAAGACAGGGATGGATAGATAGAGACCTACGTAGTAAGTTATGGGAGAAACTGAGCATGTTGCACTATGTTTATTATGTGTGTAGGTCTATGTCGAGGTAAATATGTGTAGGAGGATGCTTATATTTATATTCATAACAAAATATACAAACATACATAAGCACAAATTAATTTTCATCATAAAAATGCTATGTTGATTAGTTGCTCTTTTAATGCTACACAAAAAAGCCAAGCTTCAAACAGAGCAGAGTCTCTATGAGAGAGGAGCTAGGAAGGATTTTATTCCCTTACATGCCACTTACTGAGTTTTGTGAGCCTTTTTTCAGAACAGCTGGTCCTAGAGCAGAATACTGGCGCAGATGCCTCAGCAGCCTGCTCCTGTATGGCAGGCTTTATCTCTCCACTTTTCATCTAATTTATCCATCCTCAAGAATACAAATGTTATCTGAATGCACAGTAAAGGAGTCACAGAGCACAGCAGTATGGGCTACTGCATGAGCAGAAGCCCCATAATCTCCGTTGCCCATTTGCCATAATTTCTTTAGCTCATCTGTGTGCTTCTGCAGCCTGTAATGCTGGGTGTCTCTAGAGAGGTACCCAACCAGACACCAGCTACCCAGGGCTTCCCACGAGCATGGGATAAGCGATGAGAGCTTTGGCTGCTGCTCACATCCTGATCAAACAGAGGTAGGGGATGGCACAGTCCTTGGCTTCATTCACCCTGACCCTGCACCTCTGCACAACACAGAGGACTCACACCCAAACACTTCATAACGGGTGAATAGTGCTCAGATTTGCACTTAAAATATGGCTCAGGCAGAGACTGGACACTCGCTACGCTGCTGTGTTGGGCCTGTGCAGGCTATAAGTTTTGTGTGGCCAGGCAGGGCTTTGGGTTGCAGATACCCAAAAAGTCCTACACCTCCCTTTGGGGCCAACTGCTGACCACCAATCACCTTCCCTCCCCCTTGCAGAGCTTACCACCAGAGCCCCTCTCCAAGGCAATTCATGTCTATGTTCTTAGCTGAGCTTCTCAGGTTTTGCACTGAAAAAAGGTCACCATCATGCCATTCTCTATGTATGAAGAAAGGCTCAGTGGTTTTCTTTCTATGAAGCCTGAAACATATTTCAGGTCTTGAAAATTGCTGCAAAACCAGCAACCCTCCCTGTGACTTACTTTTCAAAGGCACTGACTTAACTCCCAGAAGGCAGTGGTAATGCTGGCTGTAATCAAGAGGGCTGTGCCTAAGAAGAATAAGAATTCCCCTCCAACTAATTTCTACTGACTGAGTACATGAGACCAGAAAACCCTGCAGAGAGTGAGAAGACAGAAATGCCCCCCAGTATGAGCAGGTCTGCCCTCGTGGAACACATCCACGACTGCTTCCCACCAGCTTTACTTCAGTGTAAATGTACTGATGAAAAGGGCTGATCTCTTCAGTCTCAATGAGCTTAATTTATCTGTCTCTCCAGCAGCTAGTTACTGTTTTAATGCTATGATGCCAACTAGTTTTCTTTAACCCTAAATGGCAAAACGATCAGAGGGGAAACCTGGGGGCAAAGTAATGATTTCCAGCTATTGAGAGTCCCCATTCCGAGGGAATCATTTGCCATGTTTGGAGCTGTGGCAAGTAAACAGGTGAGAGATGGCATTTCCAGTCATCAGCTTCTGAAAGGCAAACCGAGTGCAGCCTGCCTGTTAAAACCCGGTGAGGACTGAATTATGCAGAGAAGAAAGGAGGGCCGTATCATTTGCACAGCATGCCATATATTTTCTCTCTCTCTCTGTTCTCTTTCTGCCTCAGCAGCCTTCTCTAGCAAAATACTGAAATACAATCCTTCCTTCTGTGAACACTGTGAATAATTGTTTTCTAGACAAATTCAATCCCAGGAAAGCCACTGATCTTAATCACATAGTAGCTGGTTGAACAAAGTCCCAATTAACTTTCTGGCCCAATAATCTGAAGACTGCTATTAAAATTTTCGTCAAAAGATGCTGGCAGAGAAAGGCAGACCTTTTTTAGCAACCATTGCATGAGACCATTCCCTTAAAAAACATGCTTTTCAGTAACTAGGGTGCTTCTCTGGATGATTGGAGATTGCACATCACTAAAACTGCCCTTCATGTTTGCATTTTGGCAAGATAAAGCTGCTGCCAGCGCATGGGCCAGCCAGCAGCTTGGTGTGCAGGGCAGATGGCCGGTGTTGTCAGCCATCTCCATCCCCTCTCCCATGGCAAATGTCAAATAAGGGAGAACTGGGAAACAGATTTGACTGACAAAAGTATTTCTGTTTGTCTTCTGTGGAGCCTGGTACCTCTGCCTCCCCTCTGTTCGTGGCTTGTCTGTATTTATTTACTCTTTCTGCCTTTTGTTCCCTCCCCACATGAAGAAGAAAGCATAACTTTCAGGCCTGAACTGACACTGCACCTAATTTATTACCTGTTTTCTCCATTAACAAGTGTATCTGTATTAGTGCTTTTTAAATAATAGTTCTCCATTATATATTTATGGTAATTAGTATTTCCCTTTAAATTTTAAATTTATCTATGTTAAATATTTCTTTAAAGAAAAAAAAACTGCTTTTCCTAAGGTTGATAGATTCCTCTGTGATTTCATCATCTTACCTGCATTTTTATTCCTGTTGTTTATTTAATAATAAAAATTGTCAGGGCTGAAGGAAGAGTTTGGCCACTTAACGAATGGTTTCAGTATTGCTAAGAGAGCTGCTGAGAAACAAACAAGTTTATATTTGATATGATTCCATATTAACAGAGGTTGACCTTATCTGAGGGCAGCCTTAAAAGGAAAGTCTGTTCGGTCCCAGGCTTGAGAGTAAACAGACAAGTGGTCCTTATGTAAGTAGTAATAAGTGCTTACAACATTGCTCAGATATCTTCATTGTTCTTAGCTGTACTTTTGCAATACTTTTGTTTGTTTAATTTCCTTTCTCTGCTGTAATCTTAATGTAGTCATAATGGATTTGATTATATGTTGTTGCTCTTTCTTGGCTTATTACAAACTGCTGGCAAACACTGCGGAGCTCAAATGTGCTCCCGCAAAATCAGCTGTTTAATAACGCCAAATAATAAACACATTCCTGGTGAAGAATCTGTAAATCGAACAAAGGGACACATGTCTGCATTTAGCACGCTGCCTGCAGTTAGCAGCATGACTGACAGGTGAAGAAAAAGGGCAGTAGAAGAGAAGACTGCTTTCTGAAGCTTACACAAAATAATTTTTTCTACAAAGCATGCATCACAAATGTAGCAGAAATGCTGTGGACTGGTACATAGGATGTATGAAAACTTGTTTGGGTTTACCTGGATGTCTAATTTAAACCCCTCTTAAGAATAACACCCTTGTCCCAAACTAACAGCAGCACAAAAACTCACAGCTTGTCTCCGCTCTTCTGCTCCTGGGAGGCAACATATTCAACAGAAGATCTTCAGTCAGGTCTTTGAATCCTTCTGTTAGTTCCTACTTCAGTATCACATCAAACAAGCTGCTTATTTTCGATACAAAGGCCCTCAGAGTCTTCCCTTGGGAGTCAGGAGTCTCTCTGTATATGTGTGTGTGTATGTATATATTATTTTTGTTTCCATCCCAGGGTCAGTCTACTTTAGGAGGCTCCATCACTTACTTATTAAGCGAGACTTTTGATGTTTTTTCTGCTATCAGAAACATCCACAAAATGTTGCGGTGTCCTACGGTAGATCTGGCCTGATAAGCTCTATTGCCAAAAGTGGACGCGCTGCCCAGGTGCTGAGCATGGGGAAACCCCTTCCAGCCGCCTGGTGAGTGGTTTCATCACAGGATGGAACTGGGCTTACAGAATCCCTCTGTTTAGATAGTTTAGTTTTATATAAAATACTTAAATACTTAAAAGGAAATAATAATACTTAAAATACCGAAAATACTTAGAATACTTAAATACTTAAAATACTTAAAAGGAAAGAGCAAGCCACAGCACATCTCTGTAGTCTTCTCATCTGAAGAGCTCTGTAGGACCAAGGTCCTAGGGACTGTTTAACTGTCAATACCACGTACAGCAGAGTGAAAGGGGAAGCTGAGAGCCCTCAACTCTTGCCAGAGACAAGCCAGGGAGACAGACGCCTATTTGTGAGCCAGTGAGTAAGAAGATGCCAGCACTGGGATCTGTAGCAGCTTTGTGAAAAATCCAGCTCGTCATTTCCTTTGCATCTTTTCCAGGCACCCACAACAAGCTCTCATTTGGGGCCAGATGCAATCCTGTGTTAAATCCTGAGATTTTCTTTTCTTTTCTTTCTTCTTTTTTTTTTTTTTAATAACAAAAGAAAAATACTGCATTTATTTATTAATCTGACTGCTGAAACAACTTTGACACCTCCATCACATTTATCTGCTATCCCTTGTCTTATGCTTGGCTTGTAAGCTCTTTGGGCCACAGACAGTTTCTCTCTGCAGTATTCCTGATTGCCACAGTAATAAGAAGAGAAAATAGTAATTACAATCTGCTGGGGTTTGTTCGTAATAATAAATAGACACTGAACGTTTCCTCAAGTGAACAAAACTACCATGTCTTGCTTTTAAAATTCTTTGATTTGGGCTAATTACTCATGGAGTCATTTTGTGTGTATATACACGATTTTGACTTGCATCCCTGCAGAGGACATCTTGCAAGCACAGACTGAAGTTTATTTGGTAAAACACAAGCACATGTACTCCTAGGGCTGAACTGGCCTTCAGGGAGCAAGCGATGGCTGCCCAGCCACAGCTGGGTGACTCTGTACTGATTAAATTGGGGGGTATTAATGCTAACTGTTTTCCTAATCTGCTCTCATGCATACTGAGTCTGAGCAATGGTCTGAACTACGTGACTTCACCCCTTGGAGCAGAGTTCCCTGCTAAAGGGATTCGGGTTGTAGATCCAAAGAAGGATTTCTTCAGCCGTACCTGCCTGACCCAGCCGACACAAAATCGTGCATGAGAAAACCTCAGCATATTGGTTTTACAGACATTGACATGTTTTCCAAACAAATCCATGCAACCATTTCAGTTTTTCCCAACACTAATCTTGACCTGTTGTGTTGTGGTGGGTGTAAGTAGCACAGCGTGTAAATATTAAAAAGTCACCTCACAGGAGGCAGAACAGTGAGAGACACAACTGGCCATCAGTAAGACGGACATGTAGAAGGCCAAAACACCCAGAAGTTTTCTTACTATTTAAAGTACTTTAGGAAAAGAGGTCAGGCCTACAGTCATTCTGAAAAGAAAATCATCCGGGTCCCAGGGTCTGAGCACATCAGTCACTTCTGTATAATGGCATAAACAAATACCAGCATGTCTCTATAAACCCCAGAAAATCTTTAACACCTAGAAATGGCAAATGTACCATGACCAACTTTATTCTGCAGCATTTGGCACCAGCACCCGGTATATTCTTATCACGGCTGTCCCTGAGATCTGTAGAAGCTGCGTTTACCTGCTCACTCAGGAGATCTGGCTGCATGGTATGCGGCAATGCCTGCTCTGCAAAATGCTGTGTTAGGTTCCAGTTTTCTCCCTGGTGAAGTTCAGGATTGGTTTTGACCTGCTATGCCAGATGGAACACCAGCTCTTGTTCATGGCCAGAGGAGCTGAAAATAGTAGAAAACTTTTCTTAACTGGGGTCTTGCGAGAACAAGCATTGGAAAGGGAACAAAAGAACCTCTTCTTCTCACAGAGATGCTGGAGGCCCATTTGAAAAAGAGGTCTTACCTTTGGAGGTGTGACTATCTAGACAGTGTGCTCCATCTTCTCTACGCGTCTTGTTCTTCACATGATGAAGGGTAGATAAAGACCAGATGACCCACTTGGCTGATCTTTGCCCAGCTGAGACCAAAGCAGCTTTTGGTCCCTCAGCCTACATGGGGTAAAATTTTACTCATTGACACTCCATAGAAAAATTGAAGCTTGTTTCAATGAGATTAGTACTCCTTCACTGTGTTTTCCTAGAATCACAACCAAGAAATTGTATATCGAGCTCTATGAATATACAGCAATGCCTACAAAAATACAGTACTGCAAAACTGAAGAGATTCTGTCTCAGAAAACTTTGTGCAAATCTCGCCTATTCTATTATATTCGGTAACTGTCATCTGATCAAAAGTACAGCTTTACGGACTAAAATGTATAGAATTGAAGGAAGCCAGCATATGCTATTTTAGTGAGTGTATTATCTAAAGTAGGCCTTCCATCTGTTTCAGACCTAATTATTACATCATCTTTATGTAGCTCGATTTACAATGAGTGAATTAAATGCTTATGTGAGTGCTTCATACAATGTGAAACACAGCTGTGACATTTTTAGAGCTAGAACAGGGCAAAATGTTCTAGACACACTGAATTTCATTTTTCTATTGTGTTTACAAAAATATTCCTTTGTAGCAAATATTTTTCCCACTCCTTTAGTAATACACAATTGTATTTTGAAGAACCATACAGCATCCACTTGGATGGCAATAAAATACTGAATATTTTTATCTGTCAAAGAAAAGACTGTGAGTTTTGTGATCAAAACAGCAGTCTCTATTAAAAGCATTCAGCTGGTTCTTCCTAACCTAGCTGTTGCCAAACAAAGGCAGATTAAGATTAATTGCAGTAATTAAACAAAGGGACAGGCTACAGCATTAGTAGCAGCAATGTATCACATTCGTTGTTCCCAGATACTTTATTCAACAGGAAAACAGAAAATCACATGAGCTCCAGTATATGTTATATGCATTTTCTATAAGCATTAACTCTTTAGCTGATACTCAGGTACAAGGTATGTGCACATATAGCTTGTCATAGCATATCTCTCTTTAAAAATCCCTTTAGCTGGTAAAAGCAAGCCAAATTTAGAACATATTTCTTGATTAGATTACAACCCTCTAGAATAGTTTAATGGGAGCAATTTTTTAAACTATCAATTTTTGTCTTGGGTTTCAAAATTCTTCTGACAAGTTGTAGTGAAAGGAGAGGTAGAATATAGATTAGGGTCTAGCAAAAGCTCCTGTTTCAAACAGAATAAGGAATAATCACAGTTTTCTTCTCACTTTTCCCCAATACAATTTTCTTTGCTTGCTTTTGGGCTGGGGTTGGGTTTTGCTTTTGCTTTTGCTTTTTGTTTGTGTGTTTGCTTTAAAAGACACGCACTCTGCCTGGAGCCAGTTTTGGTCACATTATTGGTTCAGGTTACAATGTCACTGGGCTCACAGCAGGACACTGCAAACTAACTGTATTGCATTTACAAGACTTGACTGTATACCCATTCTGAAAGCCAAGATGTTTGTTGTTGTTTCCTCAGGATGGAAAACAAAAGAAGGCTAGATTTAAAAACCATGTTTGTATTTAGGATAGTCCAAGGCACATAAAGAGTCTTTGGCTAACAGCGTATGGGCTCTGCATAAGTCCTATACACCTCCAAACCTCCTGCTCTCCCAGGACACTTCTTCCCATCCCTCTTGTCCCCACACAGCTGGTTACAAGAGCAGTCTCTTCTTAGCAAGAGGTGACCAGAGATTATTTCAATTGAAAAAAAAGAACAACCCACCCCACATAATTCCTCTTATGGCCACTTCAGTGTGGCATAGACACAGCCTGTTTTGCCAGCATTGGCTCAGTAATTTGTCATTAGAAGAGAAATAAACAGGTTAAGAAATCAATAGGCAGTTTTGCAGGCAGAAAGGTAGCAGAAAATAAACAGAGCTGTGTTCTAGGAAGCAAACGTATTTTCCTCAGTTAAGCTTTGAACTGGAGAATGAACCTGATGCTGGGAGGAAAACATTAAGCAGAACTGGGGAGGGGGAATGTGTCCCTTGCAAATAATTTCCCATGAATAGCTGCCTGCTCTGACATCTTTTGATTGAGCTATTTCTAGAGCTAACCCTCTGCTTGTAAATGCTGATGCTAATCTTGTTTCAGAAATGTTTCATCTTGGCAAGGCATTAATAAACACTGTACCAGAAAATGCCTGGAGTCCAGCCATGCACAAGGCCTTGCTGTAACAGATCAATCAACAGTGGAGGTAGGTGAAGACCAGGAAAGGGATGTTCAGACGCCTTGGTGGCTCTTCAGACACATTTAGAGTCAGTCAAGCCCTCGTTTGGCTTTGCATAAACATTAGCACATTAAAAATTCAGCTTGTGTTAATGCTCCCGGAAAGCAAATGCTAGTTCCCAGGCTGAAGTTTGCTTGACAAGAAAACGAAAATCTGATTTGGTGGAGAGAACAGGCCCCCTGTAATGGCAGAGTCATCCAGCAGGACAGCACAAGCGAGGTAAGGGGACACACGGTCACACTCCTGGGCTACAAACTGCAGGAACACCCATTACAAACTATTCACTAATCACTTACAGAAAGGGAGTCAGCTGTACAGGCTAAAAGCAGTCTGTGATTACAGATTTTAAGTCTCCTTAAAGGAGTCTGATTATCAGGAACCAATGCCTTTAAGATGTCTCATTCTTCAGTTGGTTTTGAAAGCCATAACCTATATATCACAGACTGTTAAATAATGAGCAAATTCCAGGAAGTCATCACTTATTGCAATAAATTGTTATTATTGGTTGTGGTGGTGTTGTTAAGATACAGATTGGCAGCCTGGGCTAAACAACCAGAGATAGGTTCCCCGTTGTAGGAAATTTTGTACAAATGCAAAATTTGTTATACAAAAAAGACAAATTCAGCTCTATATAGCTTCCAATCTCAACAATGCATAAACAGGAGAGAGAGAGAGAGAGAGAAATGTTACTTTTCCTTATTTAGTGCATGGTAATCAATGAACTTTCACCACTTATCTGAGGCTAAAGGCTTTCTCGCCCTTTCTGCCAGATGAAGAGTATTAATAGCAACAAGTGTCACTGGAGGGAATCGGTGAGCGGGTCTTCGGTACAGCCTGTGTTGATAAGAGTCTGATCCCCTGTCCAGCTGAAGAGCGAGACTACAGCTGCCAAACAAAGCGCTTTTGTTTGATCTTGTTGCTGCAGCCATGTAGGGAAAGGTGCCAAGCGTGATTTTGAAGTAGCCTTTTAATAGCAGATAGCTAAAATGAGAGGTTGCTCTGAGTGGAAACACAACACACACCGGGGGAGACAGTTTTGCCTGATGTGGGAAGGCTTACTGTTTATACAAGATGATGCACATGGCATTACATAATTGAAGAAAACCTTGGATGCTTTTTTGGCTCAGGAGGCATCTGAATTGTAGCCTAGTCATTTGTACGTGACATCCTGCAGCCCCTATTAATAAAACAAAACAAAACAAGTTTTGAATTGTACAAAGATATTAAAAATCCCAAACAGAATCTGACAGGGAACGTGTTCACCTTATTTTTCCATAGCTTCTCCTTAGACTCCTTCAACCAGCAGGATGTTTATGGCAATATATTTAGAGGTAAATTATTAATAATGCAGACAGTAATATCATTATTCTGCTCCATTCCAATAAAAAAAGAAATGTACTTTAGGACAAAAGTCAACAACTCATTACACAAGTCACCATCTAGTGGTACCTAAGAACATGTACTGCTGCTCTTCAAGTTTAGAGGTTAAATAAACCTGTGGTTTTAGGAACTTAAAATAAAATCTTCAGTGCTGCTCAGAATGAACTTGTGAATATATATTTGGTACATGTGAATATATATTTATGGTATATATATGTTCTGTATTTTATATGCATGTATTAATATATTAGTATAGAGAGCTATTTTAAGCAAATTTGGTGTTACTCTATGCAAAGTTTAGTTTGAATAAAGTTTCACTTCATGTATTTAAAAAGACAGAGCACAACAGTTTGTAGGCTACCTGTTTTTTAGCCTTTTTCTCCTCTTGTATGCACTTATATGTATTGCCTCTCTTTATGTGCATCTATAGCTATATATATGTCTGTAACTGATGCTCCACAGCATACCATCAAAGGTGTCTGTATTTCTAACTAGCCAGCTGAGTTGCAGGGAGAAACTTGTGGTTAACTAGAGCTACTCTGTGACTGCTGGAAGGAGTGACATCTCCCCCACTGCAGCTATCTGTTCAGCAGGAAAGCTATTAGGACTGACAGAGAAGCTCATTCTTGCTGATTATATTCCAAGCCCTTACAGATGAGGCAATTTTTCACTCTTCTCAGTTGTGATAAAAACTGAGGACAAATACAGCATTATACTCTATTCAGCCCATATCTAAAAATGTTCTGAATTTATTTAGCCCTGAAGAAAAGCTGTATGCAAGCCAGCATTTCCTTCCCCCCTCCGCCCCCCAAGTCTACCTTTCCTATTTGCAGTTATAGTTAGCATCTTCACTTGGGGCCAAATCTTTGAAACCTTATTTGACTTTTACCCAATCTTTCTTCCTGCATTAGTCACTATATGAGATTTGTCTGACAAAAAACAAATTAAAGCCTCACAGAGAGGATGTGCACTAGAAATTCCTGATGAAAAGAACCTACATGGCAAACAAGATATGACATAAGAGTACAAAGGTGCACTGATGGCAAACCATGACATTTCTGCTCCTGGACTTCCAAAACACCAGAGGATACATGGGGTGGAGCTGGAGGCAGAGAAATGAGATAGGCATGGTGAGAGGAAGGCTGGTCTGCAAATAAACAACTATGATTAGTACTTGGCCATGTGCAGCATTTGTTGCTGGGACTCCCATGGAAAGAGCAGTATCATCTGTCACAGAGGCTAATACAAGGTGCTAACAGCGGCCGACTTACCCTTTTCACCACAAGGTCACTAACAGCAAGAGCTTGACCCCTTCCACTACTCTATCATCTACTTTTGGGAGACATTTATTATAGAGACCTCTAAAGTCAAGGCATTGTGACAGAAGATCTTTCCATGGGTGAGCACTGCAGTGATTGAACCAGACTTCATTAAAGGCAAGAACACAAAGGAATGCAATGAAACTATCTAGTAAAACACCTGGCAAGCTTTGGGAATGAAACTTTGGAAAACCCAGTCTGCAAAGCAGAGACTTTTAAACGCTGTCACCAGCTTTCAGTTCCTGCCTCCTTGTACTGAACCTGGAAGAAGGGGAAGAGAGAGTACTCTCTATGTGGACTCATATTGGATTTGGTTTCCTCAGTGGCAAGATACACATCAGCTTAGGCACAGTACCTGCCCATACTGTTTATACTGTTTTAAATGCAAACTATTTTACCCTAATCTCCTCCATTTAGCTACTGCATTTTAGTTCACATTTATTTTAGCTTAAGAGCAGGCATACAGCTCGTTACCGCAGTTCAGCTCCAACAAACTAACTTCTTAGATCTTACTTGTCTGTTTGAATCTTTAAAGTCTGCCTGTGTGGTCCTCTGTGGTGTCTGGGAAGGGGAAGATAGCTGGAAGAATAGTGTCTTGGACTCACTAATATCCCTGCCTTGGATATCCTGAGACCCCTGACGCCAGTGGGAGAAATGCAGATTCATACTTCCCTAGATTATGTATGACCCTTAAAAATTCAATTCACTTCTCTCTTGAATTAATTTCCTGGCTTCCTGTATTATTTTCTTTTTTAAAGGCATGCAACCTTACAAGTGGCCAAAGTCACCTCTTGCCTGACCTCTCTTTTCTACCTGTGCTCTTAAAAAATTGCTTTTTGTAGATGGGGTGTAAAACAAGATAGAGCACTTAAAGTTGGGGCTCTATAGCACAAGCACAGAAGAAATAGAAACAGAAACACTTTAGAAGAAACAGAAAAGCACCAAGAAAGATTCTAAAAGAACAAAATGGATTTAAAAAGCATTGAGGCTACACCGTGGTTACTGGAAGAACACTGGAAAGATGAGCAGCAAGAATAAGCAGTCAGATCTACAGGTGGTGCAAATTAGCATTGCTGGGGTAAAGTCAGGGGCACTACGCTGATTTGCACCAACAGGGATCGAGGAGTGTTACTAGGGAGGAACGTGTAATGACCCTACGATGCACAGATTTTACTTTTCTGTGGAGAATATTGTCTCAGTCCTTCCCACAGTTTGTCAGTGACTGCTCCCTGGTAAGAACATGAAGAAGTTGTCAGGTCTATTAACCTTAACAAATGTAAATATGAACCCAAAATGTGGAAAAATGCTCGGATCTGAAATGAATTTCATTCTAACAGACTGCTGAGTTAAACAGTCACTTACGCAGCCAACACAGCAACAGCAGCCACTGAGAAAGAAAATTGTTCACCTCGTTCTTTTCGGGTTGTCCGTCCTGTCTGTTTCTTGGTTCAGTGGCATCTCATGCAAACAGTTGCATTCAAGGAGATTGGAGTCACTTGTGTGATTTATCCCAAGTAATTTACCTTGTGAATGCAGGCCTTTCTTCTCCAGTCAAGACTGTTGTTCACAATTTTTCAATACATCTGCAAACAAATCTTACCCACCGACTCGCTCATGAAGCTGCTGGTAGGAACAAGCCATATGCTCAGTTCTTGTAGCATCTGACTGGAGCCAGGATCCATATTCCCTTATTTCTGTTCCCTGAAGGAATGGCATGTCCCATGTCCCCTGTTGCACAGGGAAAGAGGGAAAGAGCAGTCCTTTTGCCCGTAGCAGGTTATTCTTGAACACGGGGAACTGTATGGTATTAGACTAAGACCAATACTGAGAGAGACAGTCTGGAGAGTGACTTAGTTTGGGATGGAGTCCATAATGTTTACATTTCCCATGAACACTCTTGCTATAAAAACATATAATTAGAAAGAGGCTTAGCCCACGTTTCCATGGCTGGACCCATACAGGAGGGTCTGAGGGATCCTGCTGCACTGGGGTTGGGATGCCAGGAGCTGTGGGAAGTGGCGTATTTCTCCTCATGAAAAAGCTTTTCAAAAATTGCTCCCTGCAAGGACCATTATCCTGAGAGGGTATTCTTCACTTGGCAGATCCTTTGCATTTCCTGCCAGCATACACAAACATGCCCACAAGAAACGCTGGAGGAGGTCCCACTAAGATTCAGTCTGTGCTTTGGGCTGGACAGTACTTGCAAAGCAGCTCTGCAACCCTTCTGCAGCTTAAGGAAGAGAGAAGCCAGTGTTTGACTGATGCTCTCAGGTTCAGTTGTCTGAGGTCCAGATTCATACAGAGACTGAAATCTTCATACAGACACTTGATTCAGATTCACACAGAGATCGAAAGCTTCAAACACTGCAATGTTTAAGAAGTCAGAGGCTGAGCTCTGCTTGGTGTTCCCAAGGCTGAGTTATGTGCTGAATGGGAGGACTGTCAGGCTCAGGCCCATGGGCAGCAGAAGGTGAAGGTGTTATAGCCCAGGACTGTCCACCTTGCATCTCCACCTGTGCCTCTGCTGCCCCCCTCCTCGACAGCCGCATGGCACACACTCCTGCATCTCAGTCGCTTCAGTGCCAACTTGGTGTCCTGGGTTAAACTGCTGGACAAAGAGGGATTGAATTAAACTGAAGAGTGGGCACATGTGCTGCCATGGGGTCCTCACCTGTCAGCTCTGTTAGAGTGGCAATGCCCTCCAGCCAGGGGTATGTAGAGTGCAAGCAGCCCACCAAAATCTGTCTGTCAAGACCTGTGAGTGCTGGGGCTGCGGCTGAGAACTGGGAGTCCAAACCTGGAGACAGAAGATGCTGAAAACAGAGGAGGGGAGGGAAACTCAAATTTTATCCTTCCTTTGGCTTGATCATCATCAGTTAGCTGTGAAGGTGGGTTTCAGCCTCAAAGATCTCACTGAGGGCTCAGGCATCGGCACCGGGCGTTCAGACGCTGGCAAGTACACTGCTTTCTCATACTGTAGGGCAGCAGAAGATGGAGGATTCCCTTTGCTTAAGAACCAAGAGTACTAGGCTACTTGCCCAGACACCAGGCTTTGAACTTCTGAATAAGCAAAAATTTAAAAAAAAGGGGAATTCAGAAGCAATAGGAGAGTTGCCTTTAGATGCAAGAATATTTATGGAGCATTTGCCTGCTACAGTGACACAAATCTGCATAACAGGACAAAGGAAAAGAACAGGACTAGATTTGACAGAAGAACTTTGAAGGATACATGGACATAAGGTTCCTCTAGCTCCATTTGCATTTGGATGCAAAAAACTATTTGTTTTTACTGTTCTTCCATTAAAAAGAAGCCATCTAAATGTCTATGGAGATTTGCTTTCATTTTTGAGCTTTCTTCTGTTTTTTTGGTTTCCGAGTCAGAGGTAAAATGGATAGCCCTTCATTTTATTTAGCATGAAATGAATTACAAGAAAGTGGGACCTCTAGGAATAAAAAGTCTTCAGTCTGTATGTTCATGTAAGTGTAAAATGTACTGCAAGGCAGAGTGCTTCTCCAATTTCGCTACAGATTTGTAATAATAAAAAAAATGGACTCTGAGGAGAAGTGAGCCATGAGCTGTGTGATTTGAACAGTTACATTAACACACAATAAAAAGGTGCAAAGGTTCAAGACAGTTCTCTCTTAATAGAAAAAAATGCAGAACCCAGAAATGCATAAAAAGGGAGTAAATGAAAGACTGGATGGCATACTTGATAAATGCAAATCCAGACTGATTTCCATTTGAAAACAAATAACAGCTCCTGATCACAACTAGAGCAGGGGAGGGGAGGCAGAGACAAATGAGCAGACAAAGGAAGGAAGGAGGGATCATATACAATGCGACATACAGTTATCGGTGCTTGGCTAAAACACAGTGTGGGAATGAACTGGAACTGATACCAAGATGATAATTTACAATACAGAAATACGCAGAACATTCTGTCGGTGTTTGGGAGGAGGGAAAACTAATGCCTGAGTCATTCAGAAAGTGCTAACAGTCTGTTTATAATACCCACATCTGTCACACCACACTCCCTTGTAATCACACTCCCCTTGATGGGAAAAGAGAAGATTATGTACATCCCCAGGGAAGGATGTACTCATATGAATCTGCAGGCAACATTCAAAGAACAATCCACTCAGAACTTACCAAATTCAAGAAGCAATAGAGCATATAGAGCCAGTGAGCCGCATCCCATATATAATAAAGCTAAAAAAAAGGAGGGACATACTCATCACTGAACAGACCTTTGACAACAAAGTAAAGGAGAAGAGCTGGAAACTGGGGGGAAATACCTAACTAATACCTAAAAAACTACTTCTGCGTTGCATACAGGTAACCAAGGCTGGGTCTTAAGGATCTTGATTTTTGGCTTCAGGTGCAATTTTGAACAAACGTAAAGCATAGGACTGTTGACAATGCAAGGTTTTGTTTGAGGGTGGGATGGTAAGAACTGGTGTTTCACTTGGTTTACACTGAAATCTATAATTTAGTCTTGGTTTGCTCAAAACTTGGCCATATTTTGAACTCCCCAAATTAGCAGTACAAGGCTTTGAACCCTCTGCCTAGGCAGAGGTTCCCAATTCCAATCTTATAGAATGACATGGGTTTTGCTTTTAAAATGGACATTTCACATAATTTTCATCTTATTTTCCCTTTGTACAACAATCTGTTTGCACAGATAGCTCAAAGGGCATAATTAGGGACAGAATAGAATAAAACACCTTAAAAAGAAGTCTTGCCTATTCAATATCTAGCAAAAAAAAAACCCACCCCAACAGTATGTCTACAACTTCCATTTGAAAAGAACCTATCAGAAAATGCCTATCCACTGTGGAGCAAAAAGTCATTTTTAACACTCAAACACTCTGAATCTTAAGACTCAAACATATTTGTGAATATTTCCTGCTATTCACTCTACTTTGAGTCAAACTGCACTGAAGACAAGCCATAGTACTTTCAATTTAAACTCAGTGCTAAACGATTATATTCTAGACTGTCCGTGTAGCTCAGCCTTGGAAAAAAAGACAGGTAGAATCAATAGGATTCTATGCTAATGATGAATCCATAACAGCTCAGAGTAGCTTGTGCTCTTCCACTGATAGCATCAGTGTAATGGTAGTGCCAAGGAAATGACAAAGATTTGAACTTTAGCAAGATAATGATCACACTGACCTCTGCTTAGCGAAAAAAGGGATTAAGGCCACATGATTTTAGCAGTATCAAGCAAAATCACTCGTTACAAAGGTTCTATAAAAAACCCAAAAAAGAGTAAAATTGGAAATTAATATTATTGCTGTATTAAAACCTTTGCATAGATTTTCAGGATTTGTGAATCAGCCTTTTGAGTCTTACCACCCCCTACTATTTATCCTGTAGCAGCATTTCCATAAAACAGCTTAGAGGTGCAGCCACATGACATTCACATTTTCCTGTTCCAAGGAGACAACCAGCCACTGCCACCTCTGCTGCCTGTCTGTGACGGCATAAAAAACACCACATGCCAGAAAAATCTGCCAACATAGCTTCCCACCCCAGACAGGGGAGCTGTGAGGGTGCAAGGGCAGGGCTGGAAATCAGTATTTTCCTCTACATGAAGGTGGTGTTCCCAAATCTGCAGGGTGGGGTTAGTTCCTGTGTTGAGCCCTTGAGAGGGGGCATGTTTTGTTCCCTGTGGTAAAGCACCGAGCTGTTTCATACACATCAGCTCCACATGTAGCCTGCTTGTCAGAGCCTTGTGCCTTGAAAAATTAGGTAATTGGCCAGGAAAATGGGTATATGCAGATATACCTTCTGTACTGTAGCTGCACAAATGCCGGTACAACATTTTACAGCATTGTTTTTAATTTTCATCTCAGATCCCCAGCATCCCATACAGAAAGGGTTCCTTGTAATTAGACAGTATTCCAGCTGTTTTCATGCTGCAGCTTTGTGCATTTACTCTGGTTTATGCATTTTGCAGCTGAATTAATGTACACTTAAGCTAATAGGAGATCTCATCATAGAGAAGCTCGTATGTCCTCCTTGCATCCTGGGACTATAGTATGTGGTTCCAGGAGGTGTTTGTTTACATCCCACAGCCCATTTGTTTTAGACATACCTGCATGGGAGCTTTACTGCTCTCAGGCTTCAGTTTTCACTGTGGTCCTTACTGTTCCTCTTCCCTCCTTTGGCTTGCAAAAGAAAGCTGTGGCACCATCTATATTTTGTGTCTGGCCTGTAAGATCTGTGGCAGTGCACCACATTTAGAGAATTTGAGCCCAGAGGGGATCTACAGCTCATCAGCTACTGCTCTTCAATCTGTCCTTTGAGTAACTTGTAGTTGGCAAAAAAGACACATCTTCAGAGAACATGCCTGCTCTGGAAGACATTGAAAGATGAAGAATCCATCACTTTGCCTGATAGTTTGTTTCAATCACTCCTACCAGAACAACGTGTGTCTTGGTTTTAGTTTGAATTTGCTTCAACTTTGCTTTAGCTTCACGTCAATGGTTCTTTCTGTGCCCTTGCTTGCTAGATTAGATAGATGATTCACTCCCAGTATTTTCTCCCTGGGATGTAAGTATACTGTAACCAAGGAATTTCTTTCCTTACGGATTCATTCTGTAGTGCCCAGCACCAAATGCATGTTCAGCCTTTATACAGTGCTATATGGGACGCTGCTCCTTGGAGAGAAACAAGTTAGATCGCTTCTGACCTCTTTTATTTACATAATTAAACATATTTATCACCCAGAGAATTTGGTAGATTGCTCCCCAGTTAACTATCCTTCTGACTGCTTATTAGAGTTTCCCTGACCTGTCACAGTATGCTGCTACCAGGAACAATGCAGCAGCACCGCATCTCTCTACAAGTACTAACTAAAAGAGACTAATGTTGAATAACGTAAAAGTATTCATAATTCCAGCCAGTGTCAAAGAGAAGTCTGGACCGCTGTTACCCACACTGGTGCACAGACCTTCTTTCAGAGAAGTTTAAATAGATGGTTACATCTTACAGGGCATTTTCAGTACTTACACTGAGTGACGTGCTCACTGTCATGGCTTGCTCTAAAAATTATGTTGTCTACGGCACAGTTTTTCACTTTGGGCATATAAGCATTTGAGAGCTAGCAAATGGGTGGAAACATGCTTTCGTTGAAACCACCTATGTGACCCTCTTAGATTTCCCTGTAAAAGCCATCAGACAGACATAGCTTCAGAGCAATTCTCATTTACCTGTCAAAGCCCTAGGGTGTAGCAGTCTGCGTGACCAGGGCAAAGTTGAGCTTGCTGGGAATGCCGCCTGTTTTCTCCGTCACCAGAGCTCCTGGCACACTGGTCTACGTCTACTGAAATTTCTCTCTCAAATCAGTCCTCAGCCTCGCCAAGTGCCTGCAGGCAGGAATAGCTCTGGAGGGCAGGGTTGTCCTTCCCCCAGAGGTCACGTTTGCAGATTGTTTCTTAACCTGCTTCATTCCATTGATCCTACTTACAGGGCAGGTCAGTACCCACAGTTAGATCAAGAAAATGGAGAAGGCAGAGAACTGAAAGTGAGAATGTGGGAGCTGGAGGGAGTGTCTTTAAAAAAAATAATAAAAAGTTATGTTAAGACAACACGCAGTTGACTACACTAAGTACTTTGGTTTATCAGCTGTAACATGAGTCACTCTTAACATCAGAAAAGCCTAAGTGTAAAAACACTACAAGTTTATTCTAGCCAGACAAAAGGTTTCACTCCTGATTATAATGTTGAAAGCCAGAGTGTATAAACAAAGACAACACAAAGTCATCTTGAGTAGCACTTAACATTTGATAACTTTCTTACCTGCTGCTTGGGCTCTTTGAAGGATATTACACTGTCATCCTGAATGCTAGTTCTTAGATTTAAATGCAAGTTTAGAAGCTTACAAAGTTAGTCCTAGTCCCAAGGACAACCACCTGAAAAGTAAAGAACGATAAGGAACATTTATAACACCGTTTTTCATAGCATGTCATGTAGTTTTCTTCAAATGTACATTTGATGCCCTCATCTAAACAATTCCGTTGTCATAAAATCCAATTTGTTATTTAAAATGGTATTTATAATTTTTAATCCTTTTCTTTTTCAATCAATCCATTAAAAATCTTTATGTGTGCAACTGAAATTGACTTTTATTTGAAGTGTTGCCTTAAGAGAGTCAGTATTCAGCACTTTTTTTTTGTAAAATCTCCAAGTTTGTTGGCAAAAAAGAATATATTGTTTCTAGTGCTGCATTTGAGGTTAGATTGCAAAAAATAAACTACACAGATATGAAGGGGGTTGGACTAGATGATCCCCAGAGGTTCCTTCCAACCCTGACCATTCTGTGTGTGATTCTGTGAAAGAACTGTGATGGGAAGGCAGAATGTTAGTCTGTTCCAGAATACAGGTTGCATACAGGCCACTGAAGCACTCACACATTGTTTCCTATGCAAGCAATTTGCACCCAGATTTTTTGTTAAGCTTCAGTCCTTAAGAAATGCTTGGCATTTCCTGAACATTATTTTTAGGATAAAAAGTTTCTGTATTTCATCAACTAAAGCATTACAAGCTTTCATTATTCTTATTTTAAGACATCATAAAAATTATCATTGTGAAAGAAGAGTGGAGAATGAAGTATCAGTTATTCAGAATGTCTTTTCATCTTCCTTATCTTAGCCAAATAAGTAACTGTAGCCTAAAATACAAAAATAGCTTCTAATATAAGATCAACATTTTCAGACTCCTTCATTTTGGAGATAACCACCTTGCAGTGAAATTCCTCAACATTTCCATGCACTCAAGGATGACAAAATGAAAACTGCCTTGCAATTCAAAAAAGCACTTAGCAAAAGTGGAAAAAAATTAAATTTTCATCATACACGTTCAAGGCCATACCATGAGCCACATACAGCTTCCCGTTTTGTATTATGCAGTATGTGGAGTAGGACACTATTTGGAATAATATTCATTTTCATACTATATTAATATATTTTATCTCCATAAATTAGTATTTGCATGGTCTGTTGCAAATATTTCTTGTCAAAATTTGCACTAGTTTATGGTTTAACATTTTCTCTATCTTCCAATATTCCTGATGCAATTTCACTTTGCCTTCAAAGTAAGCAAGTAGACAAGAAATTAATGGACTATCCACTTACCCATACAGTTAGGAACAACTACTGGAACATTTTAATATCTGTGTATTGGGATATCAGTGGCCTTTTTAATAAAAAAAAAAAAAAAGAAAAGAAAAAAGCTTTTGCGCTTACCAACAACAATCTAGTTCTAAGTGGACCTTAGAAAACATTACTCACATTGCTATTTCTATGAAGTGACCTGGCATTCTGCACTTCATTGCTTCCGAAGCAGCCACTTCATCACTTTCTGCATCTTACATATTTTTGCAACAAAGAAGTTGTTCTTTTAAACTATGCTACACTTATGTGTATTATGGACTCCACTTTCATGCTGCCTTACTTCTGATAGTCTATCATAAGCAACTGAGGTTCTTCGCATAAACTGCAATAAGCCCTGTAACAATTATTTACTGATCCTGCAAAATTATTTTTCCATTTGTTCAGGAAATTGCAAAGCTCTTTCTAATTATGGAGTGTATTGTGATTTACTAAAGAAATTACTATTGCCATCACTGCCAAAATTATGATCACTATAAGGGTGTATCTCAGCCAATGAAAAATGCTATAGTAGTTAAACTCAGACTTAATCTGCCCACTCTGTACTAAGCCAGACATTAGATACAGTATTCTACACAAACATTACGTAGTTATAATAAATATATGTGATAAAATGCTCTTTATTTACTGAGAGCTTGAATACATATGCTAAACCTAGCAGTAATTCTTCTAGGTAGACTTCAACTACACTGAAAATACATCTCACACTTTCTTTTTTTGCATTTCAGTGAGAGTTGGAATTCTCTTCATATAAAATGTATAAAGAGATAGAGGATTCTGCAGTTTAAAAAGCTCTACACAGATGTAAAAAGGATATTTTGATGGAGATCACACATCAGAACTGTCTGGGGAGAAACGAAGTTTCATTAAAGGCAAGTTTGAGTCAGTCATTCAGAAGTCCCCCCACGTCAGAGTCTTGTGCTGTGCGTGGAGGAGAGTTTGCAGTGAGCCCTGCTACGATACCTGCCTAGAAACTTCCAAGGTCTGCCTGAAGAATCTGTGTTTCATAACTCTGTCACGCACAGAGTAGGTACTAAAATTTAGTAATAAAATACACTAATGTCTCTTTGTGTCAAGTATTTCATTTTTACATAGCTATTAACGGCACTTCCCAAAAGACAGCTTTTTTTTTCTTCTTGCGAACTGATCCTCATCAGGGTTCAAGTGGAAGAAACAGCAAAAGTTATCACACTGTGCCATAGCTGTGATTTTACTTCAAGGCAGTCTTGGGAGAATAAAAAAAAAAACAAAACAACCACCAAACCCAAAAGCAAAAAAAGTAGTATCTCTGTTATATAAGCTTTGTGGATAGTTTTTGTTAAAAGACCTTTTTTTTTTCAGGCTGAATTCTACAATGCAAACACTGCTTTACTGACAAGTTAATTCCTTAGTGTGGTTCTGCAGAGGTTTGATAGACTGGCTTCAAGGCTTCAGCTTATACCTGTAACAGAGGAATGAAACAGAAGCTGGTCTTTTAATCTAAGAGCAGAGCCTTGGCAACACCACCTGGCACTACCTTTCTCTCTTTTGTTCAAGGTTTCCCTCTCTTCATCTTTCTTGGCTCCTTACTCCAATAACAAGGGGGCTTTGATAACAGAAAACCCTTTATCAAATATGGCTCTAATAATTAACATCCTACCCCTACTCCCTTGCTTTCTGGAATTGCACTCTGAAGTATCAAATGCAAAATACCTCCTTCCCCTCCCTGGCAATGTCCTGAATTCATAGGCCAGGCTTGTTCTTGAATTAGCACACTCTTTCTGCTTAAAACAGCCTTCCTGGAGGTCAGAACCATTCTAAGATAATTTCAAGATACAACATTTCCACAATGTTTCATAAAGTATGTATCATAAATTGTATTCACTGTATGCATACCTTACCAAACGCATAATACTTTGTTCTCCCTGAACACTCTCCGGAGACACGGTGCATTAATAATGCAGACGACAGAGCGCTTTGTCAAAACTACCTTCCCTCTCTCTTTCACCTGTGTAAGAAGTTTGTGGCATCATGATGACCAAAACTGACACTGGAAGATTCAGAAATTTTTTTCCACATAGGAAACATGAAATTCTGTGGGTCTTGGCTAAATAAGTCTGTTACTCTGTTTTCACTGCTTTTTCTTTCTTTGGGGAGAAGAAATGTTTTTCTACCATACACAAGGAATTTATATTGGATATGTTTTCTTCTCAGAGCTGAGATCTGCTTCCCTCAAGAGGATTTCCTCTGAGTAATTGCCTAACTAGTGGTCACTGAGCTGTAATTACTCCAGATGAAACCAATTGTCAACATTCCTTAAAGTGCAAACTGCACACACACTCCAAAAAGCATTCCCATTAGTCATATCTCCAGCACAACCTGCACATTTTTTCTGCTGAAAACAGATATTGATTTGACACAGTGCTGAGATGATATGATGTATAACTGATTGTACAATTCGGTACAGTATTGGATTAGACTAATGCAGCCAAGTTTTCAATCTAATTACCTCTGCTCAGCTGATGGAGAGAGTTGTACCCTGTGCAATTGCCTTGGCAATTGCCAATATCACTTTATGATAATCTACTTAAACTGAGAGAATCTTAGTGAAACAGGAGCAGGCTGAGTTTCTTCCAGAACTTTTCTAATATTTCTCCCAGAACTTTTAAAGGAACATCGGGTTTTTCTGAATTGGTAAATAAACATCTGAATCCTACAAATCCTACTCATGCAAAAAATCGCAGAAGAAAACAATCCATGTTTCCATAACCTTTGAAAAAGTATTTGTATCACAGTGGCTGTCTAACATTGTCCCATGAATGCACACCAGCATGTCTTGGTCTTGGCAATATATGATGATAAATACTTGAATTGTGCAGCTGGCCTTTGGTCTAGACCCAAAACTTCCTCCAGTGTAAGATTAGCTAATGCGTATCTCCTTACTCCCTGAACAGTACCTGTTTGATAAGGCATATAGTCACAGACAGTCACCTAAAGTTCAGCAGGAGAACTAGATGGGAAACATTTCATCAACAACTATCTGGACAAAGACAGGAACTAAAGCTCACAAAACAAGCAAGAGACAGAAAGTAAAGGTAGTCTTTGGTCATGAGTAGCTGCAGTTTTGAGAAGCAAAAAAACTGCCAAAACCCCACAGAACGTTTTTTTTATGTTTTCTATTATCTGTTACTGTCATGGACATCTAAGTACCATCACTTTGCTTTCCTAGTTCTTGGCAAAAGGACAGTAATACATCCTGAAGCATGTCAGGAAGAACAGGTTCACTTGAGAGTCTTTTGGGTCTGTGAATGATCAGGATATAAAAAGAGTGCTCAGAGACAATGAGGTGATTGCCAAGAAGCTGAACAGCGCCTTTGTATCAACACGTAAAACAGAAAAAATGGTCACAATTCACCTGGTCAGACTCTTCTTTGTGAGAAAACTCATTACAGAATCTGTTTGAAACTGTAAAATAGATGAGGTTATTTTTGTCCTTGAGAAAATGGACAAAAGTAGCAAATTGTCAGGATTAGATGGTGTTCACACAATAGCTCTGGAAGAGCCCCACAATGAAATGGTTTGATTGCTAGAAGTGGTGCCTAATGTGCTTAAAACTGCCCTGCACACCTTGAACTTGAAGGTGTCAGATACAATATTAACTAAAAAACAGTTTCAGGGAAAAACATGGAAGTCCAGATATGGAATCCTGATGCCTGCTGTCATGGTTTCAGTTGGGATAGAGTTAACTTTTTTTATTAGCAGCTGTTACAGTGCTATGTTTTGGATTTGGGATGAGAAATACTTTTGATAGCACCCTGGCATTTTTAGATGTTGCTAGGCAGTCAAGGTCTTTTCAGGAAGCAGGCTGGGAGGGCACAAGAAGTTGGGAGGAGACACAGCCGGGACAGCTGAGCCCAACTGACCAAAGGGATATTCCATACCATGTGATGTCATGCTCACTGTATAAAGCTGGGCGAAGAAGAAGAAAGGGGGCCGTGTTTGGAGTGATGCCATTTGTCTTCCCAAGTAACCATTATGTGTGGTGGAGCCCTGCTTTCCTGGAGATGGCTGAACTTCTGACTGCCGATGAGAAGTGATGAATGAATTCCTTGTTTTGCTTTGCTTGCATGCGCAGCTTTGCTTTATTTATTAAACTGCCTTTATCTCAACCCATGAGTTTTCCTCACTTTTACTCTTCTGATTCTCTCCCTCATCCGAACTGGGGGGAGTGAGCAAGAGGCTGCGTGGTTCTAGCTGCCATCTGGGGTTAAACCACAAGACCTGCCCTTGGTATCGATAGAGTATTAATATTGCAAAGAACAGACACCTGGATAAGTATGATCCATTAGGGAAGAGTACACATGTGGGGTTTTTTTAAGAGGATTCCTTACCTTGAATGCTCGGTGGAGTTATTTAAAGAAGTAAACAAGGAGTTGAATAAGGGTGATCTAGCTGATGTAGTGTATCTGTACTTCTAAATAGCATTCAGCAAATTTCCTCACGTTTCATTTCCTTAGCACTTCTAAAAAACATAAAAAATAGAGGGTAGGAGTGAGCAACCAGTTGATATGATGGTGGGCAGAAACCAGTGAAGGTCTACAGTGATGTGTGCAGGAGCCTGTTCTGGTTAGCATATTCATAAATGAACTGACTGTGAAGAACTGCACGACTTACAAGACTGAGTGCCTGGGCAGATCACAACGGCTGAGAGCTTTCAGTACAGATAAATGTGAAGTGATGAGCACTGGACAAAAGTAGTTCTAATGTCTCATTTTAAATGATGGGCTCTGAGCCCAGCACTAATACTCAGAAGTGACATCGTTCCATGAATACATCAGTGTGTTGCTCAGTAGCAGTCAGGAAAAAAAAAAAAAAAAAGTGAAAAAAAAGCTAGGCATTAGTAAGAAAAATAGACCCTGGAATAGACAACGTTATTGTACCACTGTATGAATCCATGGTTTGCCTACACCTTGAAAAATATGCTGTTTTAATCCCCCTGTGTCAGAAAAGTTGTATTAGAATTAGAAAAGAATCCAAGAAAAGCAAGAAGGATAATCTGAAATGGGAAACATCTTCTATATAAGAAGCAATTGAGCAGGCTATGATTTCTGAGTTTGGAAAAATGATCATTTTGATGTGATAATGATCTTTAAAAATCATGATTGGCATGGGGATGGTAAATAGGAAGCAACTGCAAGCTGTGTTTTCCACTACGAGAACTGCGGAGGTTCACATGAAGCTGGTGAGAGCCAGATTCAGAACAAACAACAAAGGAAATGGTTCTTTGTGCATCAGGTCCCTGACATGTTGAAATCTTTGCCAAAGGATGCCATGGGATTACAAAGCATTTATATACTCTCCTTTAGTTCAGCAAGCATCTAGTAAGTAAGTATGTGATCTTGGGTCAGGACAATCCATATGTCCAGACCTACTTTTTGATGATTATGGATTTGGTGGGTTGGTTAGGACCTGGAAAAAGGAAACCCAAAGCAATAGCAAAATGACTAGAGAGAAAGAAATAATGCTGCAGACAAACCATGTACAGTACTTTTTTTTTTTCTCTCTCTTTCTTTCATGCCATGAGCATTTTCTGAAGAGACAGAAGTCCTGTTGTCACACCTGGCTCTCACAGGCACCAAGACAATCAGCAACAGAGGGCCGGGTATCAGGGCAGGAATCTGCTGGCTGGAAGCCAGTGAATCACTGATGTCGTGTTCCAGGTGTTTTTAAGTGGTAGAGTAAGAAGTTCAGGGCCCTGGAGAATTGATACATCTGATGGCCCTGCTGTGCACTGTAAATCAGGGAAAATAACTTGCAATTAACAAGGACTGTTGCAGGGCTTGTCAATACACTCTATCTTACTGCTTATGAGAAATGCCCAAAACCTCTGGGCCAGATTCTTAGGAATGTAAATCCTAATAACTTTAAGTTAGAGCTTTAAAGTTTCAGAATCAGGGAAAAAATAAATCCTATTACAAAGGAAAAAGCAATCACAAAACCTGTCCAAAAGGGACAATTCCCCCTCTATCTCTCCTGACTACCATGTATGACTGCTCCAGCTTCACAGCCAGACAACCCCCATCTGGTGAAGCAGTCATTGGCTAGATAGTAATCTGCTCTACTGCCCTGCATCTGTCGTTTTCACAAAAAAAAAAAACCAAACCACAACAAAACTTTTACTTTTATGTCATCACATCCAAGAATTGGGACCTCATCTAAAACCCCTTGAAGTCAGTGCAGACTGTCATTGACTTCAGCTGGCATTGGAACAGACTCTAAGGATTTAAATCTACAGCCTGCTAGCAAAATAAATAAAGATCTGGGTTCAGTTCAAGTCGGACATAGATAAGTTTAATAGTACTGACATCAGTGAAGTTATACAGGTCCGCAAGCAGACTGGCCTTCATTCTGTTCGTTGCTGTTCAGTTGACTTCAGTAATTCACTGCATGAGGTAACACATCAAAATGGCATTTGATAATGATTTTCAGTATCAGTGGAGGCATGAAGCAGAAGGTTAAATAGAAATAAAACTTTCCAAGGGCTAATAATAATATTTTACAAACAGGAAAGACTGCTTTGCACTGTTTATGCCATGTGCAGGGTCTCAAAAATCGAAGTCAATCGCTCTTTCAAGACAGCATGAAATCAAACTGTATCTAAAAAATGGTGCATTTATTAGGATTTCAAGAAAAAGTGTTCTTGCTATTATCTCTGGGATGAAATAGACTGTGCAAGAATGACATAAAAATATTCTTGCCTCCAGAGTTTCATTGGCATAATCTGTCTGCAACACCTACAGAATATGATACTGTGTTGCAGGAATGTGGAATCAGTCTTTTTTAGCAGGAAATATTTGGAACATCTTGAAATATGTCATTGTCATATATGTGTCTATGTGTATGATAGAAAATAAATTCTGCTGCTGGTCTCTTGAGATATATCATCTTGACATAGGAACACTAATTGCAGTCTTCCTCATAGCATAAAGACATAGCCTACTGTGGTATGTGGACTATAGAGAGGACAAGGAAAAATAAAACAGAAAGGAAAAAAAATCATTGTAAGTATTTCTGTCATCTGAATGCATGTGAAGAAACCAGTACCTACTGACAAGTTTCTACTCAAATCTTTTCCACTGCTATAGAACAAGTGCCAGAAATTCACACAATTTACCAATGCATTATGCCAAGTCACTCCCCTTCTGGCTAAAAATTCCTCTTGGCTAGACCCAACTGCAAGGGAAGATGATATTGCTGACACAAGTGCTATCAGGTAAAGAATCCTCCATTAGAGGGGGCACGAAGCTGAGGTCAGCTAGATGAAGGGAGAGGAGAGCTGTAAGAATAGGAGAACTAGAACGTGGAGCCAGGCGAGAGAAGGAGCAAAGGCAGGTTAGGGTGAGGGCACAAAGAGTGGGATGGGAGCTCACAAGACTTTTTTGAGCCTGAGGGAGGCCCAGAGACCAAGGGATGGTGGGGTTGGATGGAGAGGAGTGGAGAGACACCAGGGATTGTCACAGGGTCTGTGGCCAGCAGCACCAACAGCTGCAGTCAGAGGGAAATCAGCACCACAGCAGGACAGGCCCTGCAGGGCCACCACATCCACTCACGGCCTTTTATAAGTGGTGCCGTACCCCTCTGCCCACGCACATACGGGCCCACCACTGTTGTGTCACAGCACCAGTATGAGCTTTGGTTCTCAGAAACTGTGGCCCAAAACCTACGAAAAAGGTTTTGTTATGTCAAAGACTTTCTTTAGATTTTAGAAAGCAAACTGATTTGGTTTTTTTTTTCGGTTTTGACTCACAACATTATTTTTCCCTGTATCTCCCTTTCTTAAAGAAAATCCACCAATATTCTTCTTTGCAAAGATTACAGTAAACAAGCTGTATTGGTGGGAAAGAAGACAACCCACAAGAAAACCACTTGGAACTGACCAGTTCTTGCCCAACTTCTTCACTCCTAATGACACAATGAGAAACCTGGATGGGTTCTGTTTCTTAATAGAAGAGCACTCAGGACCCACAAGATCCCATCCACTCCTGTGTTCCTAAGCAAAGCAGGACCAGAAGCACAATGTTGGAGGCAGAGAAAAACCTACCTAAACTCTGGTGGTCCACAAAATTTCCAATAGCCCAGCTGTTGCCAGTCAGTGGAAGCCTGCAGAAGTGCACTGCCCAGACAACTGTGGACAGAGTGTTAAAAGAAACTAATATAGTGGGATCTTTTGCATAAACATTTACACTCATGTGAGGAATCAAATCTTTCAAACAGGGTGGTCAGTTGCTGTCTGGATGGGAGTTTCCATTGCAAGCATTCTTGCAACAGCATCTTCAGCTGGATCAGGGTGGGATGCCACAATCTTGTTCTGATGATTTGTTACAGTCCAGCTGGTCTGTGGTCCTACATGATTACTACTGCACATGAACGATCCATTTCTACTGATTATCTTAAACTATGCATAAAACATCTCCTAACTTTCATGTTATATACAAAATAGTGTCATATCTATAACCACGGAATTAGAGAATTTAGGTTGGAAGGGACCCCTGAAGGTCATCTAATCTGACCTCCTGCTGCCTGTGCTCCCCCACCCCCCTCTAATTAGTTCAGGTTGCTTAGGTAGTTGCCTAGTTAAATCTTGAACACCTCCAAAGACATTTCTGCATCCATATTCTGTTGACTATTTAAAGCTATCCATGTACAGTTTGGTCAGCTCCCTCACCTACTGCAGGTACTGTTGGGGGCTATCCGTGGGATTGTCCAGGATTCCTCCACCCAGTGAGTTCATCTACACACCAAAGCACACAAATAGTACCTACCAACTGGTCTAGGCACAACAAGCAACTCTCTGAAATTCCCACCGGGATAGATGTAACAATCAGTGAGTTGCTTTGCTGCGCAGCAGGTAAGAGATCAGTCTGTCACCTTGTCTCAACTCAGTCCGTTGCCTCCTCTACACAGAGACCGTCTGGGGACTTCCTGGATCACCCAGGGACCTGAAGACAAAATGCATTGGGTATGTGCACAGATACAGTGCCGGTACCCATCTGCATCACAAACCTTGTTTTAAATCATTTTATCACAGTTATAGTTTAAATTAAAGCTTGCCACAAGCGCTTCATTCTTGGGTTTAACCAGGCCTAGCTCTTCACTGAATGCAATGCTAACACACACATAATTATGGGGTAAGAGACATTTTTCCCACTTCAGCACTTCCATGCACTCAACCATGTGATACTGTCACGTTTATGAAGCCTGATTCTATTTATATGTTCAAGTACCTGTCATAGCAGCCTCGGCATCAAATAGCTGCTCTGCTGGTGTGAGCAGATTGTTGCTAATGGGAAATGTTACAGAACTCTTGTGAATGGAAATGGCCAAACTTCATGCTAAGCAATACTGCTGCTTACTGTAGGAGTAAATTTAGAACAATTTTGCTTCTCTGAAAAATTGCCCCTACAGAAATGGGTGTTTTTAGCACAGGGTGGTGCCACCAGGGAATTATCTGGCTACATGTGCTTCAGCGATCCATTTTAGAGAAATCATTAGGAACTGATGTCCATCTTGGACATATGGCTACCTCACAGTTTTAACCCTGGGTTAAACTAAACACCTTACTAAGTAAATAACTAACATACATAACAGTTCTGACAGAGCACCAGCATTATCTTTTGGTTTACTCCAAGACAGACTGGCAACTACTTCATTAACAAAGAAAATGAAATATGAGACTGCTAAATCACATAAACTAATCTAGAGTGGGTGTGCCCCCCCATTTCCACGTACATGTAAGCCTCATATACTAACACAGTAATCGTTCATACTCCAAAAATCCCATCGTCTTTTCTACCAGCTTTGTGTTACTGAGCAGAATACAGTGACAAGAAACTGCGGTTAGGCATTCCTCCTACATGCTTCAGAGGAGGGACCATTTTATGGATTTCACAGGGTTTTTTTTCTTTAGTGCTTTCTGTAACATGATGACTTTTCAAAATAATAAAGTTTCATTCCTACCAGTGATATTTTATGAAAAATACTGCCTGCTGCAATCTTATAATTGACCTTGATTTGGGACAGAAAACTGTTTGCAACGCTTATTCTTTTGAATGGGAAAGGTTTGCCATTTTAATGCAAGAGATACAATGAGACATGACCTTGGCTTAGAGTGTCAGACATGCCCTGTCCCATGCATAGTCCAGAATTGCAATAATAATAAAATGATCCCTTTACAGCCAAAAGTATTAACAACATTCAGACTGAACCTGTGAAGTTAGAGGTTCATCTGCAATAGAAATTCCAGTCTTTCCCTTGACTGAGGGAAGGGTTTCTGCACAGCTGCCCAGGCAGGACAGCCCAGTGAGAAGAGAGCTGAGCATGGCAGCAATTCAAGTTGAAAAGCACCGCTAGACTAATGGCTTGGACTAGTATGCCATTTTCCTAGGGGATCAGGGCACACAGAAAACTGAGGTATGTTCCATACGCACATACCTACCTCAGATTTGCTCTCTGCTCCTTACAGATCTTGTCATCCAGCCTCCTTCTCTGTGCCCACAGCAATATGCATACATTGTCCAGAAGCGACCGTGTCATTTGTAGCACTGCCAAGCTTAATCCACCTGTGGTGGTGCCTGAAAGCATATTTGATATACGCACGAAAGTACCTGTTATTAGCTGTGGAGCTCGGACACACTACATGTCTTAGCACTTCTACTGCAGTTGAAAGAAGCAAAATCAGCAACTACAGGTCTAGTAAAGGAAATGTATTCAGTTAGTCAATGTTATCAGAAAAGCCCAGTCAAGTAGATTTGAGTTTTCAGATAGCCATGAAATCACGTCCTGAACTTTATCTGGAGTTCCTTGCTGAGAGTGAAGCACTAGTTGAATGTGCTGTGGCAGCCTTAGCACTGAAGATATGCCAAGTAGTGGTCTGTGTTACTAGGATCTGCTTGCCAAAGGGTCAGTGCTCCAGGACGTCACATTGCCATTGGAGAAGTCATTATCTACAGATAGGTCATCATTCCTCAGGAAGGGATGAAGACTTTGGGGCAAATGGAGACATTAGAAAACATTATTCATGAATGATGCCACATGAGATCTTACCCTCAACAAAGGATTGCCATGCTGCCCAGTTTAGTGCAGATGCTCACCAGTATTATCCCTGTCTGTTCTAGTGTCCTTTTGGCTCCTTGGTCCTTCTTCACAGGCTGATCTTATGCAGGCTTTGGGACACCATCATGATCCTGTACCACCTCTACGTATTGCTGGCCTATGCTCTATTTTATCTCACCAATTCAAAGTGTGGCCCATTGCTGTCTTTGAAGAAAATCAGAGAAATAGCTGGATCTGCTAAATGAAGTCTAAGGATGGAGGGGTAAATTCCTGTTGTAATTTATTGGGTAGCTCCCACTCATAACAGCTGTCATGACTATAGCACATTCTAGTACCCCTGAGCGAGACACCAGTATCTCATGGTGACAAAGAAAAGATACAAACCAGGGCTATAGGGAAAGAGATCGCTCTGTACCCATTAATGCCAGAAGATCATCTACCAGTGCTGCAACACAGCTTTATATCCTGGCTGGAGTCCAGGCTTTGCTACAATTAGCATATTAGCTTCAATTATGTGAGCCTGCAGCTAGCCTTTAGCTAGTTTCTCTGTAATTTATCTTGGGAAGAAGTTTGATCTTGGCTGTCTTGTTCCTGATATAGCTTGATTCAGAGCGAATTTTATGCAGAATATTCCTTCTCTGGCTGACACATTGCCTATTTCTAGCAGCTTTGGAGTCAAGATTCTCTTTCACATCTCAGGAAATCTGTGATGGGTTCCCCTGTGCGCACAGCTTGGGTGCTGGTTGTTTGAAGACGTCCGAAACATACTGAAAAAGCCTTAAGTTTGTATCTCACTCCAGGATGAGTTTTATAAGGAACCCAGCATAAAAGGGTCAACCCCCAGACTTTCAGCATGATACCCTCCTTAGGAAAAGCAGAGCCTCACCAGGCAAGCACTGTGAGAGCTGGGAGAAAAGTCTCATCTCAAAATACTGGATGGTGACTCAGACTTGTGCCAACTTCTCTGTTTCATTGTAAACTTTTGGGGAGTGATCAGGGCAAATTTAATTAACAACAATGATTTATGAAGCTGACCGTAGCACAGTAAGAGCAAATTCACAGATAGTTGTGAGGCATTTAGACACTGCAGTGAAAGAGCCCATGGAAGTGCCTGGCCAAAACTGTCCATTCTTTGCTTTATGTTAATATATTAACCTTCCCTCAGCAGGATAGAGGCCTAAAGGGCGTCCTTTATTCTCAGACAAATTCCTTCTCTCCCCTCAAAATAGCCTAGATGTAGCTGAAGCAACTGAGGAACAAAAGGCTAAAGACTGCTGGAAAGCTGAGAGCGGCCTGAGCTAAAAAGGAAATGGTTATGAAGGATTAGAAGGAAACGTAGTAGCCCTCCTGGGCCTTCAGCTTAGCAGGGCAAACCATGACCAGCTCTTGTGGTGACCCTGAAAGAGGGGTTAGCAGGAGAGCAACAGCTGTAGGATTTCTTACATCCAGTAAGATAAAGAACATTACATTAACTCATGGCAATGTGGGGAAATGGAAGAACAAATATTGACTATTTTTTTAAAGTGAGATATGAAATGAAACACCTATCACCAGAACAATCTCTGATAGGTGAGATCAGAGAAAAGAAGAGGTGCCCCAACCACACAGTATTCATGGGAGTTAACTATATGTGGATAATCCACATTACTCTTTTCACAGAGCTATGATCTGATATTTAATTTTTCCACCACATTGTGTTTTTGGCAGGATTTTTTTATTATCTCGCATAAGAACCAAATTGTTTTGTAGCTTTAGGATGACAAACTCAAACTCTTCTTCAGGATAATACTAAAAAATGAAGAGATAGAAAGAGACTTCAGTGATGCACAGCCCTTATGTGTTGTTTTGTTACAAGACATGTATCATCATCTTCCCACACATTTTTTATGCAAGAGATCTATGGGATGCTCAGCTTGGCGCTCCACAGAATGCCACCACCATCAAATAAATGACAGGAAATTGGCAGCATGCTGTGGATTTGCTTTCTGCAACTGAATGGAAAACACTGTTTGGCACAGACCTCCTGCCCTTCCCTCTCCACCCACTCCTGCCATGCCTTCAGGTTTCCAAAGCAGCTCTCAAATTGAAGAAAGCTTCAGTCCTTTATAGGTTCAGTATAAGGTTAGCCAATGTAAAACAAAAACTAGCCCCTCCTGAGGTGTCACCTGGGAGCCATACAGCCCCTCCTCCTCTCCCCAAGAACACTGCACAGAATATTTTATTTTTCTTATAAAGGGGAAAGCTAGAAAAGAAAATACTTAATTAGGAATTTCAAGAAGAATTAGGGTGGGTGGGATGTGATCAGTCCATCTGTGTTTTTGTTACAGTTTCATCTGGAAACCAAGCAGTCCATTGCACGCGCCACTATAAATGACAGTCTGTGTCCCAGGCTGTTAACCCCATAGAAAATTAATAATTACATTTAACCATGCCAGCGCTCTCAAGTGGCCAACTCTGAGCCACACCTAATGCCTCTAGTGTAACTTCAGCCATACACCTTGTACTCTTAAATATTCCACAGGCTACAAACAAGACATTTGCAGATGTAGTTCAGGAAGGCCTTGAATTGTGCACTTTTCGTGCTTTAAATGGAGACATATACAAGACAAGAAGTGTGTTGCCAGTGCTATATCCTCCTACAGCTTCATATCCAGGGTTAACCCTGCCTGCAAGCTGGAGGCAGCTGGCTGACAAACTGCTCCAGGGTACAGCCTGCATCCCATGAAAGTCAAAGGCATTGGGCACACAGTACTTTTGCACCTAAGGAGCACCAGGAACTCCAAAGTCAAAAGTCTGTCATACTACTCTTAATCACCCTAGGCTGGACTGATTTCCTTGTGGATCAAGCTTACAAATACACAGCGTGACTACAGATGTAAGCACTGTTTCTGTACCTTTGCTATCTTGTATTATGTGCTGGACTATATCTACACAGCCACAGAGAATGGCCCTAGGCACACTCCAAGCTGAACAAGCATCTTGTCCACATTATTTACCTGACAAAGCAAACCATCCCCAAAGGGGTGCTGATATTTCTCAAGAGAGAACTTAGTCTTTTCTTCTGCTCTCAGGGACCTTCCAAGATGATTCTTCCTGCTGTTGGGTTGGGCCTGGCACTGAGCTCTGAGGTAGTGTGGATACATACCTCCATCTCTGTGGTTTGAAGGCAGAATTGATAAGGCAATTTCCTTCCCCACAGGACCTTTTTCTGCTGCAAAGGCAGGTATGCTTATTGGGTTACCAACCACAACTAAACCAGGGTGAATTTCAGCTCCCTAAAAGAAATCACAGAATCACAGAATGGTTAGGGTTGGAAGGGAGCTCTGGAGGTCGTACAGTTCAACTGCCTTGCTCAAGCAGGACTATCTAGAGCTGGTTGCCCAGGACCATGTCCAGATGGCTTTTGAATAGCTCCAATGGAGACTCCACAACCTCCCAGGACAACATGTTGCAGCGCTCCATCACTCTCACAGTAAAAAAGTGATTCCTGATGTTCAGACAGAACCTCCTGTGTTTTCGTCTGTGCCCATTGCCTATTGTCCTGCCACTGGGCACCACTGAAAAGAACCTATCTCCCTCTTCTTTCCACCCTCCCTTCAGGTATTTATACTTATTGATGAGATCTCTCTTGATCCCGCCCTGAGCCTTCTTTTATCTAGGCTAAACAGTCCCAGCTCTCTCAGCCTTTCCTCATAGTAGAGATGGTCGAGTTCCTTAACCATCTTTGTGGCCCTTTTTTGGACTCTCTCCAGAATATCCATGTCTCTCTTGTACTGAGGAGCCCAGAACTGGACACAGGACTCCAGGTGAGGCCTCACCAGTTCTGAGCAGAGGGGAAGGATCACTTCCCTCAACCTCCTGGCAACACTTCCGCTAACGTAGCCCAGGATACTGTTCACCTTCTGTGCCACAAGGGCACATTGCTGACTCATGTTTAACTTGGTGTCCACCAGAACCCCAAGGTCCTTTTCTGCAAAACTTCTTTCCAGACACTCAGCCCCCAGCATATATCAGTGCATGAAGTTGTTCCTCCCCAGGAGGTGCAGGACTTTGCACTTCCCCTTGTTGAACTTCATGATGTTCCTGTCAGCCCATTTCTCCAACCTGTCACAGTCCCTCTGGATTGGAGCACAACCCTCCCATGTATCAGCCACTCCTTCCTGACTTGTGTCATCAGCAAACTTGCTGAGGGTACACTTTTGTCCCATCATCCAGATCATGAATGAAGATGTTAAACAGAATTGGACCCAGTATTGACCCCTGGAATAGTTGCTGACTTCCAACTAGACTTCAAGCTGCTGATCTCCACTCTCTGGTCCAGGCCATTCAGCTAGCTTTCAATCCTTACTATCTGTTCATCTAGCCCATCCATCGGCTTTTCCATGAGGATGTTATGGCAGACAATGCTGAAAGCCTTACTGACATCAAGGTAGACAGTATCCACTGCTCTCCCCTCATCTACCAAGCCACTCATTTCGTCATAGAAAGTTATCAGGTTGGCCAAGTATAACTTCTCCTTTGTGCTGACTATTCCTGTTGACTTTCCTTTCCTTCATGTGCCTGCAAATGGTTTCCAGGATTAGCTGCTCCATCACCTTCCAGGGATCAAGGTGAGGCTGACCAGTCTGTAGTTCCCTGGGTCCTTCTTTTTGCCCTTTTTGAAGACAGGAGTGGTGTTTGCTTTCTTCCAGTCCTCGGGCACCTCTCCCAGTCTCCATGATTATTCAAAGATTATTGACAGTGGTCTCGCAATGACATCAACAATCTTCCTCAGCACTTGGTGCATCTCATCAGGGCCCATGGCCTTAAGCATGTCCAGTTTGCTTAAGTATTCTCTAACCTGATCTTCTTCCACCAAGGGTAAATCTTTCTTGCTCCAGGCTGGTCTAAGTCCTTAGATTTCTGAAGGTTGCTCTTGCTAGTAAAGACTGAGGTGAAGAAAATATGAAGTGTCTCATCCTGTCTCCCAATCCTGGGTCACAAGGGCCCCTGACTTATTCAGCAGCAGAACCACATTTTCACAGAATCACAGAATGGTTAGGGTTGAAAAGAACCTCTGGAGATCATCTAGTCCAACCCCCCTGACAGAGCAGTGTCACCTACAGCAAGTTGCACATGATGGCATCCAGGTGGGTTTTGAATGTCTCCAGTGTGGGAGACTCCACAACCTCTCTGGGCAGCCTGTTCCAGTGCTTTGCCACCCTCAAAGTAAAGAACTCCCTCCTCATGTTAAGATGGAACTTCCTATATTCAAGTTTGTGCCCATTACCTCTTGTCCTATCACTGGGCACCACTGAAGAGAGACTGTTCCCATCCCCCTGGCACCCTCCCTTTAAGTATTTATAAGCGTTAATAAGATCCCCCCTCAGTCTTCTTTTCTCTAGACTAAAAAGACCCAAGTCCCTCAGCCTTTCCTTACAAGAAAGATGTTCCAATCCCCTAATCATCTTTGTAGCCCTTTGCTGGACCCCCTCCAGTAGTTCCCTGTCCTTCTTGAACTGGGGAGCTCTTCCTTTTGCCACTTATGTATTTATAGATGCCCTTCTTTTTGCCATTGACATCCTTCACCACATTCAACTCCAGTATCTGGGATGTACTGGAGATCCAATACTTAGGATGCCCGATACTTGGGATGCCAAAGTTGGAAACAAGAGGCAGCATAGGCTATATAGAGCCCTGTTCAGGCGTACAGCATGGGCACAGGCTTTGCAGATTCTCCTTGAAATGCATTGCAGGAGCATAAATAAGTGTTTCACGCACATTGGGCTTCAACTTGGATAAAAGTTCCCTAAACAAAATGAAGTGTTTTTCAAATAAGGTCTTAAAGGAGAAATGGCATTTCAAACTTGAGCCCAATTCAGCAATGTCTTCCTGGTGGGGTTATCCAATCTGGGACCAGATTCAGACCCAAGCATTTGTGCATATGCACTGTTTTCCATCACAAGTAGTTCTTGGCAGGAAGGTATGTAATTTCCAGCAGAGCTGACTGGGAAAGGAAGTACAATTAAGCCTGCAAAAGCTAGGCAAAATCTAACCCTTATAGCAAAGACCTGCTCAAAACAATCATAGTTATTACAATGGATAAAACTCACCAACATGTGCAAGGAGAAGCTTGAGGAAGGACAGATGTGAGGCCTGGATCTTAAGGCAAATGCAGGGGGCAAATTTTATCGCTCCCAGATGGCCCTATGATTGCACAACATTTCAGCACAATGCTGGAGTTTGAGATTTTCTGTCTATGGTCTTGCAAGAAGTAGCTTCAGATGAGTTTCAACAGAGTAAATATGCACCATTGACTTTTATTCAGTTTTATTTAATAGACTCTTGCAACACACTTTTTTAAATGTGCTTCTATTTTATGACTGTTACTTTCTCATACTCTCCTCCTTAATCTCTTTCCTCCTAGATCTTTAATTGTGTAGAAGAACCACTGTGATGTATTTAACTTTCATATAATTTCCCTGTTTGGCAATAATACCCCCAATTAACTACTGTTCTCATTAACCAATTTACTCATTTATAATCAAGGGCAATGGCTTTAAAAGTTCTAATAATATGCCTTGTTAATAATGTCTTAATGAGGATTATCCTTATACTGCTCTCAGAAGGTTCTCTTTTTCCCTAAAATGAGAAAAGGCATATTAATGCAAAATAACCTTCCACCTCCTGGGTAAGTATTTTGTTGGAATGAAAAGAAAATATGGAAAAGTACTGTAGATTTTTAGCCTCGATAGGCTACAACGTAGAAATGCGGTGACTTAGTAGGAGGAGTACCTGATGCACTAGTCCATAAATCAGTTCTGGCTTCAGCCCTCTTTCTTACTTGCTATAATTAGACACCAAAAGGCTCCTTCTTTATAACCTCAGTTGCATTGGGGTGTAGGCATGCTTATCAGTTTCATTAGATGTAGCAAACAGAATACTGTTAATTAACTTAGGAAAAGAAGTGAAATAGAAATGAAAAGATTTAGTCAAGTTTTTACCAAATTAAAATAAAAGACCATATCTAAGAGATTATTCTCCTGTAAAATTATCTAATGAAACACAATAAAACTGCAACGACTGAACATATGTTCTGCTAGCAGTAGCATTGAAAATTTAACGTCTAGACGAGGCAGCTAATGAGACACGTCTGCTAATGATCAACAAAAAGAATCTGGCATGGTCATGTTAAAAATAGAAGCTCACACATACACAGGTGAAACAGAGAAGCTGCAAAAGAAAGCTTGCATTTAAAATAAAAGTAAACAGAAGTATAAATCAATGCATGGTCAGGCAACCTCTGGAAGTTTAAATGTTAAAGGACGAAGCATTTGATGAAAGATAGCTCTATAATGTATCTGAACTGATAGAGAACTGAATGAATCTCTCCCTTTATAGTTTTGTCAAAACAGAAAGCACCCACAGACTGGTCTGATGGTCTCTGGGGAATAGAAATCTATTCACTATCACCTGTGCAATGCACATTTTGCTATGCTGCATTCTGTCCACATAAAGACCCATTGACTACTGATGATCACTATATTTTAAAACAAAACTATAAACCCTTTAAACCCTCCGTCTTCCAGCATGTTATTCAGATGTCCCTGTATTCCCCATTTCAGCACTTTTAAGGTTTGAATCTTGTCTTCAGTGATCAGCTAGTATTTTAAGGCATACTTAGGTGAGGAAAATAGTTGAATCTCATTAGTTCTAAGCACTGGAGACATGGCGCTTGATATGATAAGCACCTGTGATGAGATGGGGAGAAATTTATCTTCAGAAGTGAATATTATTTAGCAGCATCTGGAAACATTGGTTTGCCATAATCAGTTCTTTTCTGTCCTATGTTTTATTTTTAATGAGTGGAAATTAGGAAGATAAAAAGAGCAATATCCCAGCAATGCTTCTGTTTCAGACAAGCCGCTGCAGCTACAGTTATGAATTGTCCAAATACATTCAGTTTGGGATTTAACATACTGTAAGAATGGTAAATGTCACATCGGTTTTCAATATTTTGCAGAGATGTCAGATCAAGGCCTGTTCAGCCTACACATCTGACCACGCTCTTAATCTGTGTTTTTGATCAAGCACAGAAGTTGGAAGTAGCCTTAGCGTCTATGTGTATAAGAAGAGAATTCTCTAACATACAAATAAATTTCATTAGCTTCCATTATTCCCTGGAAGTTTCCCTTGATATGAACAAATACACATGGATGAAAACTTGGCTGCACTAAACCAGTCAGGCATTTTCCTATTTACTTCATTGGAGGCACTATTTAACCCGGTGTCTTACGAGGAGTTGATTTTACTCTCCCTTGAGGAGTTACTGTCTTTATGGTGGGGCAGATGGCATACTTTATATAGCAATTCTGAGGCAGCTCATGCAAATGATAAGAACTCACTGAACAAATTTTGATGGACTCTGAGGCCATATGAGAAGGTAGTTAAATAAATTCATAGAATAGAGTTTCCAAAAAAATTGAATGTTTTTGCTCTCAGCTTTGAATCAATGTAAAACATCTGATTTGGTACTGAATTTAACAATGACAGCCTTGCCCTTGACTGGGTACAAACTACTTCTAAATCACTGGCGTGCCAGTTCAATTCCATCACTTATTTATTTTTTTTGGCTGGAAGAATTTAAAGCCAAACTTAATTAAGCTACTGACATTGTGAGAGGGCATACAGGAAACTGTTAAAAATATGAGCCTTGTGTGACTTGGCTCTTGATATCAATCCTATTTTGAATTCCTAAGTTATCATTGTTTAAAAACATGTCTTATAGGCTGCAGTTTTTCCTGTAGCTGGTGTTTGTCATATTTTGCGCAGATCTATGCCTTCCTTGACACTGAAAGACACGCATTTTCCTATAGAATGGTATATGCACTCAGCTGGCTCTTGATTACAATTTGTTTCTCCCCAGCTGAAAGTGCTTGGGGTGTATATCCTTCAGGGACAGACAACTTCACTGTTTCTTTTTATTGTGAAAAGCGAGTTGAAGCTAGAGGGGAAGAACTGGGGATGGAGCTGACAGCACCTGGTCTGATGTTTTTTAGCGCTTACCTTACTGTTAATGGACATTGATATTTTTCTTCCTGTGTTTCCAGGACTGGCTTGACTATGACATAAATAGAGATAAGAGTAGCCACAGAGGAAGACAAATGGAAAGAAGCACAGCTGAAGGATGGGGATTCATGTACCAGGCTCATGACATGTTGGCAAAAATATGCAAAAAACATGACAGACAGTCATAAACCAGGACACTGGCCAAGTAGAAACCATGACCTCCTCATTCCAAACTCTTCCTATAAACCAATAGACAGCTTTAGGTTACCAGCAGACTTGGCCGGCTTTGGAAAATGGAACTAGTAGTACATTTTTTCATACCTTCTAGCCAAAACCTTGGCCTTATTAGACTTCAGTGGGTTACAAATCACCGGCATTTCAGTGCTAATGAACTCTTCTACTCCAATCATTTCACTTCTTTAAAAGCCTACAAGTCAGCCAAAATTGGAATTGGTTTTCTCATTGATATAGTGATATCTGTTCATTCACTTAGAGGTGCAGAGTAGATTTGCCATTCGATTATCCCTTGGACACTAAAACACATTGAACCAATAAATAAAAATCAATACAACTGGCAGAGGAAGCTGAAAGTTTCAAAACTGGTCATACTGCTACATTAAATCCTTAGTTGGAAAATTAAAAATAACCATATTCTGTTCAAAGCATATGAACAGCATATGAATGAGGAAAAGGTTCATTTACACAATCCAGACTGGTTTGATTCAAGAAACAGCCAACCAGCTGGCCAACTTGCAAGATGGATTATTTCCTCACACACCACAGTCAAAGTCTAGACAGATCTCCGTCATTTCATGGTACATAGTTATTTCAGATTTCAGTTAATAATCATTAGCTTCTTAGACACAGTTACTGTAACCCATTTAGCATCAGCCTGGACGTAGTACTTGAATACCTTCATCTACTTCTTCTGAAGGGCAATGGCAGAGAAAGGAACTTATTCCACCTCTCCTCATTGCTTTTAAAGAAAACACTCCCTAGCCCAGGTCTGTGCTAAATATTGACACTTTTGGCCTTGAGATCCATCTTCATCTACTGAGGTAGTATCTCAGTTCTGGTCTCCTGGGCCAGTCATTACTTCTTCCAACTTGTAATGGAAAACTGGCAAACCATAGCAGAATCTAAAAGACCACTATTCAGAGCCCTCTAGAAAAAAAGGTAAAATCCTGAGGAAGAAATCTAGGAAATGCTACACAAATTAAAGATTAAAAGAAAGGGCTGGCCTGGTGACATGCCAGATACTCGATATCTGTTGGGATCTTGCTCTGTGCTTTTGCTTATGAAAGATAAGCCCAGGAGCCCCCCGTCCCTTGAGTCAGCAATAATGTGAAAGTAACTGAACATCCTGCAAGGAAAGGTCTGTCATGTTCTTGTATTTCACTGGTTCAATAATCTGATGTTATTAAAATTTCTTCCAACCTTCTTGCTATTAGGCAGTGCATTATTTGATCAGTTATGAAAGGTGGAGCGGGCTCTTAGCTTACAGAGTTTCCTTCTGATACAGAATTACATGGTAGGCTGATTCAACCTGCATGCGAAAGCAGAAACAACACTTTCTTTGGCTCCTTTTCATTTTTCTATTTTGATTTGCTCATATTCTTTACCCAAGAATGTCATAGACTAGTAACATCCTGTGACTCTATTTCACACTTACTTAGCAATGGTATTTATGACTTACCTCTGGTAGCAATCTGCCTGTATGAAGGTATGCAATACATCTTGGGTTCAGACAAAACCTCCTTTTCCTCCTTTTACAGGATATTCTTGTACATTTTTGGCCAACTGCATTACCAATTTTTCCACTGCTCTTCTGTAGCTTGTTCCACCTTGACTTCTAGAGACAGGAGACTAACAAGATGAATGACTGCTTTTACAATACATTCCCTGGAAAAACAAGCATAAGAATTTGCTTTGACATGCACATACCTATAATTGTCTTGAGTATTCTCAAAACACATCAGTGTATTATCTTTTCTAATTTCCTTTTAATCCTCCACAGTAATAACCTCCACCTTTACAGAACTCTCTAAAGACGTGGTGCTGAATGTCTCCCTGGTATGCCTGGATGTTAGGATGCTCAATGCATATTCCCTAGCAGAAACAAAATCATGCCCAGACTCAGTCCTAGAATGCAACATTTTTAGACCGATATATTAGCACATTTGAATGACAGAGACCTCATGTCTGTTTTTAATGACGGTTGTGATGCCTCCCCCAGCTGATGGCATAGAAATGAGCTGGGCACTACAAGAAGAAAAAGAAACCCCACCACTCTGTTAGAATCTAGATTTACATCACACCAGACATTTTCATTACAATTTATACTATGCCATAAACATAGAACTACATGTTCCTTTCTGTTCTCTGTAAAATCCTGTGAGAACCCAGTGTGGGGCAGAGAATGGTCTCAATAAACAAGCTTGCATAGCAAAGAACAGCCAACTCATTTGCAGAAAAAGAGGCTTTGGGAGGCATAGCTACATGACAGAGATGACATGCCTTATTGCTCCTGACTGCATTGTCCTTTGCTTTCTTAAGTGGAGTCCCTTTTTACCTCTCTTTGCCCCTGTTGATGCTGAATTTGCTTGCTATGGCGAACAAATCAATTCTGATAACAACCGGAATGAAGCAACCAATTTAGAGGCTTATTTACCAGGAAGATTTCTCTCAGTAAAAACAATTAGAGCTGTTGCTATAAATCCATTGCTGGCAGATACTACTGCTTTGGTGATATCTGTCAGCCACAGCAGTCCTATTCATTCTTTGCTGGACAAGGTCCTCAGCAGACCCTCTGTCACACATGAACAAATTCTTTCTGCTATGCCAGCAAGCAGGACTGATTGGCAGTGCAAGGGCTCGGACACACGAGCTGCATCCTGAGCCTGCCACTGGGTCTGGCAAAAGTCCTCCTTCCTGGTGCTTGCTCAGAGCTTCATGTTCCATTTCACATCTTTGTGGGTAGCATTCTTCTCACCAAAAGTAACTGTAGCTGCCTAAAAATTAGGTTCAGACTAAACTAATCAACTATGTTGACTCTGTAGGCCATGGAGAGAAACAGGTGTCTACCAAACACTGATGCTCTCCACCTGTTTCAGGACTGAAAGAATCCTTTCTTCAAGGGCTTCAGTCTCTCTTCAGTTGAACAGAGAAGTGTCATGAACTGACTGGACAAGAATTTTAAAAAACTAATGTAGGCTGTGCTAGGCAATATTATACCACTATATTTATGGCTTCTTAGTTTTCTATGCAAGCAAACAGGAATTAGAAATACCATATGTGTGACAGTGATGTCCAGTATATATTACAATATAGTGGCAGAGCTGTAGCATTATGTGACATGGTGACAAAGTGTTATAGCTACTACATAGAAAACCAATATGTATGGCTGAGGTACCACAAATATGCATCTGTGCCCATCCATATGACATGGCCGTAGCTGATTTTGCTTACGTCATGATTTAGCTGATTATCTGGAGACAACTCTGCCAGCCTTTACAGGGCATTTCCTTCTCCTTTTCCACATACGGCTGCTTAAACTGTGACTAGAAAGCTATTAAAGTCTCCCTGTACCAGAGAATACACTGAAATTATGAGCCTCGGAACTACATTTTCCTGTTCTTTATATTCTTCCACTAATTCAACCTTTTCCCAGTTCTTCTCTTCCACACTGGTTTTCTGAGTCTTTATGTTCTTTCCCTTGCCCTTATTCCCTTTAGATTACCTGTCAGTGTAAAATTGTAACAGCACAGTAACCATTTCTCATGCTTTTAATGACAGCTCATAATTGCTGACAAGAAAGGGAAGCAAACCATGTGAAAATGTGTATGCATAAAATTGTCATAATGTCATACACAATTCTGAGATCAGTAATGAGGAGGTTGGGCCTTAGTTAAGATATCTAGATAGCAAATATATACCAGGAAGAAGAGGCAGAATAGAAAAATGAATTAAAATAGTGGCTGGGGAAAGCTAAATGAATATAATAAGGAAAGCTATGTTAGAATCAGATGGCATATCTATACCACCCTTCGGGTGCCACTCTTTGGGTGGCATAGATAACAGGGCAAATAACTTTGGGAACAACTGGTAATAAATGACATTTGTGGCACCTAGCTGGTGCCATTGCACTATCATTCTGCAGGAGAAGTGGGGACTCCCCAGAGAGACACTGCCTTCCTTGATGTAATCACTGCCTCCTGAAAAGAGAAAATGTTGGGCTGCTTCTATGAACACAACCACAAAACTCTCTCACAAACCGCATTCCTGGGACCACAGGTCACACAAGCTCATGAACTTGTTGGTTCACCAATGATAATTTCTTAATTTATTTTTGCACTTATTCTTCTCAGCCCATGCTATTTAACTGAGGCAACAGACCAAATATTTCAGAGGCCTCTCCTTACCTGGAGGAGAAATAGGTGCCAAATTCTTCCCAAGGATCCTGGTGAATGCAGCAAGAGAGGGATTTTATGAGAGTTGGAGGTGTTTTAGGGTTTGTTTTCTGGAGCAACGTCTACAGCTCCTGCCTCCGTTGGTACCTTCTAGCAACACAGCAGCATTCACTGTTTAGACAGAATCGTGAAATTAGTGCTGTAATACAGTTCATTACTGGGTTTATGGATGAACAGGTGGAATCACAGTCCATCCCAGCTATAAAATATGGCTTCAAAAAGGCCAGCTTTGCTAAGGACTTGGCATTCAGTTCATTAAAACAGTATCCTTTCTTATCCACCACTCCCAAGAAGGGGCTTTTCAACTAAAGAAGGCAAAAGCTGAAGCAGTGAAGTTGAGAGTCTTATATTCCTGTGTGAAAAAACTTGGTTGTATTAACAGTATATTTAGGTTTAAGCCATGACGGTCAAACTCAAAAAAGGCCCAGTGTGCAATGCTGAGTATCCAGTACTTACTTATCCCAAATTATCTACAGTTGAAAACCTGGTCATGTCTCCTGAGGTTTGCAGCGAAGTGGCTCCAATAATTGGAGTTGCACTTGGCCAGCTGCCGTTTAAGTCTGGCTCCCCCAATTACAGAGACCTGCCTGTGTTCCCCAAGGCAACTGCCTCATTAGGATGTCCATGTTCATTTCTGCAGACCCCATCAGACTTTTTGCATTCAAGGTTACCTAGCACATGTGCTCCTCAGAAACACCAAGTGATTCCTATGCCAACATAGATATGAGTTAGAATGTATTAACTTCGATTGGATAACTGGGACTGGGAGTGAGGGGTGTAAGCAAGGGAAGATTACAAGATACTGGTAATCTGCTTGTGATCTATTCTACAAACGACAAAGACAGTGAGGTTTCAGGTTTTTTTTTGTGTTAGATATCTCTTTTTTTTTCCTTTTTAAGGAAGGATGAGCATTGTGAGAAGGGAGAGAGAGGAACTGCTCAGGTGTGTTTTGAAGCTCAGAGGACAAAAGGAGGTGCCACATCTAAAATCGAATACGCCTTTTGCACAGTAGAGTAGCTGTCATGCAAATTTACTTCAGTGGTGTGTTTGTGGGCATGTGCAGGACAGAGTCCAGATTTCCACAATCCCTTTCAGTCTACCTTTTAAAATGGCTTGCAGACAGCAGCGAGGCTTTGTAGGTAAATGACCTCCTTTTACAGGCAGATGTGTGTCCTGGCTGATTTGCTTTTATAGTAATTCTATAATGTAAAAACACATAAAATACCAATCTTAAACACAGCTTGCATTTCCCTTCTCTCTGACCCGATTCTGATCTCAGTAAATCAAGTTAGTAGCTGATCAGTCCTGTGCTTCACTTCTGGAATACAAACCAGTTCTTATCATACAATATTTCCCTTATTATAGTATAGTTTGAGGTACTGGGGTAGGAGAAAGCCATTTTCTTTCTGGGATCTGAATGAGATGGCCACAGCCGTAAGGTTGCATTACAGAGAGGTAGATAAACTGAACTGAATAAGCTAAGGAATACGTGTTCCTTGTGCTGGGAATGGAAGCTAATACTAAGTGTTCAGGATGAAGAAGTGACTGAGTTTCACAACTCCCTCTACAAAACTGCGCATCTCACCTGCTTCCCATTACCAAATGCTCTGGCTGGTGCGTAAGGTACTCGGATGACTTTCAAACATGTATTTCTTCACTCCAATGTTTTCCATACTTAATGCCGATTCTCAGAAATATCCCATTTACATTCTCTTTGCTGTAAGTGCCCCTAGTGACTTGACATTTGGGAATAAGCAGCTTATGTGGCCTAAGATGTCAGTTAATTTTAGCAGTGGCAAGGCTAGTGATGGCAGTCCTCCCCACACAAAAATATGGGTGGCATGCTCATAAATCCAAATGTTAGTGGTTTGAAAAGGCCGACAGCTTCTCCCCCTCTTTCATGGAAAAGAAAAAGAGGTAATTTCAATATGAAAAAAGGCATCTGCATACATTTGCTATGGGAGCTCTCTGGCATGTATCCCTGCCAACATTGCCAGCTTTATTAGTATCTTGGTCAAATCCTCAAATCTGGCATATTTTACTGTTTCATGCCCTTTGTCTTCTAATACTGTTGCTATGTCTGGAGTGCACTGGCAAGGCAAAAATAACCTATTGCACATTTCAGAACACTGCCTTCAGTGTAGCCTGGATTGTGTCAAGCAGAATTTCACCTGGGGGAGAAAAGGAGGAAAAAAGTAACTCCTTGTAGTCCTGAGTTTTTAGCTCACTGGTGCTGGATTGATCTTGTGATGAACTACTTATGGGCATCATCCCCACACAGAGCTGGTGGTCTCCACACAGTACCCACAATGAGTCTCTGCCCTTAGGGAGAGCTATACCCACACACGCCTCTCACACCGGAATCAGAGCTGCAGAAGGTAAATCATAAGCAATCACTATGATGGTCTCGTGGGCCTGCAGCATCCACAGCCTCCCTCCCACCCCCGTGGTAGGACAGGGACAATATACCTTTCTGCAAACAGGGAAAGAGAAGAGGAAACCCTTTACCTCCCTTGAGTTACTCTGTGCTTGAATATCTGCAGAAAAGATGTAGTTTACTGAACCCTGGGACTGAAGAAGGTGGTTTCTATAGGTGGATGTCTTGAGGCTGGTGGATATTGTTTTATAGAAAGGTGCAAGTTTTGGCTGAAATCCTGTGTGAAGCTGGGACAGGTGTAAGGCCAGGAGGCTCTGCTTTGTGGGGTTCTCACTGCACTCACCATCAGGGTGTTTGCAACAAGGTTCCTGGTCTTCCTCCCTTATTGTCTTCCAGACCCTCATCTTGCTTTCACGTTTGGGTGATATCACACACCTGGTTCAAAAATTACTGTGGAGAGAGACAAGCATATGCCCATAAGCACAATTTTTATAGGACACTGTGTGTCTGCATCAGCTGGATAATTATTCCAATAGAAATCTGTAAACTTCAAATAGAGATGTCTGAACAAAATAAAAAACCCCCTGCCTGTAAGTGACCTTTTTGTTATTCTGAGTCTCTCTGGCAAATCTGGCAGCAGGTCACACTTGTATCATTGCTCAGTGCAGCCCTGTCCTCCTTGTCGCTGCACCAGATGAGTATTCCCAGAGCTGGCTGAACCATTCAGTCCTTCTTAGCAGATTCTAAACTGTGAGCAGCACCCTTTTCCACTCTTACTAACATAAACCTTGTTTCAGCTCTCCAAGTGCCCCAAAGTAGAGGTCAGGCCTGGAAAGAAAAATCATCTAGACCCACCTCATTGGTGTTGTTATTTATGATGCTTTGAGTACAAAGCCCATTTGAGGGGATGCCGAACACACTTCAGGGTGTTTTACTTTATCCCGTAACACAGAGAAATGTGCAAATCTGGGCATGTGGGGAGAAGATTTGCTCTTCTTGCAAAGTCTGTCACAGCTAATTTGCCAGCCCATTACTGCATCTGCAGAGTGGGCTGCTCCCACTGACTTCACTGGTGCATTGGCTGAAACAGGTTAGCTCTTGTCACTGTTTCAGGGTTCAGTGGCAACCAGTAATTCTCAGTGAGCCTAAGTACTTCACAGCTAGAAAAAGAAAAGGCTGACAGTATGTTTAACACTGCTGGAGCAAGAGAGGAGGAGTGAGACACTGGTTTCATAAGGAGTTCAGAAGACAGCAAGTGGCAATATTAAAATATAAATTTTCATAGGTGTCCTTTAAGATCACCCATTGTTGAGCAAAGCTCTCATTAAAGCAAGGCACAAAAGTGCAAACTCTGGCCAGAGTGATAGCTTTAAAAGTGGATTTTGCAGCTTTTGTTAAATTTCACTGCATTTTTAAGCTGTCTATACTGCTGATAACCAGGGCCTACTTTGCGCTGGGGGCGGAGGATGAAATAAGCTAAGGTGTACTTTTTCTGTAGACTTCTCTACATTTCAAACATTACATTCATCATTAAAATGAAAAAGGCTTATTTTCGTAAAGAACTGCAATCGCAAAAGAAGTATAGGAGATTTTTATTCTCCCCTCCTCCCAATGTTTCTGTTCTTTTTTTTTGAGATACCAGAGGTTATTTCTGTGACTGGAAGAACCTAGGACACTCACTGCCAGTTTTGAGATAAATTAAGCTTTGATATGCATTACAGCCATGTCCTCTAAGTACTGGGGCACAGACTGAAAGGATCAGCCTTTGGAGGAAAAACAGTCCTATAATCCTAGGTACTGGGTGCCCAAGTTTGGCTCTGATTTACATTTCTGTTGTAAAATCATAAACCTCAAAGTATTCAGGAGATATAAAACCAGATCTCTTAGAGCACTAAGGATCAGTGATGCAACGAAATACCTTAATATATTCATGTGGCCACCCCCTTATTTGCCATTGGACCTTTCAGGGCTCTGTCAAGTTGAGGTGCAGGCCATGCCAAAATACCTGGTGCATCATGAAATGAAGACCAAAAAGATTCAGCACAAGCCTTAGTCGCCACTGGGGGAGGCTGTCCAAAGGGAAATCCACAGATTTGTTTCATTGGGCTTTACTGTGTCTTAGATGGGGTTTGCAGTGTGTGCCTTACATCCTGCTGCTAATTCTGACTCCCTTGTCTCTCTTCTAGCAAAATTCTGTTTTCTTTCCTGTAACTTTATTACCTGTCCCCCGAGTGACATCTCTTACTAGTGAGAACTGGTTTGTAGTGACGGACTCCTGTAATTTCTCTTTCCCCATAAAACTACAGGGACTTCTTTAAAATCAATTTTCCCAGTTACTACTGACTTAATGATCTATCTGGTCTGCAATATGATTCCTAGAGCAATTCCTTCTGATCATAGACTGTATCACCATCACAGCTGCAAACATGTCAGCCTCAACCTGAAGGGAAATTTTGGGGAACCACAATTGACCTCCCCCTTTTCATTTATATAGCCAAACAGAGCTCTGACAGTTACTCTAAAACTCCCAAATATTACATCAGATTTTGAAGTGATGAGCCAAATCAGGTCTCCTTATGGTTTCTGGGTTTAGCTTAACCTCAAAGTGATAGAATAGGGTTGCAGGTGACAGTTTCCCTTTATTCCAGGTATGGCCCAGCCTGTAGACCAGACTTCCCTGTGTGCTTCAAATAGAGGGGAAATCACATGATTATGTGACCACTGAGACTTGGTATAAAGTTACCAGAGCAGAATATCAGGTTTCTGAGGGATTGCCATTACGGTGCGCTATTGCCAGCTGCAGTAGAATGGAGGGACATGCACAGACTCAAAAGTCTGGCAGGCTTTACTGCTAGATTTTATTTTGAAAATTTCTCAAAGTCTCTCTTTATAAACCAGAGACATACTGTATGATTTGAAATAAAATGTCTCAGTCAGAAAGGCAATCCAGTGACATGCCAAGTACTCCTCTCACCTGTTCTCCTTATTAGATTAGTTGTCTCTTCTTGTGGTACTAGGAATCATTTCACTGACACCATTCTTATTCCTGGGCACAATTCCTAAAGTGACATCTGTGACTTTGCAAAACCAAGAGATGGAACAACCAATGAATTTCTTCATTCCTCCAACAAGATGAATAGCTGAACATAAGCTACCTCTCCTCATATGCTACATTTGAATGTTCTTTCAATTCCACTGCAGTCTGAAATAATAAGGTAAAAAAAAACACATGTCCATTTCATAAATTGAAAACCAATTCCACTGGCTTATGTACAACTTTAACTGTGTATAGGAAAATTCATTAGCATGTTGCTTTTTTTTTTTTTCTAAGATTTATGCAGGCAAGACAATTCATATTGGACAGGGAAAGCAACATCATTCAAAATCAGCTTTAAATTGTTGCTGCTCCGTGCTGAATTTGGGTTCCTTCTCATTATAACCTATTGGAGGGGAAGCAAGAGAATAAATACCAAGGGCCAATTTTTCCAATAGATCTCCAAAAAGTCACAAATACATTGTTAGCCACACAGTCCCGTGCAAACATGGAGCCTCCCATTGCCTGTACATACACCTGATACCCTGAACAAATTTTTGCAAAATGACTCATGGTTGCCTTGAAAAGGTAAATGGAATTGGCAAGATTGTGCTGATATTTCTAACCAATGAAACTTTTCCAAACACACAACAATCACCTGTGCTCCTTAGGTTTGAAACCCAGCAAGTCTGAAGTTGTAATTGTTAGTCATTTCTTAATGATCAAAGAATCACATTTTGTAACAAAGTAATTTCTTTTCTTTTCCTTTTTTTCTTTTTGAAATGTGTTTCTCTCACCACCACCAAAGAGCATTGTAATACTTTAAAAAAAAAAAAAAATTACTTCTGGGAGGAGAACAAGCATAAGTAATTTCAGCCCAAAGGGTAATTTTGCCAGAAAGTTTTATGCAACTAAATAGAAGGTTTTAGCATGAGAGTTTTTTCTCAGTCATAACTATAATGCCATGTTATAATGAGTGTTAGAAGTCAATTCTTCATTACCTAGCAAACAACAGAAGTGAAATAGAAACCCAGTAGGTGATTTGGATTTAAGACACAGTGACAATAGGTTTCCATCAATCCAATTTAGTTTTCTTTTACTATCAGGTCATTACCTTCTGAATGCAAATCTGGAGAGTGCCTCCACAATCACCGTTTGGGAATATTTGGAAGTGCATTAGGAGACATCTAGCTGTTTCTGTCTGTTACAGTAAGGAACATTAATCACTAATCCATATTTGTAAGTGTCTGACAATGGTGTACTTAGATTCTTCTTCCTAAGAGACAAAAGGAGGAAAATGGTTGTTGTGTTCTTAGGAATGTGCAGAGAGCCACAAAGGTCTTTTTGTAATTCATAACTACATAATGGAAAGCAGCAAGTGAAGAAAAACAAAGTCTTTTATTTATCACGTAGAAAGAGCATTACTTTCCAGAAAAACATTTTAATTTTTTTCATTACCACAAAGAAGCTTATGTTCCTCTGCTTTTTATTTCCTACAGGCTAGTCTGTGCTGTTTAGTCCATTTTTGTGGACCACTTTATATACACAAAGGACACAATCAAATATTGCTTTTTAGATTTGATCCCATGAGGAGAAACACTCTCCTGTAGAAGTGATGTGGCAGCAGGAATAAGGTAGCCATTACCTCCTCATTAACATTATCCCATGTTGCACATACTAGCAGGGCAACGGCCTGGGCAACAAGAAGCCCCCCATTGCCATCACAGTAATGTTGAGCTCTGGGTTCCCACTGGCCTTCTGGGAATGGAAAGTGTCCACAAATCACAAGAGAACTGCCCAGGCAGGTCTCATGGCCAAAGACCATTCCCTACAAAAGACTGCCTGTATGCTTGGGAGTTGCTACTCCCTTATACACGTCAAGAAGCTCTAAGCCGGGAAGAAATCACCAAATTTTAACACCATTGACAAAGACTTGTGTTGCAATCTGGAGATTGAAAGTAGAGATAAAACTGTAAAATACTGCTTTTCATGATAAAGATGATCAGGACAAACATCAGGGGATCTAATAGATTACAACATCGAAACCTCAAAGTCACCTTTCTGGTTTTTAAGCAGAATTGCAGGCTTCTTTTGCTAAAATATACAAACAACTGTATGTCTTTATGGACTGACTTAATAAAAGAAAGAAGCAAATCTGGAAGACAAATGAATTTTTGCACAATAGTATGTGTAATATTAGCTATGCAATTGTATATGACTGTAGGTATATATCTCTCTAGCCTGCATAGTTAAAACAATTCTCTGATCTGCTGAGTGAGCCTTTTCAGTTACTAAATAGCCCTTTTTTTTCCAAACCATTTTCCATCTGAGTCACTTTAGAAATTCAGATCAATGTTCTGTAGTAAAGAGTGGCATTTTGTAACAGTTTGAAGTGCACTTGATAGTAATCCAAAACATGATCCAATACTAAAACTGCATTTAATGGACAGTGTTGATATATGACAAAGACCTAAAGGAGGCCTACAGGAGAGCTGGGGAAGGACTTTTTACTAGTAGTGATACGACGAGGGGGAATGGCTCTAAACCGGAAGAGGGCAGGTTTAGGTTAAACATTAGGAAGAAATTTTTCACTTTGAGGGTGGTAAGGCACTGGAACAGGTTGCCCAGAGAGGTTGTTGAGGCCCCATCCCTGGAGGTGTTTAAGGCCAGGCTAGATGTGGCCTTGGGCAACCTGGTCTAGTGGGAGGTGTCCCTGCCTATGGCAGGGGGTTTGGAACTTGAGGTCCTTTCCAACCTAAACCATTCTATGATTCTATGATTCTGTGAGGTAAAACCAGATTCCGACTAAATGTTTACAGATCAGCTTCTAAACTGACCTTTACTTTGCTAAACTGTAGCCTGAAACACAAATTTTAGCAACTTTTAAGTATCATCATTGACAAGTACAGACAAGTCAGATACCTTTCAACAGGGACTGGCCAACATACAGTTATAGCAAAACCTATTCTTCGGTCCGTGGCCTCATATATTTTCAATGGGCTTACAATACAGCACTTGGGATTTACAATGCAGCATTCAGAGTAGGCCTTGAAGAGAAATGATGCCAACCTATAGTAGGTCCTAAGCACTATCTGTATGTGATCTGGGCATTCAGCAAGTCACCTCGAAATTAGCTATTTGGAAAGGTGGCTCAGGAACGAATGAGTCTGAAAACCATTCAATTCTGAGACAAAAAAGAATACTTGTGCATGAATTCAACCACAAAGCTAACCATCTCAGTCTTCTGTACCAAAATAACTGCTGAGAGATCACTATGTTAATGAAACATTGTCCAAAAACTGTTTGTGAGGAGTAAAAGGAAATATCAGTAACTGGGGAAAAAATATGGTTGTAAGCAAAAAAATTCTCCCTCATCCTTTTATTGCATCTACTTTTTTTGTTTCTATTCTGCAGTTTTCTTGCACCATTTCCTTCAAACAGCTCTTCCTTTGGCCCTATCCAGCCTTTTTCTTCTGTACAAGCTTAGGAGATGGTTTAGTTAAGTGGCAATGGGAAGGGATCTCAGAACTTTTAGGTGCAGAAGGTGGGGAAAGGATAAGAAAAGAAGAAGGCAGGAGACCTATATTTCCACTTTTTTTTCACTGCAGGCCCACTACAAAATCCCCACCTGGCCCTTAGGCATCAGGGAGATTTTGCTGTTTAAAAAAAGAGGGCTGAAGTTGGAGCATGCTGAGTACCAAGTTTAGTCTACTGAGGGAGCAAGGAAGGACTTAAAAAATGCCGGCCCACCTATGAGCAGCAGCTGGGAACAGGAAGAGCTCAGAAGTACTTACTTATACCATTATGTCCACTCCCAGCACAGAGTCTCCAAAGAAAAGCCAGAGTATGTTCTAAACTGGTGCTGTACTACAGTTTGGCAAGAGATCAAGACAAACAAAAGAGCAAAATAAAGAAATCTGAGATCCAAATCAAAGGAGTTCTATTAGGGGATTGCAAATTACACTGCAAGATTACTTAATTAGTTGATTTAGTTAATGTGGTAATCAGATCTTTAAAAATTAAAACAATATAGAAAATGACTGAATGTTTTTCTAAAGCATTTCTACATTTTCTACACATTTTTTCAAGCTTTTATTCATTAATCCTTGCAACACACCTACAACTCAGGTGTCGTTGTGTTTTATATAACAAAGAAAAGTAAGGCTCTGAAATCAAAGCAAAAGAGACAGTTTTCAGAGTCACAAAAGCATCCAGCTCACCAGATGGAATTGAGGCATCTGCATGCAAAATTGCTGGCTTTTTGGCAAGTGTCCCCCCAGCCATCCCAAGACATCAAAGCTTGAATCGGGGTAGGGTCCAAAGTTAACAACAGAGATTTGCAAAATCTTCACAGAGGATAACTTAAGGACTTGCCCTAATTGCAAGAGGAAAAATGTACTTACAAGTCAGTGGCATGTGAAATTGCATGGCTGCTTCTTTGAAAACTGAACCCTAAAAGTCTTGCTCAAGACTAGACTAGGTCTGGAGTTCATCTCTGGTAACTTTAGCTACCCAAGCTAGTGGCCTAGCCTTCTTCCACAGTCCACCTGGAACATAAACACCTCCAAAAGACCAGTTCATTCCGTCTTGAGATGGGAGGTGAAAACACATTTTTACTATAGACCAGAGTGCCAGAGAATTTTAGGCTGCGCATCTGACTCTCAGGTGGCTGAAGGCAGGGAGATGCGTCTGACCCTTAGATAAACTCACTGTCATTTCTCATCATGATTTTCCCAGTTCCCTAAAATCTCTTCATATCTCTCTCTCTCTCTCTTCCCTTTAGCCTTTAAGTCTAGCATAAACCTTCCTGCAATTTCTTGCTATTTTTCACCACTACTTCCACTATTAACTATTTACAACAGCAGAGGGATTTTTTTGGGGGAGATAATGCTACATCTGAAACAGATTTTTATTTCAAATTCTATGCAGTTGCCACAGTGCAAACACACTTCAGTACAGTCCAGAGCACAGCCCACTGTTAAGCCACTCTCATTAAGACATGAAAGTAGCCGTGGGTCGATGGGGCTCATGGACTGATAAAATGAGATCAGTTCACTGTAATGTGCTATTAAGGTAAAACCCACCTGTTGTTAAGCCTTATGTTAAATATTATGGTCTAGTTCAATGATGAAAACTTGCTTAAGCAAGTCCTCTACAAGTAGCCACTGTTATTGCTTGATCAAAAAAGTCTTGGCTCACACCACTCTGCTCGTGGTTGGAGAGAGAAGATGCTCTCTCAAGGCTCAACTTGATAAATTACAGAATTAGTCAGGCAAATGCCTGAGAAATGTCTACATGTTTATTCCAGGGATTTGTTTTGATGCTTTTAGTGCCTTCTGCCTATGCAACTTACAGACCCAGAAGCAGCACAGAGCTGAAAGATGACAGGAAAAGATCTATAATCTTTTCACTGTAGAGGCAGTGAAATAAAGAACCTTGAAGGAACAGTATTGAACTGATCCAAGTGTTCTCTTTTATTAGAAAGCAAAGAGGAGGAAAATTCTTTGTGAGGCCTGGAAGTCATGAGGGTTGGCTCTGCTGACCCAGGGAGTAATCAGTTGGCAAGTGAAGATGTTTTGCAGACTTTCCCTCAGGCAGTGCCAACCTCCAGGGAAGGGCAGCCGCCCCTCACTGCACCCTGACACCCCTGGCTACACAGCCTCTCCCTGTCCCTCCCAGTCTGAGGCAAAAGGAGCCATGAGGGCAGCCACAGACGTGGAGCCAAATCAAGACCAGGACATAAATTCCGCCCCCTGTGCAGGCCAAAGCAATGCCTCCTGCTTCAACACAGGCACTCAGCCTAAACTGGGACCAGCATAAGGCAAGAAAATGTCATCCATACTTTAACAAATTGTTGGTTTTCAAGTACTTCTAAGTGTAAGAAAAAGCATTTATAATTGCTTTTATGAAAAGCCATATAGAATGCCCTGCTGTTCTGGGCAGCCCTGTTCCTGTGCAACCTGCTTTTAGCTGTGAGCTCTCTGGAGGCTGTAGTTAGGCTGTGACAAGGAAAGATTTTGCTCCAGCTGTGCTCCTTGGGACCCACCATCACACAGCATGTAGCTCCTGCCTCGTAACCCCACTCCTGCAATGCTCACTAACCTCTCTACTTCAGGAGAACAACTGTGGTTTTGTGGCAAGACACCAGATGCTCATGGGGGTAACAGGGTGGGCTACCTTGGTGCCGGTACTCCTGACTTCATGGCATTTCTTTCCCAAACAATGCAGCCAGTGTTCAAAGCACAGCCACTTCTAACAACTAATGATGGCAAATGACTATCTCTGTATTCCTAGAATCATAGAATTGTCTACGTTGGAAGGGACCTTCAAGATCATCAAGTCCAACCATTAACCTAACGCTGCCAAAACCACCACTAAACCACGACCCTCAGCACCACATCTACCTAGCTTTTAAATCAGCCTCTGGCTTTGTGGTTTGTGCCATCATGAGGATTTTGGCTTTTATGACAATGGGACATGGAATTACACCATTACTTTCCTTTATACAGTATTTTCACACATTCAATTACTGGCTAGTAGAGACAACATAACCAAACCACAGCCCGGCCCAAACTAAATGTAATCAGCAAGATCTGTGCTTTCAGAAAACCAGTAGTCACTCAACTGCTTTATGCCCTGGCCTACTCAGGAGTAAAGAAAGACTCTTGGGTTAGTTCAGGTCATAAAAGATACTGAAGTGACTACAGAAGGAGTTTGGGAACAAATGATATAGAGAACAGTAACACACTGCCAAGACCAGATGGTAATCACTCAAGAGTTTTGAAGCAATTCAAGGATGAAATAACTGAATTGCTGAGAGACTTGTGTAACCTTTCATTTAAAACAGTCTGGGTACTTAGGACTGGAGGATAACATATGTGATGCGGAGGTCCCAGTGGAGAATTACAGGAACATCAGACTGATGTCCATATTGGACAAACTAATAGAAACTAAAAAGAGTTAGCAGGTAACTGCATAAGCATTGTACCATAAATAATCCATCCAGGTAGAGTCAGTGAGGCTTTATATAAAAGGCCATAATGCTACTTTTTTTGTGAAGGTGTCAACAAGCTTGTAGTGCAGGGTTATCTGGCCAATACAGTCTATTTGTAATTCCAGAAGGCTTTGACAAAGGCCCTCACCAAAAAGCAGCTCTTAGAGGGAAGGTCTCGCATGATTATAAAATAGGAAACAGAACAAATGATCAGTTCTTTCAACAGAGGGAGGAATGAAGAGGAATTTTTTAGGGGTCTGTGCTGGGACTTCTACTGTTCAACATATTCATAAGAAAACCTGGAAATGGTGGAATAGCGGAATGAAAAAGCTTGTTGATGACACCACATTTGTCAGTCTAGCAAGAATGCAGGCTGACTGTATGAAGTCTTAGAGCAAAACTGAGAAAGAGAATAAAATGTGTAATAAAATGACAGACGATATTTGGTACAGCTAAATGCAAAGTGATGGGCATGGGAAAAAATAATCTTAACTTTACACACAAAATGATGGGCTTTAAACTGGTCTTCACCACTCAGAAGGTCCCAGGCCTCTTGTAGGCAGCTCCAGTGAAACAACAGTTAAAACTCAGTAGCAGTCAACAGACCAACTTAAATGTTTGATGTTATTAGAAAATGGATACAAAATAAAATGGAATATTATTCTGTGACTGTATAAATTCATGGTTTGTCCATCATTTGAATTCAACGTGCACTTCTGGTCCCCACATCTCAGAGGATACTTCAGATTTTGAGAATGTCGAGAGGAAGTCAACAAGAATCATCGAGGGCATGAAAGGCTTGTCATATTAAAGATAAGCACTGCAGTCGGGAAAAGGGATAACTGGGGGTGATGTGGTGTATATTTACAAAATAAGTGTGCCGTGGATGGATAGGGATTGATTGTTCAGTGTCTTTTAGTACAAGAACTGGAGAGCATCAAATAAAGATACCACGAACCAGATCCAATACAAACAAAATATTTTGATTACTTACAGAGTAGACTATTATTGCTAAATTACTTCAGGGTGCTAAAAATTGACATGGCTTCAAAGTGATACTACACAGGTGTGTGGAAGAGAAATACAGTGAGAATTGCTTGTAGCAGTACACTGAAAAACCACATCCACACCAGGAAGTCCCTGAACTGGGAAAAGTTGAGGCCTGAGAGAGATTTAGCAGGAAGTGTCACATGTGCTTGACATTTCTTATTCTTCCTTAAATGTTTGTTCATCAGTACCTTTGGTAACAGGGTACTTGGTTTAGATGGATAGTTGTTCTGACCCAGCACAGTAATTCAACTGGTCTTAATGTATTTGTATCCCCTTCAGACCCATGGAATAAGCAGATGGATTATAAGATTTCAATGAATGAAACCTCTTTGAAATGCACTGTCCCAATTGGGCACTTGCTGTTCATTTTGGCTCTTCAGGGAATAAGCCATCCATCACATCAATAGCTATCCTTCATTCTAAGTACAGTTGAGAAAGATTTTAAACTTCTTTGAACATGAGCCTTCAGTTCTGGAGGATCAGGCTTTGTTGTGGAAATCAGCTGTATTTCTCTGAATGTGTCAGGCTATGGGTGTCTTATTTGCTTCTGCTTCAATAAAATTCATTTCTGGTAGCCACAGTAGGGATCTGGGCACCTCAAATACACAATTATAGTAAATGGCTCAGGTAGAGAGGAATTTTTTTAAGATATTCCAGAGCAATTCAGCTCTCCCTGAATGTCTTGGGACTAGATAAACAGAGTCTCTTCAACACCTCATCATTACCTTGGAAAGGAAAAGGCGTGGGAACAAGAAGGCAAAGACAGAGAATGCTAAATCTGCAGGGCAGGGCAGCAGGAGAAACATGGAGAACAGAGATATGCAGCACGGTAGCTAGCAGAAAACAATCAGTGATAACACAGAAGTGGACTGTGAAAGCCTAATCCATTTTCAAGGGCTTTCAATCAAGATTCTCACCTTGATACAGACCCAGATTCCAATACACTTACACATGTTCTGTCAGATGCTGTTTGGAAGATATCTCCCAGAAATCACTGAAGTCATCTGAGCTGAGATGCCATTAGCATGAGTTGGAGATATGGCTCTCACCAAATTAACATAGGCCAGAGACAATCTCTGTGTTGAAGTCAGTCTCTAAGAGAACTGAAAACTATTTATAGGCACTCATTCTTCTGAATGGGGTTTTCAGGTAAACTTCTAGTTTAAATATCATGTCTCATTTCCTCAAAGAGCTTACAGTCTTCCAAATTAAGAATAAGGAAATTATTTAATTTTTTAAGGGTAATTTAAATTAAGGGCAACGAGGGTGGGGTGGGGGAGTGCATATGTGTGTGTATGTTAGGACGATAGGTCAGAGAAAATGAATCTGGTGAAACCTACAGGACTTCCATGACATGAATGACAAGTCAAATTTTGCTGAAGGAATCCTGCTTCCATTCTACAGTCAGCTCCACCTTGTATCTTAGTGTCTCTAGCATACCAGCAGTGGTGTGCTGAGGCTTCTGAGCACAGATCTCTCAGCTACTGAACTTCAATTCTAGAATTCACATCTAGAATGTTTTTCTGAGGAAAATGTTCTGATAACATTATGGCAAATTCAGTGGTGATGGGACTGGGATTCCTGGAAAATGCAATGCATTTCCAAGATCTCTGATAGATGTGCAGCAGTACATTAAAATTCAGTATCTAAAATTGTTCCTGTTTTCAATTTTCTGCCCTGCCCCTCTCATGGAATTTGCCAACTTTATAGTAGCAGCCTTGTCCATGAAGCAACTCCTGAACCACTACACTTTGCAGCCCAGTTAACATAAAACTGGAGGAATTTTACCTACTATCTCCCTTCATTTTCCAGTCATTCATATTTTCTTCAACTATTAGCTTGCTTTGCGCTGAAAGAATTGTCTGTTAAGCACTTCTGGTGAGTTTACATGTGTTATGTTCTGCAAGAAATCTGACTTCTAAATACAATATTCTCTATCTGCAAGATTACACTATCTTGAAGGCTGCCAAAGGAATCTTTATACATGGAAATGTTGCATTATGACTGAGAATTGGCTGCAGCTTTTGAAGGTGAGGTTAGGGGTGTAAGTGCATAAAATGCCCAAGGAAACAACACTTCTCGCTGATCTCTTGAGTTTATCCTTACCTCATTGTGAGAGGCTTCTGTAACACTACTGCTGTTTGCCTTTAAGGTTTGCTTTTCTAAGTCCTCAGATGGTGTTCGTCCACGATAAGACCTAAACAGAATGTGAGACAAAGCACAAGTTGCTGCTGAAATAGGTTATCGTGTGATCTGATAAGGCCCTGGAGTCAACAAAGTTGCACAGACTTACGTGCCTGAAAGGCCTGGTCTAGTACATCAAACATACGTCAGGACATAAAACAGTTACAACTGTAATTGTATACCATAACCATGCCTTGAAGCAACTTTATGTAGACACATGTTCTTGGATTTGCTCTGTGAATCTGGGACACTCAAGTATCCAGGAAAGGAAGAAAGGAACTTAATAGCAACTTCATAAACTACATTACCTCTATGAATCACAAGAGAATCTGATGGAGTTCTTCCCATTAACCTCTAAACTTCAGTGTCTATTATCCTTTACACAACAGTCAATTCAGTATATTAATCACTGGCATTTCTATTTTATATTAGCAGGTCCAGTGAAAGGGCACAAAAAGTGCTCAGCGTATCCTGTTTGCAGAGTCAACCTTAGTACCTTTCCTCTTTAGCACTGAATAAAATGGAGGATGCAGAGGACAACTGAGGCATCTAGACTCTGCTTGGGCTTAAGCCATCTGTGCAAGAACAGTACTCATTTTTAATGATAAAGGCAACCATGAAAAGAAAAGCCTGCCCATATGCTGTTTAATATGGATGTATCACACATGGCAATCTCTGCCCCAGGTGTATCTGAGCTGTTAGAGCAAATAGTGTGTTTCTGATTAACAGCTCATTTTTCTCTCTTAATTACAACTATGTACTTTTTGGAAAAAAGTCACCTCAGAGACCATTTTAGGGGAGACAGGAAAGACTGAGAAAGTCAACACTGGTTACCCATCAACACAGTGTTTCTTCTATGTCTCTCCTTTTGGAGATGTGGATATTTGAGGCATTGCTTTCAAAAATAATGCTACAGCAACACAGCCGACTTGATTGGATAAAGCTCTGAAAGCACATACTAGTTGTGCTACCTGCCAAAGGCAGCACTTTTAGGAAAGGAAATATGCTGCACCAGCTTCTGAAAAGGAAGAAGGGCTGAGCCTCCTAGACAATCTATCAGAATTCTCTTCTTAGCCAACATACAGACAAAAAAGGCAGCCAGCACTGATGGAAGGGCAGCCAGAAAGCTCAGTCAGGTAATCCATCAGATAGTCTTAAAACCTGCACGGAGATCATTGGCTCCTTCTGTTATAATCCCATTTTTTAACCAGGTGCTTTGTGCTCAGGTTGTGCTGGGATGAGAGAGCGTAGGCTCTGGCCTCCCTTCATACACTCAGTAAGAGCTTCTGAAGAAGGCATGCACAAGCTCTCCTTAGATGAGGAGGGGAGATGCCAATCACCAGTGTGCAACTACAACAGAGGGACTGATTCTGTCACATCTCAGCATGAAAGTCCCTCTCTAGCTTCAGACATTGAAGTACAGCAGGAAATCTGGAAGGAGAGAGAAGTTTTCTGTGAGAAAAGGCCTTGATGTTCAAACAGAATTAATGCTAACACCTTTCTCTTCACAATTTGCAGAAAACGTGAGTTATGGTATTTTAGAGAGAGGGAGGAAAGATCTCAAGGATTTCCTTTAGAGGAATATCCATACTTACCTGTACACATCTGTGTGTGCATTATACAGCCAGTCACTAACGCTAATCTCTTTACACCTTCCTACACACAAAGCCTGTGGTATCCCTATCCCCGTATCATTGCTTGAACTTACCGTTTCACACATGTTGTCACAAATGAAAGTGAGGTCACCAAAGGGGAATTACACAGTCAAACATAACAAAGCCTATCTCAGGCCAAACACACACAGGAGGTCTTTTCTCTCAAGTTTTGGGTTGGGGAGTCTTGTGAATAACGACAGGGGAGAAGAAGGACAAAGGCAAGAAGAAGAAAGATAGCATGCTACCTGCTATCTCCCTGCTGGGTTTTCTTTACAGTTGTATTTAAATTTGAAATCTGTCCAAGACAGACTGTTACTGGGGCCTGTGCAGAGTTTAAAGAGAGAACCGCATAGATGATATGTAGACTGTACAGAGTTTCTTTCCCCATGACAGGCAAAGACTGACATTGCCAACAGGAAGGAGGTGGTGAAGCCTTGAGAGCCCTTGCAGTGTAAGGCAGGCAATGCTGCACCCGTTCACGTACCTAGAGCTAAGCCACTAAGACTGGGCTAGGATGAGGAGCTGGGTCACCGGGCCAAGCCAAATGACAGAACAAGAAACAGCACAGAGACAAGGGCAGACCAGGAGATACACACTGGCAGTGCAAGAGCATCAGCAGGTTATCAGTCTCACAGAAGGTGCAGGAGAATCCACCCAAGTGACCCCTCTCACCTCTGTCTGTGAGGACTGCGACAAAGAGAAGTAAGACCATTATAGGCTTCATAAACCTGAACAAACTGAGCTGAAGACTACAGCCAAGAATAGCTTCTGGGTGGATATTTAGCTTCTTCCTCATATATTATTGATAGTCTCTGTATTTTTCATGGTCTATGTTCAGTTCTCTTTTCCTTTCTTTCATATGGTCCTATTGCACATGCAGGTTTAGTGCTTCTAAGGTTTCTGAGCAGTTGCCTGTGGTGGCACATGCAAGGGGAATGCTTCTGCCTGTGCAACAACAGCAGTTCACAGTGAATAAGAGGTTCACAAAACATTTCTCCCCATGTGCATTTCTTAATGATTTGCATAGATATTTTAACACCCTGTCAAAATGTTCGGTGTCTCTGGCCATCCCCTAGCTTATCTCCATGGCTTCGTTTGAGATCTGTCACCTCACATCCCCTAGCTTATCTCCATGGCTTCGTTTGAGATCTGTCACCTCCCATGAGAGCCTTTTCTCCCCCTTCTTGCCTGTTATTACCTCTGAGGCTGCCAAAGGAGCTGTTGTGCTAATGTAGCTTTTTTTTTTTTTTTTTTGCTAGAGATACTGATCCTCATCTCTACAACTTAGCAAACTGAGACGGAGTTTCAGTCTAATCCCATCTCTCTTTGCCACTTACTTATAAATGAATGGCTGAAATTTAAGACAAGTTTGGCACCCTGCCACCACATCAACTATTTTGGGGTAAAGCGGAGGGGAAGCATTGTTGGGACAGTGTTTAATCCCCTGAAGGGATCTCATCCTGCCTGAGCCATATGGGTGCTATTGTATGTAAAGGCACGGGCTTTCCATGGAAAGCATGGGCAAAGTGCCCATTTCTTGTGCTGGTGCTGAGTAATTTGCTTTTAGAGATTCTGTGTGCCCAGCACAGGAGAGCATTAGACTGCAAGGTCAAGAGTTAGGCCATACATAAGGTTGTATATATGCAGCATAACTGTTTGTGTTTATGAGTATTTTGGGTGCTCTTTGATTTCCTTGAAATAGTTTTTACAACCTTCCTTTTTAATACCTCAGGGGATAAAAGCCAATACAATGCATATAAAGAAGAAATGCAATAAAAAGCATATAGTGTTTTCGCTTTTTGTCTGAGTCTATTCCTCCTCCCTTGCAAGAGGAAAACCACATTTTAAAGCAAAATAGTACGTGACTGTTTTTATAGTAATTGCATGCTGTTGCGTGCTTGCAAGAAACCCATCACGCTTTAAAACCCCTCTGCAAACAAGTCCCCTTCCCTTCCTTACAGAAGGAGAATGCTGGTGCCAGCACCAGTGTGCTGGTCTGCAGTCAAAGGGAATGTGTGTTCAGATTGGTCCAGGAGTGTAAAATTACATTGGGTTTCGGCTCAGGCTCCACAAGGTAGCTCCAACAGAGCTGGAAAAGATCTACATTTTTCCTGGAAGCTTTGGCATCCCCTTACAGTGTTCCTTGAATCCTGCCCTGATGTGTCTCAGAACCAGGAGCACATATGAGAGTACAGATGCATTTGGTGAACTCTTGCCTCAGATGAGCCCAAGGCTTTCTCTTCTCTAGATAAGTGATCACTCTCTAAGATCAAAAAAAGACAAAACTGACTTATAAAGTCATACAGATAGGATAATCCTTCAGAATATTCACCTAATTCTGCTTCCCTGGCTCTGACATCTCCAGAATTGAAGAACTGACTTCAGCTCTGTTGCCCTGTGGTGGAGCTCTTTGGAATCAAGACAAAGATTTCTATCAATTTATCTGGAGTTAAAAACCTCCTTCCCCACTTCTCTGCAATACTTTGGCTGAATGGCACCAGTCTGACAATCAAAACATTTGTTTAAGTCCCAGACACCCCAGAGATCTTAAATGTCACTGATATTCTGGATGCATTGTCTGACATAACAGAATTAAAGGTGAGAGGCGCAGTGTGCCACAGCTTACCATTGTCCTGGGATCACAAATCGGTGTGTGCAGAAGCATCTTTGCCCCCAAGTAATCTTGTGTCTTCCAATGTAGCTTCTTCCCAGCGGTGTAGATGTTCAAGGCTGTTATGTACTCCAGAACCCACAGCCATCTCACTGCTACTTTGTGCATCCTCCTTACCTGTTAGCAACATCCTTCAGCAATCTCCGGGCCTACATGCAAAACACAAGCTCTTTGGGCCAGGAGCCATCTCTTATGAAGCACCTCTTTTATGAAACAAACAAGAAAAAGGCTGGTTTTGGTCTAGATCCAGGTCACGTTTATGCAAAAGGCTAAAGTCTGAACTTGTAGGATACAAATGAAGCCTTGCTTTATTATATGAAAGAGTTCAAAGTTGTCATTTCGGCAAAATGAGGTTTGAGAGTGTGTCCTAAAAATGGAGAAATAAATACAATTCCTGTAATGCATGCCCCAGAAGGATACTTTGAATGCCAGCTGCACTGTGGACATACATAGGTAGTTCCTGTAATTCCATATTTACATTTAAAGAGGCAGTTAGACATGCAGTAGGGCCTTAATACTATAGCAGATTCAACACTCAGAGTTGTTTCAATTTTCATAGCTCATCACATCACTTTGGCTTACAGACTTCACTGTAAGTGATTGCAGGCATGGTTAAGGAAAAAAAAAATTAGTCATAAAGAATGAGAAGTTAACCCTGTAAAATTATATTTAAAGCAGCTGACTCAGCTTTAGCTATTGCAACAATACAAATAAAAACATCATTCTGTCTTTTATTGTGAATGCTAAGCCATCAAAGGCACATAAACCTGTAAAGTGGAAGCAAATGTGAACCAAAGCAATTTATCCTAGATTTAGAGGCAGAAATAACCAGAGACCTGGACAGGTCTGACTTAAATAGAAGCCAATGCTCAGGACCAAATTGGATCAGCAAATTCTAACACATCTGGCAGCTTAATTACACAGGTCTCTGCTGTGTTCGCTTGGCTGTGTTGATTTTTTGCCATTTCTTTTCTCGCTAGGATTTTCAGAGTCTTCAGATTTCCACTTTCTGCATAACGCTTATTTTTTTCAGAGAATTCCTGCTCTTTTTCATGTTCCATTTTAAATCAAGTCCCACCTACAGCACATTTTGATATTTCTGAGCTGTCACTTCTACCTATGATTCATTTTTGCGTGTTTTGTCATTCCTAATTTTGCAGTTTCTAGAAGTGGCTGAGGAAGATGGCAGGTGATAGAAAGATCTACAGGAGAGAAGGAAGAAAACATCTTGTATTTCTTAGTGAGCTAAATTGCAGGCTGTGACATTTTCAACAGTCCATATGGAGGTGATCAAACTGCCTCCAAAGGACAGCAAATGCTTCCCCACAGAGACTGTAATATGCATATATAAGACACTTCAATCACTTATCATCTTCTGTCACCTGGCATTTCTCCTTAGGTTGTGTTTCCTGTGACTCGGGGATTTTCAGTCCTTCAAGGCAGAGCAGGGACGTTGAATCACTGGGCTGACGGAGGTGGTATATTCCCCATGCTGAAATGGCCAGTTACAGTGGAATACTGAAGAATATTTTTTATTGCTGTTGTAAAGCTTTAAAGAAAGATCAGTTCATAGAAACAGACTATCCAGAAACTTCTGGATTAATGTCTCCTTAGCTGGAACAATTGACCAAGTAATAACCAAAAATAATTTATGAGTTGAAATCAGATAAGAAAACTCAAATCTCCAAGATCCAGAAAACTAGAACATCAAAACATGATACTTCAGGCACTATGATACATCTGGAAATCTCGCAGTAACTCTGCCTTATTGGCATAACGCTGAGGAGATGTTGCATGCACTTGGGTCCATCTTCTTTCCTTCTCTTTTTAAACTAGGGGTCTCTAATAATAGAATCATAGAATCATAGAATGGTTTAGATTGGAAAGGACTTTGAAGATCATCGAGTTCTAACCCCCCTGCCTTAGGCAGGGACACCTCCCACTAGACCAGGTTGCCCAAGGCCACGTCCAGCCTGGCCTTGAACACCTCCAGGGAGAGGGCCTCAACAACGTCTCTGGGCAATCTGTATCAGTCTCATCTGTTTTCACTGCCATATTGAAATGTAAACTATTTCCCTTCTTTCATCTGCAGATTGAGAGGGCACTGTGAGGATCCAATCAAGCCAGATATTAGTTCAAATTCATGAGCCTCAACTCATTAGCTCATCTCACAGTAATCTCGTTTTGCTTTTTAGATGCAAGCTCTAATGATAACTGCTTAAATTTCACATTGCTTTCTTTACTGTCAGTTACTATATACCTCCTCTTTCTGACACATCTTGGAACTGTTTCAATATGAAGTGTAGGCAGGGTTGTCATTAGCAATTTGACATATATACACATGCTACTTCTACTGCATCCTGATCTGTACTATCCTAGCATAGTTAATCAAACTTGGCATGGGTCTGCGGTAATGAACATGTAGGGACTGCGAGCACATAGAAGGCACTAGTCAACACCAGCTTTTTTTTAGGACTATTCCCATTGAAATTAATGGGAACAATTTCTTGTCAGCATTTCTTCCTTCTTAACATGAAGCCTTAGAAGCAGAAGCAGCTAGGAGATATGAACCCAGTGAACACCATGCCATACACATCTGCACGTAGTTCACACTTAGCTGACACCTCCAGAGAAGCAGCCCTACCTCCAGTGTTGTGGCACATGTGGCAGTTCCACCCATCCAAACAAAATGCTGCCTGAAGGTTCTTGAGAGAGATCCACCTCCAGGATTACAAAAGGAAGCGTAAGATCAAAGCTGTGCTGCTCCTACACTGCAGAGACCTGCTCAGAGATGTGGTTTATTAGCCCAAGTGCTGTGACTTACTGCCATGACTATAATAAGTTTCCAACACCTGACCTGGATTTTCTGCACAGTGCTCTTCTGTGTGAATGTGGTATTTCTAGGGTCTTGCATGCACTTACACATATGTTTGTGTGGGTTTGCTTTGTCAGACACTTCCCCTGGAAAGCAGTTCTTCACAGACAGATGTAGAAGCAAGAGATAATAGCTAAATTGGTCATGCTGCCAAGCTATTCATGAGTGAGAAACCAGACTCCCAGGCATGGTCAAATGCTAGTGTTTTTCATCCAGACAAGGCTGCTGCTCAGAGCCAGAATGAATAAAGCAGAAATAAATAAATGTCTCACACAGTCACAAAATGTTTGAAAATTAAGTCTTTGAAAACCAATCTAAGTGCCGTTTTTGAGCTGAATTATTCAACCTGAGACCCGCGACAAAACCAAAGCATGTGAACTATTTTTTCTGCATGTTAGCACACTGTAATAGAACAAACTTTTTATTTCCCAAGTATTACACAAAAGAATTCCAAACCCATTAAGGTAAAGACCTACCTCCTACAATGGCAGACGGTTGTCAAACACATTTGGGTCCCAAGGACTGAAATGGATTGAGGTGAATAAGCTTTTTAAAAAATCGAGGAGAAGAGTTGTAGAAAGAGCGCAGACTATCTCTAGAGAAGTAACACAGTCATTAAAGGATCAGAGCTTTCTCTATAGAAATAAGGACCTTGAAACTTTCAGATTAACTCAAAGCCCTTTGCAGCTTGTATACAAAAGCTGCATCCACAAAGTAACCCAAGGATTCTGATTTTAGCTGTAAGGTTAAAGGCAAAAGACTATTTTACTGAATGCCACAGTGTCTACTTATTAATTAAGGGTTGCTTCATTTTCCAGCTACAGCAACTTCATAATGGGATCTTTTAATCATAATGTGCTTTTTTTCCTGGAAATGCCACTCAGCAAGTAAAACTAGATGAACCATATCCACTTCTGTCCTTGTGATTGGTTTTTATGGCTGGGCTTTCATATTGTGCTTAACACCTTGACCAAGAATAATCAAACCTGCCTAACCCATCAAACTTGGTGCTTGTATCAAAAAGTCCAGTAATGTAACACATAGAGAATAAATGGGCTACGGGTTCAGGACCAAACGTGCATTGGATTGGTACAGAAACCTGTCCTTTATCAGCAGAACTCTCATGAGATTAACAACACAGTTTTAATGGTGAGCTAGTGCAACAGAGGGACAATGCAGAGCAGAACGTGCACTCCTTTTTTTCCCCTGTTTATATATTTCATATAAGCTCAGTTCATTTTGTTGCAGAATGCCAGTTACTGGAGATAATTCTCTTTTCCAAGACAATATGCAGATTACTTTCCAGGAAAATCTCATTCAGTGCTGTTGAGGGACTACAGAAAATATTTCTGGGAAAAAAGTCTGGTTCATCTCGTCTTGCAGAGACTGTATGAACAGACATGCACATGATTCAGATACACTGTTTGAAAAGAAACATTTTTCCAAGGTTTTGATGTGGGGGATTCTGACAACAGACTACTAGCGTCTCAAATATCTTTCTGCCTTTTCTGTGTCAGTGAAATGCTAACTTCGGGCATGAAGCACCTGCCAGAAACCTCTGGAGAGTTACCTATGTAAAGATGATATTTGAAACATGGTTTCTCTAGCAGTCAGCCTATCTTTGTCAGTAACACAGCCGTTTCTCTTTATTTCCACTTCTTAATGCATCTGCCAGCCTCACAGGTGCCTTTGCATTTCCTCTCCTTTCTTCCCATCTGCCCTGCACTGGCAGCTCTTTAAATAACCACGGCTGTTATTTGGTGACTTTTAGCAGAGAGAGCTGAGCATAATTGGCAATATATTTCCCAGTAAATTCATTAGGCAAGAGGAATACATTTTTTCTATTACATCAGCCCTTACACACAGGACCATCATTTCATTTTCCATTTTAAATTTAAATCTACTTCAAAACTTTCCATATCATATTACATTAGACCCTGTCGTTCTGTGCTACTTACAAATGGCAGGAGGAAATTGTGAGTAGCAGGCTAATGGCCTAATTTATAGATGTGGCAGGGCAGCTGGAAATCAGGCTTCTTCCATGACCATCATCTGGGAGTATTTTCTATTATTAGATCAAATCCTGAGGCAACTTTCTGGAACTTCAGCTACAGAAGGACTCTTTCAGCCACTGCAGTGGCAAACACTGCCAAGTCCTCCAAAACCCACTTTCTGGGACATTGTGTTTAACACTTTGTAAAGTTCTCTTCTAGCACTTGGAAATACTCTTGATTTCATCTCAGCGTCCTCTTCGCAAATCCTCAATCATCTTGCTTGCTCAGTGGGATGTTATGGGTAGATGACGGACGCATCTGCCCCCACCTTAAAGACATTGGGGACAGCAAAATTGCAAACCGCAAATGTCTGCCAGCAATAATGGCTTCCCCTTAAAATGGCCCAGTGTGCAAGAGTGAGAAATAATCTCATTCTCTTCATACTTTATCAGATGCTGAAGACATTAAGTCAGCAAGGAAGGCATTAGGGAAGGCAGAACTAAGCACTCTTGCCTGTCCTAAGAGGCTAAAACTGACTGCTCTGACTCATCTCGGCTGCTAGCTCCACTCTTGTACAGCGTTACCTGCACTGTCACCCACATTAACTAGAGAGAAGAAGTCTCCTGGCATTGCTCTGCACTGGCACACAACCGCTAGAGCCGTGGGATGGGTGCCTGTGATGTGGTGATACAACGCAGGGTTTCACATTTCTCAGAGAAGGGGCTCCGCTGTGGTCTCTGCTGACTTGCTGCATGCTGGGGAGCCTTCTTAGCTATAAGGTCTCGCTGCACGACACTTCTCCCAGCCCTGATGTTTCCAATGCCAGCCCTTCAACAGGCTGACATGGTTCTGTGCCGACCTACCCTAGTTGCTAGCAGGTACCTGCCCCTGGAGCGATGTGTGAGTGACCTGGCTGTTTCTTAGGCATCTCAGAACTTTGCCTTTAAGATTCATCACATCTGTGGGTAAGAAATGTCCTGTGTTAATCGGTTACCTTAAAACCACCTTCAGGTCAAAGCAGGTTAAAGTGAAATGCATGGAGAAGTATTTATTTCCAATCTATAAAATAAACAACCCAGTTTCAAATGCTTATAAAAGACAAAGGTGAAGAAATGAAAGGAAACGTATACAAGCCTCTGCTATTCAGATCACATCTGAAAGGTTGACTATTTGCACTCCTGACTCATTTCAAATCATCTTTCTGTTGAAGCATGCTAACCTTAACAGTTTTTTCAGCCAACCTCCCTTTTGAGGCTCTCCAGCTCCATCAATATTCCACCCTTCTTCTGGGTGCCAATCAAATTTATTTACTTCTGTCTTATTCAACAGATAACAAGAAGAGGATTAAAACTAAGGAGGGAAAAGAAAACATTACTTTAAGGGACCAGTCACTATTTGCTGTACTTGACTGGCCTGTTAGCAACCACTTGACTGAATGAGAGGTAACACTCCTCTCTGTCCCACAGTCTCATGTCACTTCATGCATACATTTTAGTGTATTCATTGAACCCTGTCACAATTTGGAAATTAATAAACACAGCCGCTACAAATACTCACATGCATGTAGCTCTTACTCCAGCCAGGCACTGAAGCAGTCACCTATTTTGGGGAAACAGTAAATGTGGGCTGACTGAATCCCATACCTGGCTTTGAAGGGAACCACAAAATCAATTGGCAGTGTAGGTCTTCCATGTTCCACACTTCCAAATTCTCATTTTCTTACCATGTGTATGGATACTCTGCGTGCACAGCTCAAACTGCCAGTGTCACTTCCCTTCTGCCCAAAGATCTTTCATCTCTCATAGTGTTCTGTGTACTGACAATGCTCTTCTTTCCTCTATTGTTATTTATTAAGGGCCAGGCCAACCTATATCTCCAGCAGCACTGCTGGCTGAATAGCCCTTCCCCACTGGGGCCGCGCTGTCGCATCCCTGTGCTGCTGACACCACTGTTAGCAAGGTCTGTCAGAGAACTAGGGTAGGGAAAGGATCCAGCCTAACATTGTTTTTCAGCCAGCTATGCAATGAATCATTTGTGCTGACACAACAGGGGGAGCAGCACAAGATTGTGAGTGAATGTCAGGGAGCAGGACTCTTTAAGCAGCCCAGCCACCAGATACTTATGTGACAGGTGAGTTGTCATCACATCTGTGCTATGTCAGGGAGGGCCTCTTCACCACAAAGCACTTATGTCACTTGTTCATCAACGGGAATCCAGAGGGGACTGGGTCAGGGAAGCTTTGAGTTCCTGCCATTCCAAAGAAATGACAAAGGGCAGTAATTGTGGATCAAGATGCCCCCAGAATTGGAGCAGAAACCAGGAGTTTTGTGGTATATAGAATATTTCTGTTTTCATTTTTTAAGAACTGCTTATTTTAAATTGTGAAGAGCAAGGTGAGGGCAAGGCTGTCCACTGCAGAAAGATAGCGACAGTCTTCATGTCCATTTCAGTGTTGTCTCTGCTCTGGCTAATGGGTATCCCTAGTCCTGCACAAACTCCCCATTGAGACTGGCTGACACAGAGCAGCAAAGGAAGCTGTCCTTGGGACTGATCATGGACCAGTACTCAAAAAGTACGGCACGTTTTGGGAAAATAATATTTAAAAACTTAGCTATTCTTCACACAAAAGGAATAGAACTACTTTACTTAATTTCCTATAAGGAAAATTTCTGCAACAGCTTGATGAAGAACAACAAAGACTAAGGCTGAGTTATTTGGAGATAAGCCTGAGTCTGTGTGATCTTTGAAAACTCACCTTACTCAGAAATTCCTTTTCACTTCTGTCTGCCATAACCGGAGGGCTCTTTCCCAGTCTCACTGCAAGCCTTCTGTCTTCTCTGATCATGTGATGACCTCCTGCTCTTTGCTTATTTACAGCTGTTGAAACATCCTCTACCGTACAACAAAGTTTGTGTGCATCTTCCTGTTGAGTCTCCTTCTTTCTCCCTGATCTATAGCCTCTGTCCACCTTGGGAAATGAAACCTAGCAGCACAGGCAATTTTTCTTCCTGCTTCCATCTGCTGCTGAATACACGTGCTGCAAGATAAGGAGCTATGAATGATGGAGTGTACGTAAATTTAATTTAATGATGGGTGGATAAAGAGTGATGGGTTAGAAAGGAGAGCACAAAGGCCTTTGGGTGGAGTATGTAAATAAAGTCAGAGTTTATATGTGAAGGACTATGTATTAGGAGAGAAAGAATTTGAGGAATAGTGGAGGTTTTAAAGGGTGGGAGTAGGATCAGAGACCTTTGGAGGTCTGTAGAGAGGCAAAATAATTTCTCTCATGAATCAAAGCAGATACAGACTCTTAACCTATTGATCTGTATATCCTGAAGTTTAGGTGAGATCCCCAAAGAGTAGAATAACCGTGAGTAGGTTCATGCTTCTCTAACTGGGACGCTGTCTCAGATCATGGCTATATCATGCTCTCACATGAGACAGTGCCTCAGAAGACACTAAAAGCATGTTTTTCCGATCAGATACCCACCACTTATTTGGATTCAGAATATTGTATGTGAATTCATTAAGTTGTCTGTTCAAGCGGAAAAGATCACGAAGAATGCCATTACTAGTCATGACCCATAAACACCTTTGTTCGTGGACTAGACAAATTACCTTCAGACAGATTGGCACCCCTCCAGTTATGATCTTTCTTCTTGATTTATTCATGGCTTCCAAACTACAAACATTAATCAGAAACCAATGAAATGGACTCTAAATGAAGCAGAAAAAAAACCCAAGAAAACAAACATATTTTGACTTCCTGACTACTCATTATTTATAGTGAAATGGAGACTGGCACATATCTGGGAGCTTTTCCACATTATTTCCCATAATCAGTGGGTTTCAATGCCTAACCATACAATGACATCATTACCACAAGGAAACGTGGGAGACACTGTTCAAGACAAATAATGCTGCAGGCAAAACGACAGAAAGCATGCCTCCTCGTTTTTGTTATAATGAAGACTCCAAACTTTACCTTTACAGCTTCTTACAAGAATTATAACATAACACATCAGTATTTGGCATGTGACACTAAATAATTGAGATGCCAGTATTAGGGACACAAGGAATGACAGCAGGAAGAAAAGATGTCACATGTCACCACTATCACAACCTGTTCTTGCTGCCGGCACTTTCTTTAGCTCCCATGTCCTGGCAATGGATTTTACAACCTTAATACAATTATAATTGCATTGAGAGGTTTTAAAATATCCCCTCATGGACAAGTGCTGATCTGTGTTAAATTCAATGGAAATTGTGCTCATACTGCCAAAATGCATAATTAAGAACAAGATTTAGGTATCTTCTGGGAAATATAGCTCCTAAGAGGACACGTTCTGAGGTCTGCTATACCATCCTGCCTGAGGACACAAGCACAGTCTAACAAGGGTAAGCTAAAAGACTGTCCAGCCCAGTATCCTCTCTCAAACAATGGACCGGACTGGATGCTTAGAGGTGAACTTTCCATGTGGCACCTCCTAACATTTGTGCTGGATAGTTTACTCTGCCACAGGTATCATCCAGACCATCAAGACTGAGAGGCAGCTGTTCCTCCTGCTCAGTGTCTCAGCTCTTTTAGAGCCTGCTTTACTTCTCACCCCTCTTATGTTCCTGTGGCTACAACAGCCACAACTTCACTAGAGGAATAAATACCACCCTTTTTTTTTTTTCGTTTCTTTGGTGACGGGGAGGAAGGTGTGGAGGAGGGAATTCAGCGCATGTCCCCAGTGCTTCCTTTTATGAGTAGTCGTAAGTAATTGCTTCCAATCCACCATCTCCACAACAGAAATCATTTTATTAACCTTTACATTCCCCTTTCCACCATCACTTTTCCAGGCTAGTGAGTCCTAGCCCATTCAGTCCCGCTTTGGGAAAGCTATTCAACAGTCAGACAATTTCTCTCGACTGATTTTTTTTTTACCTTTTGTGTCCAACAGTGGTGGGAATACGTGGGACCAGTAGCGGTGCTGATATATGTCTCTCTGCTCAGCTACCGGAGAAAGAGAAGGGTCGAAGCTGTTGCTGTGTTCAGCACCGCTATGCTTCTGGTTGGCTTCTTGACAATGACCCCCAGCTAGATATACAAGAGCTGAAAAGAAATAGAGAGAGGAAGGTGTTAGTGTCCCCTTTTTTCCCTTCAAGTCCTCCAGACTCCAATTCTATTTCCTACACCCTTTCTGAAATAGACTCATTAGACATGTATTTAGTGCAGCTGATATGGCCATCTAGGGGCAGTTTCAATGTCATTCTCCATACTCTTCACAGGAACCCAGGAACATGGAGTTGAGATGTTATGAGAACTGCCAACAGCTGATACCAAGATCCTTTTCCAACAGGGTAATAGCCCATTTATAGCCCCATCTTGCATGGGTACAGTGCTATTTTTTCCTTTAGGTACATTTACCAGGGTCTAAAGATCCTAGGAGTTCAGGCATTTAGCAGGTCTCCCAATCGAGAAGTTCTCATGTGTACAGACATTTTCAGCAGCTAAGGAGTCTCAGTATCCAGCTAAACATTTGGTAAAGTTGCATCTTTATTTATCCTTGAAGAAAAGAAGAAAAAAATTCTACGTTGCCAGGCTTCATCATGAAAGCACATCTATACTTAGTTTTTAGTGAAAACCCCAAAGGTTAAAAAAATATGAGTTACCCTCACACAAAAAATATCGCTGACATTGAAATAGCAAGATGCTTTTATATGGGATTTTCAAACTTTTCTTTCATGATTAGCACAGCTGGCTCCACATATTGATTTGTAGGATCACAGAATGGTCGATGTTGGAAAGGACCATCTACGACAAGCTCTAGGAAGTGTGGGTTAGATGAGTGGAGGGTGAGGTGGATTGAGAACTGGCTGAATGGCAGAGCTCAGAGGGTTGTGATCAGCGGCGCAGAGTCTAGTTGGAGGCCTGTAACGAGTGGTGTTCCCTGGGGGTCAGTACTGGATCCAGTCTTGTTCAACATATTCACCAATGACCTGGATGAGGGGACAGAGTGTACACTCAGCAAGTTTGCTCATCATACAAAACTCGGAGGGATGGCTGACACACCAGAAGGCTGTGCTGCCATTCAGCAAGACCTGGACAGGCTAGAGAGTTGGGCAGAGAGGAACAACAAGGTTCAACAAGGGCAAGTGTAGGGTCCTGCACCATGGAGGAATAACTCCATGCACTAGTACAGGTTAGGGGTTGACCTGCTGGAAAGCAGCTCTGTGGAGAAGGACCTGTGAGTCCCGGTGGACAAGTTGACCACGAGCAAGCAACGTGCCCTTGTGGCGAAGAAGGCCAATGGTATCCTGGGGTGCATTAAAAAGAGCATGGCCAGCAGGTCAAGGGAGGTCATCCTCCCCCTCTGCTCTGCCCTGGTGAGGCCACATCTGGAGTACAGTGTCCGGTTCTGACCTACCCAATTCAAGAAAGACAAGGAACTACTGGAGAGAGTCCAGTGGAGGGCTACAAAGATGATCAAGGGACTGGAGCACCTCTCTTATGAGCAAAGGCTGAGAGACCTGGGTGTGTTTAACCTGGAGAAGGCTGAGAGGGGATCTTATCAATGCTTATAAATATCTAAAGGGCAAGTGTCAAGAGGATGGGGCCAAACTCTTTTCAGTGGTGGCCAGTGACAGGACAAGAGGCAATGGGCACAAACTGGAACACAGGAAGTTCCATCTGAACATGAGGAAAAACTTCTTTACTTTGAGGGTGGCAGAGCACTGGAACAGTCTGCCCAGAGAGGTTGTGGAGTCTCCAAAAACCTGCCTGTATGTGATTCTGTGCAACCTGCTCCAGGTAAACCTGCTTTAGCAAGGAGGTTGGACTAGATGATCTCTAGAGATCCAGACATCCCTTCCATCCCCTACCATTCTGTGATTCTATGATCAAGTCCAACCCTGTATTGGGTCTGGCTGAGATGGAGATAATTTTCCCCATAGCAGCCCTCACAGTGCTGTGTTTTTTATTGGTAGCTAGCAAAGTGTTAATAACACACCAGTGTTTTGGCTACTGCTGAGCATCAGGTTATCCATCCCCAGATGCAGGACTTTGCTTTTTCCTTTGTTGAACTTCATGAGGTTCCTGTCAGTCCATTTCTCCAGCCTGTTGAAATTCTTCTGAACAGCAACACATCTATCTGGTCTATCAACCCATTGGTTCAGCCAGTATTTGATCCACCTCACTGTCCATTTATCTAGGCCATACTTCATCGTTTTGTCGTAGGGATATTAGAAGAGAGAGCATAAAAAGCCTTGCTAAAGTCAAGACAAACAACATCCCTGCTTTCCCCTCATCCACCAAGCCAGTCATCTCATAGTAGAAGACTATCAGGTTGGGTCAGGCATAATTTCCCCTTCATAAATCCACACTTACTTCTCCTAATCACCTTCTTGTCTTTCAAGTGTCTGGAAATGGTTTCCAGGATTATTCATTCCCTCACATTCCCAGGGATCAAGGTGATGCTGACCAGCTTGTAGTTCTCCAGATTATCTTTCTTGAAGATAGGAGTGATATTTGCTTACTTCCAGCCTTCTTTAAAGAGCCTTATTCCCTTTCCAAGCAATTTCCAGGCAAAAAGAGCCTGCACATCACTTTTATTCCCCAGTTTCATACCTTCAGCTCCTGCCTCATGTTTCTTACTCTGTTCCTGGTGGACCTGTGGTCTCCTCCCTTTCAAGACTTAGCATTATAAAAAGGTACAGAACAGCCGTCCTATTGCAGGGTGACACGAGGCAGGAGAGGCATAAGAGAGTAGAGCTGCTGGGATTTTTCTGCACCTTCTTGCCTTTCTTTCTATGGAAGGGAGTAAGGATTTTGCCCACTTTGCCTGTCTGGTCTTATCCAGGAGGTGGACAAGTAGAGCAGACAACTGAACAAAATCTCAAAGATTGGGCTGATAATTCATTGGAGACTGAAGTTTCTCATCTCCCTGGGAACTGGCTCTTACCACAGCAGAATCATCGTTACCTTTGGCCTCTTCCCAAATAAAACACAAAGCTTGCAGACTATTGACAGAAGAAGCTTCCAGCTTACCCTGAGGAGTGGTTATATACAGGGACAGAAACATCAGTGAAATGCAAATCAAAGCAGTGAGAATATGCATTATCAAGATGAGAAATTAATCAACATGGGGAAAACAAATTTTCTGACACGATTCCCTGTATTGTCTCAAAGAGATGACCATTCTTTCTCCTTTTTCTAGTATGTGTCAAACCCTTCATATGTTTTAAAAAAGCCCCGCAAGGCACATGCAAGTGTCTCAGACTCAAAGGGTGTCTTCCTCAGCCAGCTTGGAAACACTATCTTTTCAGCCTCTGTTGCCTTCCCTGCTTCCACAGCCACAAACCCAACTTTATTCCAAGAACTCCATGCCAGCCCAGCCTTCTTCTGCCTGCATGATATAAACCTGGTACTGGAGGCCACATGCAACCGAAGAGCCAGCTTGGCCACCTCTGTATTACAGTTAAAATTTTTTTCAAATACAGTTTTCAAGTCATGCATCTGCACCTACATTTAGTTTGACACTCTGGAAGTATGCAAAGCCAATGGATCAGGCCCTTCAGTAATGTTGCATTTTTTTGCTTAAAAGTATTTTTAATTAAAAATAAATATTAGATTTTCTAATTTATCCGTTTCCTGGCATGTTTGCTTCACATTTTCAAGCTTTGTTCCACAAAGCTCTAGATGGACTAAGAAAAAAAGCAAGACCAACAGTGGGTGACTTACTTGAGACAATGACTAAACTCTGATCGTGGTAGCTGAGCCTGTCAGACTACTGGGGATCAGATCATACAAAAATCCATCCTCTCATACTTTCTAAAGAGCCCAAAAGAGAGGTGAGATAAATACTCATTTCTTAGCTTTCAAGTTTAAGTGTAGAAGAGAACAAACATTGGGAAACTACCCAACATCCCTTCAAAGGTGCTAGCTGTGCAAATTCACCCACACGCCTGTACTTACAGTATGTTTTTGCTGGCAGAGGAAGGCATTAGTAAAGAAGGGAAATGTTGTTTCATGTCTTAAATAAAAGTCTGATTCCTTTGAAAGAAGATTTTAGGAAAGAAGAAATAAAAGCAGAGTTTGGTTTGTGCCATTCTGATCCATGTCTGGCAGTCTTCTACAACTGGAATTTGTAGCAGGAGAATTGGAAATAGCTGGGTTTGGATTCCTGTTACACTGGGCACTCTTTCCGTTTTGCTGTATGAAATACAGCATGCAGAAGACTACAGACACATACAGAAGACTGGTAGGTCTTCTACGGAACTGCAGGATTTCAGAGATTCTCCCCACCACAAGACAAGCAGCTGACACTTTCCCCTGTCCAGCTTGGCCATTTTCCAACCCTTGCAGATTATTTTTTTTTTCCTGGTTTTGCCTCTGTTGTGCATAGACACACAAGCATACACATACTGAAAACCCACAGAATAAGAATTGTTTTTCCCTTCATATCCTAAACAGGCATCCATGAAGGAAGTTATGTATCCATGTCTATAACATACTTCCACTTTTTTGGGAAGAAAATAATAGATTACCCTTAACAAAAAGTTCATTAGATAAGAACAATTAGTTTTAAGAAATGTCAAAACAGAGGTACTGGTTAGTGTTTTCCTCTCTTGGAAGCTGTGCTAAAGGATTAACAAGCTGCACTCCCATACTTAGAGAGCACCTCTTTTTCATTGGCTTAGGTGCAAGATTAACGCAAAGCTGTAATCATTCCATACTCTTCAAAAGCCTTGAATTGTTCACGTGTCAGAAGCAAAACATAATTTTTCTGCTTTCCTTCAGCAAATATCCAGCCTGCCGCCTCAGTCAGGATACTGGTCATGCAGATGATTAGACATTTGCTCCTGAGCTGTCTTTGTTCCATATATTAAATTTTCCATTGCATTTGATCACTACCTTAAATGGCATCTCCTCCTCAAAGCCTGCCGAATTTCTTCATCGTTGCCTCCAAAAAGGCAAGATATAAAAAACTATATAAAATATGTTAACATACTCTGTATGTAGTATGTATAGCATAGAGAGGTACATAGTATTGTATATCAATACATGTATGTATAGGTAATGATATAAGAGCAACACAAAAAAAAATTAGGTACACTTTTTACACAAACTGCACTTCCATTTTTCCTTACAGAAATATCTACTCAGTTCTCAGGATGAAAAGAGTATGAAAGAATCAAAAAAACTACTCCTGACTGAGACTATTCACACATGTTAACATATTGCTGGAAGTTATTTAGATACTATGGTGACAGCTGAAATATCAATACCTGTAGAATTCAAAATAGTATAAAGAATATATTCACTGAGAAGAACCTTATTTTTCACTCCTTTGCTATCTTTGTATATACTATTCTTGGTTATTTCTCAAACTGATGGAATGTCTACAGAAGTTGTTAAGCTGATACCCAAGGGAAACTCCTTTCACACACAGAAGAACTGCAAAAAATTCTGAGAAGTTCCCATCTCCCCAGGGTTCTACAAACTCTGATCAGCAGTGAAGATGACATGTCCTTGCAACCATTCTTAGTCCTCTTCAGCTAATTTGGAGGTGGCATGTCTACAGTCACAAGCTAACCTATGGACCCTGCATGTGCTTCCAAGCTCTGAGGTTCAGCATCCCAGTTGTTCCACGACACAGCTGGGTGCACCATCCCACCATCCCGATTTCCATGCAAGGTTTTCATGCCAGTCTCTGAATATGAATAATGAAGACTTTGCGGAGTGAACTGCAGAATGTGTCCACTCCAGATATTGCCAGAGATGCTGCAATGATATTGCCAAATTCAATTCACAGAAACCACCTCACTAATCTGTACGCAACGCTGACTTTCAGATGGGGGACTTAAAGATTCTGCATCCTGTTAACAATGCCTCAATCCATCCTCTTGCTTATTAAACCTAATTAATATTGAATTATACCAAATTTAAAAGGCTATGCCGTGATTAATTTCACTAGTAGTTCTTCAGATTTCTAAAATGAAAAACGATTAGCAGTTGTTATAAAAGCTTACTTGTGGGTCCTGGCAAGTTGATGCCATGTGCACACATGAAACGTTAACCATATTAATGACATTGCTTTATGTTAACAGTAACAATGAAAGAGCAGAGAAAGAAATGAAACTCCAGCGTCTTGATTCCCAAGGCAGTACAAAGAACGCTTGTCACTTTCAGGGTTTTGCTTGTGCAGGCAGAAAAATCCCTTACATACTGCAGAGCTCCTCAAGCCCGCCAGCCGGAGCACAGAGCCACAGCCATTGCACTACATGGTTGTCACAGCTCATTTAAGCACTCTGATCACTCACGGCCTGCTAGGCTCAAAGCTTCCCCAGCGCACAGGTGACAGACATCTGTCTATGTCACCAATTTCATGAGCACAGATCTCTCGGCAGCGGCAGGAGAAGTTCAATAACCAGCTCACAACAAAACGTTCAGAAGCAAAGCATCAGAGGCATTGACAAATGGCAGCGACGTTCTGACAGCGGTCAACAAGGTCACACATGCAAGCAAAGCTTTGTTGTGCACAAACGGCAAAAGCCTGTTATGATCAGGAGCTCTCAAAAGAAAACCCAGGCAAATGAACCATCCAACCTTATTTGTCCTGAAGAAACATAAATCTTTTCAGCTACCAGGGGGAGGTCAGTGCATATAAAATAGAGATAGGTTCAAGCTTCCAGATTGAGATGCAATCTGGATTACAATTTAGAATCATCCCTTTTTTCCTGCTGAAAAAATGCCTTTTCAGGTTTGTTCAGGGGTGTGGGGCTGGGCTTATCTCTATTGCACAGGTCTGACAATGCAAGAAAATGCTTGTCTGAAGCACACTGGAAAAAACACAAACCACGTGTCAGAGAGATTTCAACTGACCATGCATCGATTGCCTCCTGGCAAACAAAACTTGCAGGTTTAGCAGTCATGTTTTCAGGAAAGCAATCCTAAACTGATTATGAGTGTTTTTACTGTACAGAGGCCTTCTGAGGCAGCACTGCAAGTAAAATTCAATACAAGCAACAAGGCACTGACATCCTGAATGTTTTTCCTGGGTGTGCAAAAGATGAGAGATTTTTTCCTTCTTTCTTGTCCACACAAGTGAAAAACATGCACTCCTGCCTCAAGCACTGACTCAGTTGTTGCACAAGGATTATTTGTACCAATTGCCATTAAATCTCTTCAACACAGACTTATTTTGTCCTGTTGCCAAGGCTTTAATGGAAGCTTCATTAAAGCAGCCATAAAAAAATCATTTCATTTGTGCTAAGATGCACCCTGAACCTGAGCTTGCCTGCCTGGCTTGACTTTCTGTACATCCAGCTGACTTTTGGGTGTCAGACCTCAGCTGTTACAATCTTCTAGTGCTTATCCACACACACACACACAAAGATTTTCTGATCTTACTATCTATTCACTTTCTATATGTTTCCATCTTCCTGACGAACTACATTCACCTAGTTGGCAACTGACCTAGAAGAGAACAAACGTAATCAAGGAATTATTATAGGAGCAATAAATACAATCAAGTCAAGGGATGATATCTCCACTGTTGGCTCCCAACCCAAGTTGGGCAGACAGCAAAATATCCCTGCTACATAAAACTCATAAATGGAAAACGCCCTACTACATGCTTTTCTGCCTATGTATACTATGCTAAGAGCATACAGGCACAGGCTAAAAGTTAGTAATCCAGTGTGGGAAACTTGGATGCAACGGGAACTCTAGTCCGGGGAGAGGACAGTAAAATTCTAACTCCTTGGGCCATGGGAAGGATCCATAGTGCAGTGAGAAGGAAAGGGATGGGAAAGAGTTGCTCAAGACAAAACCAGAGCAAAACAAGGCAGCTCAAGGCTTAGGTCTCTGTGACAGCATTTTTCTGAAGAAGTTCTTGTACCTTCACTAGAACCAGACAAAGAGGAGAGGTCCTGTTGAGTTAGCTCAAGGCATAGTTCAGAAAACAGTAATGGACAGACTGGTTTAATTTATTATGACTTGGGAAACCTTGGGATAGGTGGAGTCTATAAAGAAATGTCTCTGTACAACACAAGAGAAATCATCTGTTCACATTTGAAACTAAAAACAATACAGAAGAGTTTTTCAAGATAAGACTTCCAAAAAAACAACAGGTGTGCAGGAGAACAACATGGTGTAACAGATATTTGAAGGATTAATTCATTAAGCTAGACATTATATTTTCAAATAAAGTTGATAAAATTCTAACAGGAAATAGTGAATTACAGTGTCAACAAATAAAATTTGATACAGTAGGTCTATAAAAATAGGTGATCAACTCAATATCACCTTTTCAAATACTTCACAAGAACCTGAAAGTAAGATGGTGGACTGAAATGCTTGGCCGTATGTGATAACAATGATATCTCAAAAATTCAGTGAAAAGTATAATCTGTGGTGCACAATAATACTGAAGGAAAAATAATTATATAGGAATGACATAGTAGGGACATGTGGGAAGGAGTATTTACATGTTAAAGAAAGCTGAGAGTCAAATAGGACACAAATATTAACAATGTCAATAAGAGGCACTGAATCCATACAAACTGAATTTTCCATGCCCAAATTGAAAAGGAATATTATTATTACATTCTTAACCATTCAGAGGAGTGGCTGAGAAAAAGAGTGCAAGTGCAGAAGACTAATAATGGAGGAGTTTTATCTCCATACAAACTGGGTAAATGTGACAATGGGGCATAAGAAACAATTTTACGCCTTTTAAACTACATTTTCTTGGAACAACTAACGTGCAGAAGAGAAGAGGCAATACTTGATTGTTTCCTGAGTACACTGTTGGATTTGGATCAAAATGATACTGACATAGTGACCATGGTTATTGAAAAAAAAAGACAGTCTTAAAAAGAGCAAGTCACACCCATGCCAAAACCCAGCATTTAGTCTTGGCACGTTAGAAGTATAGAACATGACAGAAAAGCAGCAACCTGCTACTGGCTAATAACAGCATCTTTCTCAAATGCATGAGAAGCAGGAGGCTTCTGGGTCATGGGCTCTGTGGGGCTGATGGATGATGGGGGTGTACCAGAGCACACTTGTAGGGGTACAGCTGAATGAAATCTTTGCACTGGTGTTGCCTATGGAGGAGCTTAGTTAGGTTTCTTCACTCACATAGTGCTTTGCAGAGACAATTAGGAGGAATTGGCTCAAACCGAAGAGCCAGTAGTAAAGGTTTTAGAACAAATCAGTAGAAGTAGTAGTAGAAAATGCTCAAAAAACAGGTAACCTTGAAGAGTTCTAAAGGAATTCAAACACAGAGTTGCTAAGCTATTAACTGGGAGATGTAAACGCTCACTTAAATCAGACGTATTAGCTGAAGAATGGAGGATAGGAAATCTGATGACAATTTCTTGAAAGATTTCCAGGAGTAAGACCAATAAATCTAACTTCCTTCCAGGGAATCAGCAAAAACTATAATAGGAACAGAACTCCGTTCAAACCACACATAATCTAGCCCTGTGAGGCTTGGATTGTGACACCTTTGAGGATCTACAGGGACAGGACCCACACTAATTCATATTCCAGAGTATACATTGCATATTCTAACATAAGTGAACAATTTTCTGATCCAAAAAAAAAAGTTTTTAAATTTAACTGCTTAGTCGGTGTGGTCTAGATCACCAAAGCCAAACAAACAAACAAAACCCACCAAAAAAACAACCTTCTTACACTTGATTGATGAAGTACAGTAAATAGCAAAAACAACTGATAACCTATGTACTTAAATTGATTATGTAGTGCCAAGGAACATACACTGATCATATATGATTCCGCTTCCACAGTTCACAATCCCGTGACGTCTCATGTAATCGGTTTTTGTTACATTCCCATTTACTCTGCCTTAGCTTGTTCTTCTCCTTCCTCTGATTGATTTTTCCATTTCCTACGTATCATTTATCTCACGCTCTTGTGCTGACAACCTGTTCTCTGGCCTATGCCATTCCCTGTAATATCTAATGATTTTCCCATTCTTGCTGCTCAGCTAGTTTTCAGTATGTTTTCTCAACTAAATACAAAGGTCTTCATATATTTTTTGGTATACCTTTGTTCAACTTTTTGTCTCATCACTGTTTAAACCTGTAGAGCACTCCTGTATTAACCATAGCTCTTGTTTAACCTTGTGACAGCAAGATATTTTCCCATGACTACTCAAAACTGATTTTGTCTGATGAATTCGAGCTCTGATCTTTTTATTTCATCAATAATCATTTGGCCTAAGAGTTCTCAAATATTTAACATGGCACATTGCATTTCATCTTGCTTTTCATACGCCTTTAGTTTCCTGAGCTTTGATCTTCATTCAAATTGCTGGGTTGCGGAGAGTACTGATCATATGTTAAAGCTCTTTATCTCTGAAATGACCATGACCTAATCAATTTAAAGATGATTTGTAGCCAACAGTCCATCAGTTAAATAGGTTCTATAGCCTCATGAGCTGCCTGAGAACTAGGTACCAATTTACTTCAAAACAGAAAACAGCATTGAACACATTTTTTGATGTTAAACACTATTCCACGTTAGAATTCATGTAGAAAATTGTTAAACAATTTCCACCTTAATGAAAGTTTGAACCTTCTTTACAGGTTTCTAGAATCATTCTTACAGTTTGTGTGCAATCCAACCATGCCAGAACAAGAAGCGCAAGGCCAACTAACATATTGCTGTAGCTACTGTTATTAGAACACAGCACCATTATCTAAAGTCATGGACCCATACTTATCTGCAAATGTGTTGAAATGGCGCTTGTGAAAACGGGACAATTATTATGTGTCAGATTATCTAGAAAGAGACAATCTGCAAAGGACAAGAGACAAGTGCACCAATTAGGTGCAGCATGGTGTGTATGGTTGCCTCACCATGTCATCGCAGCAGATTACAACTCTGAAAGCAAGATTGAGGTGAGTGAAACAGACAGGCTAAAATTATTCCAGAAATTGAAGATTATGGCCACTGACTTTCTCTTGATTTTTAATGACAGATCAGATACTTAGGGCTCCACCTCATACATGACAATCTCTATATGGTCATGTAAGAAGAGACGGGGCTTTTTTAAACAACTATCTAATGTTAAAATCAATTTCAAGGGCTCATTAATATCCAAATTATAAGAATTTGGCAGTGAGGTTCTGTAGTTTTTTCCAGAGAAACCAATGGCAAAACTCCCATTGAAAGGAAGACTTTAAATGCACTATTATTTTCAGACAATGGGTTCTAATAAAAGATTGAGTCAGAATTATCAGCCTAAAGATGACTGAGCAGAACACAGAAATAGATTTCAAGTATATAAAAAGTTTTTGCAAAGAGAAAAATAACAATATTCATTGAGAAAAGGATATTAAATAAGGAATTTAAACTGGACTTTAAAGTGAGAAAGCTCAGCTTAGACAACAAGAAAAACTTCCTAATGTTAACAATTGTGAAATAGTGGGCTAGAGTACCTGGAGAAATTTTCAGGTCTTAAAATATGAGTGTTTCTCAGTCACAGGACCTCCTCAGGGGTTTTGACAGAGTCCAGAATAATTGTAAATATTATACAGCAACAGACAGCAGCAGCTCAGTAACCCCAGATGGCAGCAGAAGAGTATTCCTAACTTCTGCGTGAGAATGGAGCATAACTACTGTCTGTCAAACTTCTGCACTAGCGGGGGAATTACCAACACCAATTCAACTAGAGCAAGAGAGTGAATACAAATTATTTCGGGTAGCAGGTCTATCTGGTTACCATTTCTTTGTCCCAGAACAACTGAGATTTTTTTCATTCATAGACCGGTAAAAGGCTCACCTATGAAACTTGAAAAAAAAAACCAAACAAGTGGTTATACACAATCATCTGTGAGAAGTTAAACAGGTCTAACTGATCCTACCTTGAGGCAAAAGAATCAATCCTGAAATCCTTTCCAGAATTATTTTCTGTTATTCTAATGATCCTATTTGGCCTAGAGAAAGAAAGAAGGGAAAATATGCATTGCACCAATTGCACTAGCACACGTGCTACAGGATATAATTATATTCCATTGCTTTTATAAACATGTTAAAGCTATTCCTTTCCAGATATTTTAAAATAAAAGACATCAGGAACTCCTATTCCACATTAAGGAATGTCCACAGACGCGAGTAATCCAGCAGTGTTCTTCCAAAATAACTACATAAGCATAGAAGCCCTTACTTAAAATGAGCAGTATGAATGTCTGAAAATAACTTAAACACTGACTAAACATTACATGAAATGGCTTGAGAAATAGATTCATGGGTTGAAGAACAGAAAACAGACTAGAGATGCTTCTATTTTACCATTCCTGTTGAAGCTTTTCTCTCCTCTCTATCTTACTATACCTTTTTAAGTGGCAAGCATTTACTAATCAAATGTGAAGACATCAAGCTACAATTCAGACCTCCGTTAACTAAATAAAAACAATTTAGAGGCACGTTAGCGAGAGAGTTCCATCTCAATCCAATGTTTTTGTTATGAAGATAATGACTAACACTTCCTATAGGAATAAACAGGAAGGAAAAGAGAAGGATCCAAAGTAGATCTGCACTGAGAGACAGGAAAAACTGCTGTGGAACCTGTTAGATAGCAGTGAGAACAAAAAGTTGGCATGGTAAGTTAAAAAAAAAATTGTCATTATCGATAGTAGTCTTCTTGAGGTTTCCTCTGTTCTTTGCACATACAAACAAGTTACCAAAACCAGGACAGCATCTGAACTGGTTAACCTTTCATAACATTTTATGTTAATCAAGAACATCACTTTTCTAAAATTTTATAACAACAACTGCTGAGACAAAGAATCGATCCTTCAGAACTTTATGTTTAAATTCCTTTATTTTTTTCCAGGTTTTCAAGAGTTTGCTTTTTTGCTACCACATTCAAAAACTTACCTGGATAGTAGTCATAGCCATTTGCCATTACTGCTCTCAGAAAGTTCTCTTAGTTTTAAGCATCTCTTTACTGGACTTGAACACACTCTGTCTGATTGCTTCAATAATACTCAGGTCTCCTGCATTCCCTAACCTAACACCTTCTTAATGTGACACAAATATTACTAAGGTCTCCTCCTGCACTTTATGACCTATGTGCTTAGACAAAGATTGTCATGCAGTTATGCAGTTCCTCTGTTTGGATTTCCTCAAGTTTGCTGTCTCCCTGTAACACCCCCACCCCCACCCCCAGCATTTTCACAATGCATATAGAGTTTAAAAGTATGTGGTCATGCAAATGTCTATTCCAGTGACTGCCTATGGGCCTTAACGCTGAAGTGAATTCCATTCATAAAGCAAGGTGTAAGTCCCTTAACTCATTAACATTAGAGTATGACTGCCAAGTCTGTGTCGTTTCTGAGAATGGAAACAGATGAAACTCCGTATTAGTTTTCCAGCTATGCTCAGCAGCAGTTTGAAGATTTTGAGCCATTTAAAAGACTTCCTTTAAGAATGTTTCCTTAGCATCTAATTACTTTTTTCTCTCAGATCACTCTAATCAACAGTTGCCTAATTTGCCAGGAGTTAGCTACACATACAAATATTAACATAGGGGAATCCAAAAGGGCTACAAAGCCTTAAAGTGATTCAAGGCACGTTTTTTCCTGTAGGGATGCTGGTCCTTCCAGCATACAAGGAAGGACTAGTGGGTGATAACAAGCCCAGGAGTGGAGTCTGACTGTGACTGGAGGCAGAAGAGGCTTCAGAAAAAGACCTCATTCAGGTCTGCTGTTCTGACCCCTGATTCTCCCGGGCAGCCCCTGCTGTGGTAGGTAAAAGCAAATACGATGCTTTTTATCCACCACCCTCGAGGACAGGAATTCTTTCTTTTTTCTTAGTGTCTGAACAACAGATACCCTTCTTTTGTCACTTCCAAATCAAATATTCAGCTTCAATGCACCACCGGCATTTCTCCTCTGGTCACAGCATGTGTACAGCATAATGATGCTTTCTCTGTAAATCAGACAGAGCTGTAGTGTAGCTGGAGTGACAGGTTCACACTCTGATAAGTTGCCATGATTTCTATATAAGCTTTAAAAATAGGGTTGATGAATAGGTTGAATAGCATGAAACTAAGGCAGGAGCCTGAAACAAAGCCCAAAAGTAAAACATAGCAGAATACCTAAAGAAAACACCCTGACACTGAAATAACACTATGACACTTCCTCTCCTGTCCCCTTCTATCAATGTTCAAGACTACTGTCAGGCAAGTGGTAATATAATTGGCAACTGGTGATATAATTGCCCTCATATTGTCAATAAAGTAAAATGCGGAGGTATGCACACTTGGGGCCAAAAGGCCCTGGGTGGTTCTTTAGTGTAATGTAAATGTGTAAAACTGGTTTTAAAAGTGTCATTGTCAAACAAGGGGGAAGTTCCTTGGAAATGCTGAAGTCCATCAATATCACACAACTTGGAAAGTTGCTTGCCCTTTAGTCCTCAAGGTGGGAAAGAGCTGATTTGTGAGAAGGCTCTACAGAGCACATGGCTTTCACTCGTTGTGGAGCCTTTGTACGAGATTTGAGCAGCCAGCCCACTTTTGGTGAAAATGAGTACAAGCTCACTACAACAGATAGTGTTAGAGAGCAACAGAAACAAAATATACAATAGACAGGGGAAACAGAGTAGGAGGAACCTAAAAGCCACTGCAGAAAGAAAGAAAAGATGTTACATTATCACAGGCAGGATTCAAATATATAAACAGTAAATTATTAGTGTTTGAATCACCTAGAGAATAAACTTAAGAATTTTAGTTGTATGCCAAGAAAACCAAAGCCTGAAGTCACTCATGACTTGCAGAGCTAGACGCGAAACAGCTGTTGAGCTTGTGATGATCATCTAGTTAGATGACTAGTCCATAGCTTTTTAATCGGCCTTTCTATTCTCAGTCACTGCTTTGAGAACAGATTTCATAAGTAGTGGCTGTCATCTACCATCTATGATCTGTTAAAGATCTGATATGTCCAGCTTCCATGAAAAAACAATTTCTTTTGAGTTCAAATAAATTGTTCCCCACTGATAGATACCATATATCAAAATCTACCACCAGAACTGATGCAAAGCAGCCCCTTCTTGGTAGTCGTATCAGAGAAACCAAGGACTGAATGTATATAAAATTCTACTTGTGCAAATGATTAAATGTATACTGCATCTGCCTGTTCTTGATCACTTTTTAGACATATTGTCCAAAGCAGACAGATAACCTTGCATTTCAAGTTTCACCCCTTCTTACCAGAATCATTTTTCAAAATTCTTTATCAACACGGAATTAGGTCCTGGGTTTGGGATTTTTCTCAAGTGTTTGGGGATATTAACAGGGTTTGGAAGATGACAGCATTTCATACAGGGGTCAGAGAAAGACTTGGGAAGATTAGATTCCTTAACAGAAATCTCAAAACAGACAAACTATCAGAAACCCTGCGAAATTATAAACTGCAAATGATTCTCCCTTCTGATTTTCAGCCACACTCAAGCTCCAGATAGGAAGATCACTTTCTTCTTGAAGCAACACTGAGTTCAAATCTGCTCTTATCTAGATGATCGAATCAAGCCAATGTAGTTTCAGGTAAAGACTGAAAAGAGTAGCAAAGCAACCAGCCAATTCTCTTGATTCTCTATGAGGCCCCAAATGGGACAGGAATCCCTCCATCAGCTCATGTAGATAGACAGTTCTACATCCCAGGCTGTCAGCAGATCACATTTTACAAATATTACCTCCACTTAAGTTGTATTTGTGTTTGTTATTCCTGCAGTAATTATCCTTCTGGTTGTACTTTAAAATACTTAATTCAATTAGACAAACGAAGACATCAGAGGTTGTATAAATGCACGCTGCAAAAGAAATGTGCAAGAGGACCTCTACGTCTTTGGATATGGTTTTGGCAGATGTCCTGATTGCAAACACAATCTCTTTAATGTTCAAATTATGTTCTCTTAATGGTGTTTGCCCTCAGTACATGGGCTGTAATTTACAAGCTGTAAAGGTACAAATCCAGTTTGTGTCTGCTACTGTAGGTATTATTGCTCTATTAATACCTATTAAGTCTCTGAAATATATTAAAAATCACCTTCAACACATTTTTCATGGAATGTTTCAGGCTAATGCATATTAAATAAAAAGTGTAATAGTCAGGAGGCAAATGACGCTGTCTATAATCAAAAAAGGAAAAACAAAAATATAAATGTGTTTAAAAGACATTCTTACATTTGCACCTGAGGGATGGGCTAACAACCTAACAGGAATTTGTAGAAAACCAACACTTAAAAAGACATTGCTGTCAGTATTAACAAGTAAAATAAAATCAAAAACAATTGGAGGGTACCTAACTTTGTGTACCTAACTTACATTTCTAGACGCACAAATAAAATTTCATGCCTCATTGAGTGCTAAGAAAACTTCATTATGTCTCTAAATTCTGTGCATAAAAACCCTGACATTTTAGTGAGTATGACTGTCAGCAGGTTTTTGAGTCCATCTGATAGCACTTTGGAACACCTGCAGCTTTCCAAATAACAGAGAACAAAATAAGCATCTTTTGAACCAGCAACATATCTACTATAAGTAAGAAGTGAACAGATAAACAACTTCCCAAACATTTAGAAAGAAGACTTGCACAGAAAGATTTTTCCTACACAGATCTCAAATTAATGATGGTATAATGAGCTTGAGAGGACAAAGTACAGCCAAATATGAAGGGAAAGGTGTGTGTGTGAGTCAGGCAGTATACTGCAGTAGTTGCGAATTTCCAAGATAAGAGATCGAAACTACACAGAAATCAGATTTTACTTGCCTGTTTCATGCACCATTTAAAATATATGGTTTCAATGAATAATAAGAACGAAAGAATACCTGACATGAATTTCCTAACTTGTCATCCCAAGTATACATAGAGACTGATCAAATAACATACAGTTCACCAAGAAAAAGAGTCAGGGCGTGATGTGTACCAATGGCTGACGCCTTCCAAGCAGCTGGGTTGGAAGACAGGAAGCCTGCACTCTGTGTGCTTTCCAACACTCACTGCAGAGAGCACATTTCTACAGGATCACCAGAGCTGAATGTTTGCAAATGCCCCTAATGCCACCTCTGAGATCCTAAGAAATACACCAAAAAAAAAAGAAGAAAAACCATGAAGTCATGAAAGAAATACAAAAGGAAGCTGTATAAATACAAAAGCTGTTATTAGTATGTTGAAAATATTGTCTTCAATATAGAGATACAGCTTTGTCGTGGTTTAACCCCAGCCAGCAACTAGGACCACACAGCCTCTTGCTCACCCCCCTCTCCACCCCAGAAGGGTAGGGAGAAGAGGAAGAAAAGGAGGGGAAAGGAAAAAAAAGACTTTGTGGGTCGAGATAAAGACAGTTTAATAGAACAATAATGGAAAGGGAAAATAACAATAATAACAATAATAATGGTAAAAGAATATACAAGACAAGTCACTCTCACCACCCAGTGAATTGGTTGCCCAGGCCGACCTGAGCAGAGATCACGGAACCCTGTCCTCCTGGCCAACACCCATTTATATACCAAGCATGCCGTCTATGGTATGGAATATTCCATTGGCCCTTCTATTGTTTTGTCTATGCTCCTTCTCAGCTTCTATCGGAAGCTTGACTAGTATAAACATCACTTAGCAACAACAATATGCATTATTGACATTCTGTTCATACCAAATCTGAAAACACAGCAAGCACTAGAAAGAAAATTAACTCTATCTCACCTGAAACCAGGACAAGCTTACTTTGCCATACTTCCCCTATCTAATAAATAAAGTTGAGTAGGAGGTCATGGTATTGTGGGTCATTGCTTTAGCAGGCTATGGGCAATCTTTCTCAGCCCTCTGAAACGTTACCAATTCCATGCCCCTTTATTTGTGAGTTATTTTCAGTTTCATAAAAATACTTATCAGCAACAAGAGACCAAATTGTGCCAGAATTCTTGATTTTACCTTTTGCAGATTTTTTTTCTCACAATCCTAATATACTTTGCAGGAGGTTTTTTAGGATATAACAAGCTAAAGAAAAAAAGACAGATTTAATGACTGTTGCAAGGAAGCCCTATTTAAATAGCACATTTCATGATTCATATAAATTTTATCTATTTGTTTCAATGGTGCAATGTACCATTTCCTCTTTACCACTGAATAACTAAAAAAGAAAGTCATTCTGTGTCTAGTCAGTACCGTCTAGAAAGACTATCACACAAGAGCAGTTAGAATTTTCACAATCAAAAAATTGTTGTCAGCCTGCAGGGTGGGCTCATATTCCTTCATGATTATTGTATATTGAACACTTTGTGATTATAACTGGAAATGCTGACATCCACAGCAGTGATTAAAACTGAGTTTTGCAGACCAGTTCTAAACTGGGTTTTCCAGATCAGCTATGAGCTCATAAAGGAAATTGACAAGATCACAGAATGATTGAGGTTGGAAGGACCTCTGGAGGTCACATGGACCAACTGCCCTGCCACCTAGGTTACTCAGGATCATGTCCAGGTGGCTTTCCAATAGATCCAAGGACAGAGACTACACAACCTCCCTGGGAAACCTATGCCAGTGCCCCATCACCATCATAGTAATAAAAAAAAAAAAAAAGTGATTCTTGATGTTCAGAAGGTTCCCGTGTTTCAGTTTGTGCCCCTTATCTCTTGTCCTGTGACAGCACCACTGAAAAGAGCCTGGGTCCATCTTCTTTCCACCCTCCCTTCAGGTGTTTATACACATTGAGGAGATATCCCTCTCAGCCTCCTCTACACTAGGCTGAACAGTCCCAGTTCTCTCAGCCTTTCCTCATAGTAGAGATGCTCCTGTCCTTTCATCACCTTCGTGGCTCTTCATTGAACTCTCTCCAGTATGTCCATGTCTCTCTTGTACTGAGGAACCCAGAACTGGACATAGCATGCCAGGTGTTGCCTCACTAGTGCTGAGCAGAGGGGAAGGATCACCTTCCTTGACCTGCTTGCAAGACTCCTCATAATGCAGCCCAGGATGCCATTAGCCTTCTTTGTGGCAAGGACACATTGCTGGCTCATGTTCAGCTTGGTGTCGACCAGGACCTCCAGCTCCTTTTCTGCATCTGCACACCCCCATCCATCCACCACTCTAGTTTTTGCCCTTTTTTTTCAGTTTGTTAGTGGCAGTACTAGGACATCCGTGCAATCAGCTGCATCAACAACAGCTAGGAATGATGGCAAAATGCAGCTTTATATGACTATATCACTGCTTCTGGATTTTATCTTTTAAATACATTATTAACTGTTGTGTGAGTAACAGGACTGGAAAGTGAGTCAAGCTCACAGAAACTAAATTATATCTCCTCTTCAGGAACACATAGAAAAGTTTCTTTTTTCAAATAAGTAAATAATTATAAGAATATTCTTAGATGTAACATCTCCATTGTGAGAGAAGAAAGAGGATCTAATTGCTAAAATACAAGTCAAAGAATCAAGAGGCTTTGATCCTACAGCTTGGAGTAAAATAAGTCCACAACAAACTCTCAAGAACTTGCAGTTCTCATTCATGATATGAGATGTTTGACTCAACAAAACCTTCCACCAGAGTTCTGGTCCATGGGTAAAAGAGCTAAGCTATTGCTACCTCCTCTGTCTCTTTGTATAGCTTTTGCATTTGCAAGATGAGAATCTTAATCTTTACCTTGTTTGGGTGCTAAGAGATTTAGTTCATTAATGTTTGTAAAGCACTTCAGAGTCTTAGATGTAAAGCTGCACAGGAATGCAAATTACTATTAAGTTCTCCCATATGTTACAAAAATACGGTTGTCTTGTCTCATCTAAACAGAACTCTCAAATGTAATAATGAAATTTTGAAACATTTACCATGATTCCTTGTCTTCTTCTATCCTCCTCCATCTACTTCATCACAATGACACACAGTAATAATCTTCACCTCCTTCTAAAACTGAATGCAAAAAAAATAATTGGAAAAAACTTCCTCAAATATGAAAGAATAATATTTAAACACCCATCAAATCCAAAGGCTTTTTACAAACATACAAATGAGTCAAAGCTACAGGATGTTAGTCCCTACCATTAACGATATTTAAGCCTTAATATTTTACTCGGTAATGAAGCAAACATGCAGAATAATTACTGTCAAGCAATTAACACATTTCAGTGAAGAGGAAATCTATCATTTGCTTTAGGAAAAAAAAAGCAGTATGTGCCACAGTGACGATTACAGAAATTCAGTCCAAAATTCACTGTGTTTTCTTTTACAGATTATGGTTAAACATGTTTTAGGATACCCTTCAGTATTTTTTTGAAGTTTATTTGAATGCAATGCATTGGGCTTGTCTGTTTGAAGCAGTAAACAGTGAACATTTGCAATGCGCAGTCTTGATAAACAGGAATAAGACCAGACAGGGCAAACAAGTACACATTCAAAAAAGATGGCTAACCCCTCTTCATTAAACAAAAGATGCAGCTTGTTGCCAAGGATGTTTGGCTGAAGAACTAAGAATATCCTCTAGATCTTTCTGAAGTGTACAAAAGAACAGTGCAGCTACAGAGAAACACAAAATCAAAGAACAGATCTTGGAAAATAGCCTGAGGAAATACATCTCTCCTCTACATATAAGTATGCGATCTTCTCTTCATAGGCTGACAAAACCAAGGCAGGAATACATGAAGCAATTGAAACAGAAGGTGATAGAAGTTTAGATTAAGAACTGATGTAAAATTAGAATGAAAGCTTGGATATCAAAATGGTTGGGCATAGCTTGGGTTCATACGGAGATTATCTTTTTCCACTATTAATAACTCTAAGAAAACTCCTTTTGATTGGAAGCTATACGTACTTTCCAGGCACCCTGCAAAAGGGCACAGTCAACTTCCAAAATGCTGTTATAGTGGCAGCTTCACCAAAGCAACTCTCCCCTGAGTACTCACCAGAATAGTCTCAGTGTGCTGGGTGTTTGTTCACTGCTTTAGCTCTATATCGCAGCCATATTATGTGTTTTTCTATGTTAAATTGGTAGAAAAAAGTTGCAAGAATTCCTCCCTCATAGGAACTCTCCGATCCCCATATTCCACAGCAACGTATCCTGATCTTCTGTGTGCAACCTCAGAGCTAGATGCACCATTGCAAAGGTCACAGGGTTGAGAAAACGCATGAAGGAGATTAACAGAGTCTCATTCCTGGAAATAATAAGGGTGTCCTCCTTATAATAAGTGTTTAGTGAGTATGGGAAGTGTCATGTCTCAAGAAATGAAATTGTAGAGAGGTAGCCTGACCAGATATTCAAAATGCTCCACGATGTACAGTGATTTCAGCAGAACAGTGCTCAGTTATTACTGCTGTGCTTTGCATTTACTGGACCTTTTCAACAGTTGTCCTACAATCCTGCTCTGTCAAGTAGAGTCAGTTTCACCCAGTGAAATCTGAATACAAAGTGAGTTTCCTATTGGTAAAAAAGGTTTGTACCCACCGATTTCCACCAGCATGTCTCTCAGCAGTCACTTCTTACCGAGAACAGGGCTATAAGTTCATTGTTGATTAACCTGTTCAGGAACATGGTATTTTTCATTGTCCATTACTCTTTCATGTCAGGAACATCTATTTCCATCCATTCTATAATTATTTTTCAATAAAAAAAAATATCACTAGTAGTGCACCATCATTTAATAACGAACTCTCAGGAAAAACTCTTTCTGAAAGACAGTGGACAGGTCACTCAAGGCAAAGCTCTAATTGACTGCCAGGCTTCCTTATTCAGAGACAGTATTCAAACTGTATGGAAAGGAGCATGGGAAATGTCTGTCTCAAAGAAGGGAAGATGACAAATAGGTCAAGATTAATTTAAGCCTCACTGAAGGCATCTTTAAAAATAGCTGTCTGCAGTTACAGAGTGCTACACCTCCCTCGTTTATTTAATGCCTACTCTCTGCAATATAAACCTAATTGCAGAAATGATCCATTCAGCACAACATAATTTAAGACTAACAGATTGCATTGTAGAGCTTTACAAAAGTCTCTGGGGTTTACTGCGCTGCTGCTGGCTCCTACAGGTCTTCAGAAGAGGACCATTCATACCAATACTAACAGGTAAAAGTGCTGCTTCTACCTGGCACACTGCTGTCTCCCGTTTATTTTCATTGGCTGCATTTGGACCACAAATGAATCACAACAGATATTAGATACATAACCCTTCAGGCATATGCTGTGTCATCGGCTGTGGGCCAGAGCATCGGACCCACTACATCAAACTGACATGTTCTGCGAACATTCATCATCTTGTATAATTCCATTGCATCATGACCTGTCTGAAAAAAGTTAAAGAACTAATAGTCATGATCAGCTGAAGAAACATAAACCTTCGGTTCCAGATACTAGGAATTAAAACAAAGTTTTAAACACCCTTCTAAATTAAGTAAATAAACATTATTTCAATGACTGTATTTATTGTTTCAATTATTCTATATATGTATTTGTAGAACATATAAATACTACACTGTGGAAGAAACTTAGGAAGGTAGTCTATGGAAAACTCCATCCCTATGTTGCCTGAGGACCAGGTACAAAAGATGAGAAAACTGTAAGTTGGCTCACAGACCAACTTATCTGGCCCACCACTTTCCAACAGTATATCCTCATAGTCAACACGATCTTTTCAGTAGCGAGAATCAGTAATAGTCAAAACTATTCCTCACGGATCCAAGGTACCCACAGACTGCTGGAACACCAGAGTCTATGGGCATGTTCTGCTCAGTTCATAAAGCCAGTGCTCTCTTTCCATCCACCAGCACTGCAGCGCAGGCTGCACCAGATGCACAGGCAGTGAGCCCTAAGTATTCAGACCACATCTTTCGCAGAGAGACTCATTTTTTGTCTTGTGCAGTGGGTCTCCTGTTTTCATCTTTTCCTTTTTAATCCTACTGTGGCACTGTTTGCTGCTCTGAAAGACAATGTGCTGGTTTTGGCTGGGATAGAGCTAATTTTCTTCATAGTAGCCAGCATGGGGCCACATTTTGGATTTGTGCTGGAAACAGTGTTGATAATACAGGGATGTTTTCATTACTGCTGAGCGGTGCTAACACCAAGTCAAGGACTTTTCTGCTTCCTCACACTGCCCCACCAGCGAGTAGGCTGGGGGTGCACAAGAAGTTGGGATGGGACACAGCTGGGACAGCTGAGCCCAACTAACCGAAGGGATATTCCATACTATATGACATTGTGCTCAGCAATATAAAGCTGGAGGAAGAAGAAGGAAGGGGGAGACGTGCAGAATTATGGCATTTGTCTTCCCAAGTACCCATTACGTGTGATGGAGCCCTGCTTTCCTGGAGATGGCTGAACCCCTGCCTGCCAATGGGAAGCGGTGAATGAATTCCTTGTTTTGCCTTGCTTGTGTGCGCGGCTTTTGCCTTACTTATCGAACTGTTTTTATCTCAACCCATGAGTTTTCTCACTTTTAATCTTCCGATTCTCTCCCCCAGCCTGCTGTGCGGGGAGTGAGCGAGCGGCTGTGTGGGGCTTGGTTGCCGGCTGGGGTTAAGCCACGTCAGACAGCTATCCGACTGCTTGTTCAGCCATGTGGCCACACATTCAGCAACTGTAATTCACCGTTATGGCAAGCTCTGAAATATTATCTCTCTTCAAATGAATATTCCTGATCACACATCAGCCAGACTGTAGTGACCACCCTTCAGCAAGAAGGCCTTCCTTCTTTTCAGACACATGGGCATACTGCCACTGTGTTAATGACTTGTAACTTTTGAGTGCATTAAAAGCAGCACACAGACTACAGAAACAAAAGTCAGTGCATTTTTAAATGTTCTGAAAGCTGTCATCAAGTAGCGCTGCGATACAGCAGTACCATTGCTAACAACAGGCTATAAGCTTTGCACTGAATTTGCAGGGCGTCAGGTTCTGCTCTGAGTATGTCTTTGTTTCACTTGGTGTAGCCGTGTTTGTGATTCCTCTAACTGACCAGTTGCGTACCTTTAATTTGTTTTGTTTACCTTTGTACAACCATAGTTTTATACAGATAGCAGTAAAAAGCAATTACTCTACATAGGATGAGATACTTACGACTCTAACATAATGCAGAATGAAGAGACACAGACCTGGTCTGATAGCAGAGGCCTTAAGAAGTGGAGACACAAGATACGGTATAGAGGAGTACAGGTATGGGAGGATAAGAGGTGAGGGACAGTCCTGGCACTAGTGACTATAAACAACTCAACCATGACCAGTAACAAAATGCAGACCTGGACAAAACTGGGTTGAGGTAGATAAGAAAACAAAGAAGCAGTATCCAGTACATGTAAAATAGACCATACATTATAAATCCAGATGTATTGCTGAGCTGCAGATCAATGAAGAAATGGCAAAGGTGTAAAAGTGTGTTAGCAAATGTACAAAAATTATCCTGAGTGGTGGATCCAAGAGCAAGGAAGAAGGAACCGTCAATACAAACATCCTATTCCTCCTGGCACAGGACTCTAGATGCTGACAACTCATGGTAAACACCCCCACCAGCACAAAACCACTGACCTTGGGACACCGAGGAGCAGTGAAAGGGTGAGCATAATCCCCCGAAATGGGGAGAAGCTAAGTTCCTGTAAAGCAATTTTAATTGCATTATTATTCTTTCTCTTTCTGCAACAGATCTAGACTAATAATTATTCTTGAATTAGACTGCTAAGATTTCAACTATACTAATTAAAAAATAATGGATATATATATTTTTATATATACACACATATATAAATATATATATTCATATAAATATCACTCTATATATAGAGGGAGATAGAAGTATGTGCTTCCTCTTTGTCTGTAAACAAGATTTTGAATGTAGCAGACTACTGATTCCACTGCTGAGGCTGACTCCAAACACTATCTATATTTGCTTACATTGCCCCAATGGAGATGGAGGCAGAGAAAAGACAGTACTGAAGCTATGGTAAGTCTAAATTTTGAGCAAAACTGAGTAAGTCTAGTCACAGATTAGGTCAGGAAACATGTCCTGATTGGTGGAAATTACAAACATAGGTCAAAATACGACAGTGTACAATTAGTTCAATTATGGAAGCAAAACCTTAATAGATAGAAGTTATTAGTTTGGTCAGAAATTGGAGGACTCAAATGTCAAATATTTTAAAATGACTAGTTTTATCATTACGACTCTCACCATCTCCTGTTGAAAACAGTTGAACAGAGACCATTCATACGATTTAGCTTCCTGCAAGTCAAGAAACAAAATTAATCAGAAGACCTTTCTTTCCAATTGCTGTTGTCTATCTAGGCAAATTGAACAATGAAACTTTCAGTTGAGAAGTTTTTAAATTCAAATGCATGGTGAATTCATATAGTCAAAACCAAACATTCTCAAGTGGTTTCCTCTTTTCACATCTCCTGAAATGCAGTCTTTCAGACTTGCCAGTTCTTCCTAAAAGCAGGACAGAATTCATACATGCTAAAATTGTGTATATTATTCAGTTTGGGGAAGTCAATGCTAGAAGCTTTCTTGTTTTTAACAGGGAACGTTGTTGGCCTTTCTTCTTTAATTAACATCATTCTATAAGTTCATGAACTAGTTGTCAAATTTCTTGATATGAAATACCAATAATCAGGCAGTAATTCTACAAGTTACAATGATTGTAAGAAATAGTCGTTAAATACATTATTCTGTGACTGTAAACAGGAATTCCCTTATGGAATAAAATTAACGATTTGATCCAATGTCAACATTTGATTATTCAGGGATATGACAGCAGACTGGGAAATGATTCAGACAGAGCAAAACAAATGTAAATCAGGCTACAGAATACACACACAGCGCATTCTCCTGAGAAAGTACTTGTAATCAAATGACTGTAGAAAGTACGTGCAAGTAATAGAAGGCAGAACACTGCATAATCTCAGGTACTTCGCTGCAGCCAAGCAAACTGAAGGAAGGGCTTACATAAGTCAGAGTTTAGATTAACTCACAAATAATCAAAAGTTAGCTGTAGTTCAGTACAGTGTTTCAACATTGTTAGTACCCACGCTTTGCAGAATCTTTTTCAATTAGCTAAATAATAATTACCCCCATGCCTGTTTCTCTGGTTTTTGCACAGGTTAAATTAAAGATTACAAGCATACGAAAAAAAAAGATACACACTTTGAAGGATACCAGTTATGCACTGGACTGGTACTCAGGAGATGTAGGTCCCATTCTCAAGTTTGCTGATGATTTGCTGAATGATATTGGGCAACTTATTTTTGGTTTCTGTGTTTCCCTAAATATACTTTACCTATATTGTCTATACAGAATTTAGCCGTACAGAAATTATTCATGGCAGAACTGGATCTTGTTACTTTTCATGTGATGGGAAACACAATGGATGCTGATCTCAGTGGAGAGCATCTACGTACTAGTACCATAAATTACTTAATAGCTTAGATAATGAATCTTCTGTGGCAGCTAATTGCCCTACATGTAAAATGCATCAGCTCTTTCCTATAACATGCCAGTTCAGTTGCAGCCAAGGAGAAAAAAAAGCTGTAGTGAACACTAGGGAAGAAACAGAAACGACCACTGATTTCCTGCTTTGGTTTGCCTTGGTGGTTGCAGATGTACACACCACGAATCCACCTCTTGTCTTGTAGTTACTGGAGAGAAGTCTGCTCTCCTCTGCTGGCCACCAGCTAGTGTTCCACTTTTCACAGTCACAAAAACGAGCACAAAATTTGCTTCAAAGTTAATAGCACTAAAAATACATTAAGAGAAACACAATAAGAGTAACTAATTATACTCTATTTCTCAACAAAAATAATGCCATCAGGTATGAATGAACATTATCCTATCACACAAATCCAGACAAAATATAAACAATGATACTTCAAAACACGCTTGAAATAAGGTCCAAATTATTTCTAAGGCATTCAACACATTCTGACAATTTAAAATTATATGACATTTCTGAAAAAAAAAAATATTAAAATAGGTTACTTTTAGTGTAGATTGGTTTTACACTATTTTAATGGAAAATGATTATGAGAATTCATAAGCAATTTGAGTAGAACAAACATATCAAGTTTGAATTTAAATGAAGTCTCTTTGGATAAAACATCAGTGTAATCAGTTCCATTCACAGCCATATATAGTGTGGATTTACTTTATAATCCATCAGATTTGACCATACTGTGTTCCCTTTCTCCACTCTAGCAAAGCAAAACTAACACTCTGAACTAGAATAGGAATTGGTGTTCAGTGGTAACATTGTAGGAAATGCCCCTTCTATGGTGATTCATGGTGAAAACTGTAGCTACCTGCTGGTCTTACCAGCAGGTAAGACTTAAGACTTAAGAATCATATGTCTTGACCCTTAACAGACCTTTGCTGTCACTACTGTACCATTGTATAGATGCAAAGAATGATAACTTTCTACATTATGTATACATGAAAAGAGGAGAGATTTTTTAATTATTATTATTATTTTATTCTTTTTTTACACTGCCCATTGGGCCTCTTTCCACTGCTTCCAAATTCAGGATGTTGAAGTCACACATTATAGGTGAAATAATACACTTGAATTGTGAAGAAATTAACGCCTGTTAGCTATTTAGAGTTACAAACAAACCACTTGAGGGGGGGGGGGGAAATACCCAAACCTTTGCCAGCCTATGAAGAGTACACAACATACAGCTGTATCAAATTACTTCTGAGAAATCAGGTGATGACCATAATGTTAATTTTCAACAAAGACAGTAGAGCTAAATCACCAAGTGCATTCTGCTTATTTTCAATAGTTATGATTGCCACAATATCAACTGGAGAGAAAAACCTTTGTACTTAATAAGTATTCCTTACTAAATGTAGAAAAAAAAAATAGCTTCTCTGCTAATGCAGTGAGACATTTTTATCTACATTTAACACAGAGTGAATAAATATTGAAATTCCGAAAGTGCTTTTAAGTACTACAGTTCTGATTAGCAGCAAAGCATGTATTTAATTTACTTAGTCTTTAAAACAGTAAATGAATGTGTATATAAAATGTATATAAATGTACATGACACATTTTATATACACAGATCTATTCAACGTGTGCCTAAAGACAGACATATAACAATACAGAAATTTTGAAATAGCAGTAAAACCAGCTGTTTTTAAAATAACAATCATTTCAGAAGCGATGCCAGTTGCAAATAATGACTATTAACATGTCATACCAGCATTAGAATTTGCTTCTATCCAAATGTAAGTAGAGGAATTCCTTCTAAATACTAAAACCAAACTGATGGTGTTTAATCTGTTTCTAATTCTGGTACAGTGAACCTACATATATTTTCTGTCTGGTCATGTTATAAAGCTCTTTTTCTTCCCATAGAAGATGTACATGGATATAAATAAGGTTACAGGCTTTGAACTATCATTCCAGAAAACCTGACTATGCAACAATTCTTTAAAAAAATAAAAATAAAAATAAAAGATATGTACTGTTGGGAACTGTGTTTTCCTCCTTATGTATAAACCTGGAAGCATCTTTCCCAACGTTTCTTGTAAAGTGCTCATGCTGTAAACAAAGCTAAAGTTAACAGTATCATCCTGAAATATCATGTGAGGTCTCTTGAAGCTGTCCCACATTGGTATTCCATCTGGATGCTATTTAATGAGCAAAGCTTGCCCCTTTGGTAATCAGACAGTCTCAGCTAAAGTACAGGCAGGTTGACTTCATTGGGAACGATTCTGAACACTTTGTTCGGAATTACAAGTTCTCTTCTTTTGCTGGATGGTTCTTTGTTCCCCTCGGATAGTAGAGATACCTGGGGGGAAAAAAAAAATTCGGTAGTCAGTATGTTTGGGAAGTAAGAATTCCCAACTATTCACAGTCACCAAGTATAGGATCAATCTTTGTGCTATCATAGAATATAATAGTTTGGGTTGAAAGAGACTTTTAAAGGCCATCTAGTCCAACCCCCCCTGCAATGAGCAGGGACATCTTCAACTAGATCAGGTTGCTCAGAGTCCAGTCCAACCTGACCTTGGATGTTTCCAGAGATGGCACACCTACCGCCTCTCTGGGCAACTTGGTCCAGTGTTTCACCACCCTCATTGTAAAAAGTTTCTTCCTTATATCTAGTGTAAATCTACACTCTTTTAGTTTAAAACCATTATCCCTTGTCCTATCGCAACAGGCCCTGATAAAAGTTTGCCCCCATCTTTCCTGTAGGCTCCCTGTAAGTACTGAAAGGCTGCTATAAGGTCTCCCTGGAGCCTTCTCTTCTCCAGGCTGAAGAACCCCAACTCTCTCAGCCTGTCCTCATAGGAGAGGTGCGGCCCTCCTCTAGACCCACTCCAACAGGTCCATGTCTTTTCTGTGCTGAGGACTACAGAGCTGGACACTATCAGCAGAAAGCTGATATAGCAGACAGAAGCTGATGTAGATGACGGAGAGGCCAAGGAACCTCAGAAGTCTATCAAAAGAAATGGTTTAGTTCAGGTTTTACAACAGAGTTTGATGCAGAAATCTCTGGGTGAAATTCTATCATTTATGCTACACACAGGGAATTAGTTCATCTAATGATCCTCAGACTCAAAATTTATGGACTAGTCTGCACTGCACACAAATAGAATTAGAGCAGCATGGTGCAAAGGTCTCCCAGAGCTAATCAATGAGGCCTGAATAGAACATAGCGTATTTGTGGGCCAGCTTTAACTTATGTTGCTGATGTAACATCTCCAGAGACTTCAGCACTATAGAGAACTAGTTGAAAGAAAGTCTTTAACATCACTTCTTTCTCCTTTTCTAATTCCTCTTTAGCCTGCTACGTAAAAAATTAGCACAGAAAAGTGATGGAGCTGCTTCTGTTAGCTTTATTTAGGTGAAAATTACCTCATAATCAGGTTGCATTGTATTGTTATAATTATTCTATGAAAATATGATGGAAAGACTTCTTCTCATAATCAGTTCTGTGACAAAGTAAAACAGGTGTTTATTTTCTGTCTCAAAACTCCACCAGCCTCCATTCCAAGACTAAGACCTCTTCTGAAATTTTCCCTGGCTACTTGTATACAGTATGTATACCCCAGATATCCATAGCCCTTTCAAACATTCCTCTATACACATGGTGCTCAAGCAGAGTGTTATTTTGATTAATGAAATACTGGAAAATATGGAAGTATTCCAGTAATAAACAAAGGAAAAATATGAAAAATAATTTATAGTTTTGCACACATACTTCAACACATGTAGATAGAAATCCCTAAGCTGAAAGATTGTTATTAAAGTTGTAAAGTCAAGTGCACATAAGAAAAAAACCCATATAGAGTGAAGGCTGACAGCAAACTTTCACTCAGCCCCCTATGCGGCTAACATAATACTCAATGGGGCACTTTACCTGTGTGAAAAATAGAATCATAGAATGGTTTGGGTTGGAAAGGACATTTAAACATCAGCTAGTCCACCCCACCTGCCACAGGCAGGGACATCTTTCACGAGATCAGGTTGCTCAAAACCTCATCCAACCTGACCTTGAACACTTCCAATGATGGGGCATCCACAACTTCACTAGGTAACCTGTTCTAGTGTCTTACCACCCTCACCATAAAAAATGTCTTTCTTGTGTCCAATCCAAATTTACCCTCTTTAGGTTTAAAACTATTGCCCCTTGTGCTGTCACTACAGGCCCTGGTAAAAAAATCTCTCTCCATCTTTCTCATAAGCCCCCTTTAAATATTGAAAGGCTGCAATGAGGTCTCCCTGGAGCTTTCTCTTCTCCAGGCTGAACAACCCCAACTCTCTCAGCCTTTCTTCATAACAGTGATCTTCCAGCCCTCTGATCATTTGCGTGTCCCTCCTCTGAACCCACTCTCCCACTCTAACAGGTCCACGTCTTTCTTGTAGTTTCTGGGACCCCAGAGCTGGATGCATTTCTACAGGTGGGGTCTCACGAGAGCAAAGTAGAAGGGGAGAATCACCTTCCTTGATCTACTGGCCACACTTCTTTTTATGCAGTCCAGGATACAATTGGCTTTCTGGGCTGCAAGCGCTGGCCTGGACCTGGGACATTGCTGGCTCACATCCAATTTTTAATCCACCAGTATCACCTAGTCCTTCTCAGCAGGGCTGCTTTCAATCCCTTCACCCAGCCTGTATTGATACTGGGGATTGCCCTAACCCAGGTGCAGGACCTTACACTTGGCCTTGTTGAACTTCATGATGTTCACATCAGTCCTCAAGCCTGTCCAGGTCCCTCTGAACGGCATCCCTTCCCCCAAATCAACTGCATAGAATCATAGAATGGTTTAGGTTGGAAGGGACCTTGAAGATCATCAAGTTCCAACCCCCCTGCCACAGGCAGGGACACCTCCCACTAGACCAGGTGCATCAACTGCATCACTCAGCTTGGTGTCATCTGCAAACTTGCTGAGGGTGTGCTCAATCCCACTGTCTGTGTCACTGATGAAAATAGTAAATAGTGTTGGTCCCAGTACAGACCCATGAGGGACACCACTTGTTACTGGTTTCCACTTGGACATTGAGCCATTGACTATAACTATTTGGATGTGGCCACCCACCCAATTTCCTATCCATCTAACAGTCCACCCATCAAACCCATACGTCTCCAATTTAAAGGTAAGAATGTTGTCAGGTCTGTATCAAAGGCATTACAGCAATCCAGGTAGATGACATCCATAGTACTTCCTTTGTCCACTGATGCAGTCACCCCATCATAGAAGGCCACTAGACTAGTCAGACATTATTTGCCCTTGGTGAAGCCATGTTGGCTGTAGTCACACAACTAAAATATTTACCATGATTGATATTAGGAGTACTTTCTATGTCTTTCTTGAATCACAATACAGTTAAGAATATTGAATATAAAGCTTTCGTACGTTATTTCCTAATTTTTACATCATAAACTAACACCTCTCCAGGAATTTCATTATGTGATATCACCAACTCAGTTCATTGAAACCATTATCTGCACTGCACAGACTCTGCTATTTATGTTAATAAATAGCTTGTAGCAGATACTGGTAGCTATCCTTCTGTGAGGACCAGCACCAGATGATAATGGCATACACGCTTTTCTCACAATATAAAAAAGAATAGTGTGCACTCAAGTGCTCCAGCTGTCAGTGGATCCCCTCCTGTCTGAGCTTTTGAGCTTGATTCCTGTTCTGTGTGCCTACTCTTTCTACCTTCTGCCCTCACGGCAAACCATTCTCTTCACCCGGTCAGTCCCAGCTACAGGTAGTTCTTCCTTCTCCCCATACCAGTCTCCTTTCCAGGATTCCTACATTCTGTCTCCTGCTGCCCTTGGCTCTGTAACAGATGTATGTATCTACTGCTCACTTCCTAGCCTCTATCTCATCAGTTGCTACTTGTCTATTCTTTGCCCAGGCATTACCTGAAGATGACCAGACAGACTCACTTTCTGTTCTGATGTCTAAACTTAAGCTTGATCTGACAATATTTCAGTGCTCTATTAAGGCTACTGTTAAGCATATACCTACTGTGATTTTTCAAAATTATAACTTGGTTACATTGGCATGAATTTCTAAGAGAAGGGTGAAAGTCATATCTGTGACAAAAAAAAAAAAAAAATCCTTGCTCTAGCACACAAGTCAATAATGAAAATATCACTAGAATTTTTTTAATATGGGCAAGCAATGTAGGGCAAAGCTTCATATTTTCAATGCCTTTATCCAGTGCTGTAAAGGCTAAAATTTTTCAGCTCTTTCCATGGCACAGATTTTTAGAGCTACAGGACTCCATGGAAACATGGAAAACTCAGATCAAGGTGTTTGACAGATAGAAAATCCCAGTAAGACAAACAGTTATTCCTTCTTTTTCCATAATTTTCAGATGATTGGTCTTAAGTAAAAGGTTTCAGATTGACTATCAAAACAGGGGCTGATACTTTGATAAGGCCTAAGAGTTATCTTTATGGAGTACCATATCAGAAACATGAAAATCTGACTTACCCTTATCAGTAAGTCGAAGTTCTGCTAGCAAAAAGGCGGTCTTCAAAGACAAGGGACACAACTACAGTATTTAGAGAAATGGTGTGCCTGTTAGTACCATACTGACATCCTAGAATAGCTTTTGTTGTATCTTACACAGCTGTATCAAAACAGCTATCTATGTAACAATGTGCAAATTCCTCCCCTAGCTGCAGTCACGAAGGATATCTTGAGACAGTTTAAAAGAATTTATCTTTATATGGCCCTGATTTCTGTACACTGAGGCCAATCTCGTCTTCCACTTCTTTGAAAACTTTCAGATTGTCTTTCACTTAGCCTAAGAGTTCCCAAAACTCCTTTCAACAGCATCTTGCTGTGACATGTAAAGGTATTACATTGTTCTCAGCTAAACTGTCCTGGCTGGACCAAACCATTAAAGCCTCAAACAAAAAAAGAAAAATTTCTCTTTACTTCAACTCAAAGTGTTCAGTTCACAGCAGCTGTATAAGATACAGGTCTGCTAGCATAAGAATGATTCCGGACTACAGTGAGCTTTCTGAACCACCATGAGTAGGATGGTTAACATCTTATTTGATGTTATTAGACAGACTATGGTCTATACAAGAACTCCACCAAGCAGACATCTCAGACGCACAGAAGTCAGTCTCAAAGTAAATCTTTCCCTCAAACTGGTAGAAAGACCTGCTTCAGAACTGCAAGAGCAAACCCATCTTATCTCAGCCAAACAAGTCTGTGATGACAGATGCTTCTACTCAAAGATGGGAAGCTCATGTAAGAATGTCTGAGAGCTCAGGGCATGTGATCTCTGCAAGGGATCAGAGCCATCTGCCTGGTGTTGAAAACAGTCATTCCCACAGTCCAAATGCTGACAGACAGCTTCATAAACATGCACTTTTTCTACAGTGTGGACTTCAGGCCTTTCCATTGTCAGGAGACCACTTAATTTTGTGTATTCATCACTGAACGGTATCAATGACTTGGTACCCACCAGTCAGCCAAAATTTAGGCCAGATGTTCCTTCATTTTTTCCAACAAGAGGTGAAATGCACCTTTCCACACATCTCATCACTAAAGAGACTCTTCAGCTGAGTGAGGGGAGAGGTTTTGCGTCAATGACAGTCCTACCACATGATCAGATTATTTTGGTACTTGCACCAGACGGATCCTTGGATCACTCCTCTCCTCTGCACAATGCAATGTCATGAATTACAGCCAGGTTCTACATCTAAGTCTTTTATATCGAGCAGCCCCGATACTAGCCATATCTAGTAGGCTTGATGCTGACTAGCTGCTAGAGCAATAAACAGTTTCTGCTACAGTTCCTATCATGCTGATTCACAGGAAAGAAAGCCTAAAATAATAATAATTAAAAAAAAGACTGACTTACTCACCAAAGTGGGAAAAGTGTTTTGTTATGCTATTGTCATATCAGAAAAATGCAAATCCTTTTTCTGTGTCATTAGATTACTGGCCTCCCTGAAGTGACCAGAACATTCCTACAATTCTCTAAAAATCCACAGAATCACAGAATCACAGAATCACAGAATTTTCAGAGTTGGAAGGGACCTCTAGAGATCATCTAGTCCAACTCCCCTGCTAAAGCAGGATTGCCTAGAGCACATTACTCANATCCTTTTTCTGTGTCATTAGATTACTGGCCTCCCTGAAGTGACCAGAATATTCCTACAATTCTCTAAAAATCCAGTTAGCAGTAAGTTTTTCACACCTTACCAACTGATTTTGACATGCACAGCTGCTAATATCCCAGGATCCAAGGCATAAATCTTTAGTTCTCTAGAGGTCCACTGTACCATTAACAGGAAGTCTGGCACACATATCTTCTGAGTACAGCGAATATTGGTGTGGCTGTAACAACTTGGTAAAAATTATGTCTCCAGCAAGCGTGAAAAGGTGCAGTGTGACTATCACCATGTGCAGTGGTGAACTCTATCCAGCAAGTGTCTTTTAATCCATCTCTTGGCCAAATGTGTCATTGTCATTGGAACACTCTATATTCATCAATGTGACAAGGATTAGTCACTGCCTTACCCTAGCAGTTGGATGAAATTGAAGCTAGGATCAATTGCTACCCCATTTTTTCACGTTGCTTCTCCTTTTTCCAATTTCTGTAGAATCTGTGACATGGGAAAGGTAGGCCAATACTGCCTCTTAGTGGAAGGACAACTAACTCAAAAGATGTAGTGAATTCTGGCCTGTGGAAATAGGGCGGCATACTTACAGTGCCAGACAGACCTTCAACTGATAGCCATCAGAACTGCAGGTAGATCTACTGTGCATAGATCAAAGACTCTTGCAGCCACGGATGTTTAGAAGAGATTTAAAAAAAAAAAAAAGTGCTGAGCTTTGGCAGACTTTTTTACCTCCTTTGGGGGGAAGTACAAATCAACAGAATGCTGGTATGACTCTAAGAAACATTGCTGGCCAAAACAACCTTCTTTTGTATGTGTGAGACTAAAGAAGTAAGAATCAACATGGACAACCATTTGGAAGAAGAAAACAATTAACAGAAAATGCCAGGAAACATTAGCAGGAAGTGGTGCCAGAACAGAATAAAAAGTAGCAGAGTGTCTTAAATCACTTAGATATCACTAAGTCAAAAAATCCTCTTTAGATTCCAGAGTGTTGCAGCTGTGTACTTTCATCTACCGTCTTGTTTGGTATGTTCTAGAACATTAAAAAACATTAACTAAGCTAAATATAAATTTGAATCCTTTAGTCATGTAACACAAAGAGGTGTATTAACATTGAAGAATACATAGATAACATGGTAAGAATTTGCAGATAGAAAAAGCTCCATTAATGCATTTCTATTTTTGAATGAAGTATCCACGGACCATAGAGCCAACACAAATGTGGGCTCCCTGAAACAGGCAAAATTCAGAATTTGCTGTCATTCCTGAGCTATATTATCCTTCTGTGAATAATACCTTGAGCTATTCTTTGAGCAGTTAAAAATGTATAGCTATCATTAGAGCCAGACTTGACAGTTTTCTTCTTCATGAAATAGCTAACTACACGAATGGTTGCTTCTCTAATTCTAAAACTTTGATAATGATGGAAAATATTGCATTGAACAAAGTTACAAAAATTATAAGTGACAACATATCAATATATTAATTTGATTGTGAAGATTGTTTCCTGCCATTCTTACTCGCGTTGCAACCATTTTTTTCCTACAAAACTAATGTTGAAACAACATTTCTCTCATACACAGACCTCTGATCATATGAGCTTGTACTGGATTTGGCTGGGATAGAGTTAAATTTCTTCATAGTAGTTCGTATGGTGCTATGTTTTGGATTAGTGATGAAAAAGGTGTTGATAACTCACCGGTGTTTTAGTTATTGCTGAACAATGCTTATACAGAATCACGGCCTTTTTTGCATCTCACACTACTCCACCAGCGAGTAGGCTGGGGGTGCACAAGAAGCTGGGAGGGGACACAGCTGGGACAGCTGAGCCCAACTGACCAAAGGGATATTCCATACCATATGATGTCATGCTCAGCAATAAAAGGTGCGGGAAAGAAGAAGGAAGGTCAGGGGGGAATGTTCGGAGTTATGTCACTTGTCTTCCCAAGTAACCGTTAGGCATGGTGAAGGACTTCACCATACCTAACTTCCTGGAAGTGGCTGAACACCTGCCTGCCAATGGGAAGTAGCAAATGAATTCCTTATTTTGTTTTGCTTGCACAGACAGCTTTTGCTTTACTTATTGACCTGTCTTTATCTCAAGCCATGAGCTTTCTCACTTTTACCCTTCCGATTCTCTCCCCTATCCCATTTTGGGTGAGTGAGTGTGTGACTGTGGGGCTGAGCTGCCTACTGGGCTTAAACCATGACAGAGCTACAGCACTCAGCTGAACTCAACTCCTGTCTCTGACCATTGCTATTTTTGTTTATTTATAACAAATCTTTTTCCATATAACTGAGTCTCTGCTTGGATTAAGTCTCTTAATGCAATTTATTAAAAATAGATTTCTGCATCAATTTGGGTATTACATGTATACTTCAATATAAAAAAGCACAATTTTGAAACCAGTATTCATTGTCCTATTCATAAATAGGCTCACAAACATGGAGCTTGCCTCGTGCAGTATAATATTAAATCAGAAGGAGAAAAAAGAGAGTGGCGCAATGGACGTGAATAGAATAATTTTGAAACATTACAGGGTTTTTTTTATGCATGTTTACTAAATTTCTGTATAAATAAGTAATACAATCAGAGTTCTGAGTATTTCAGAAGATTAGTGATAAATGGGCACAAGTTGATTATTCAAGATAAAGCTGAGGGTCATTATCCTCAGCTGGTCATTAATCCCCATGAAATGACTGGAATTGAGATAGTAATTACTATTATAATGAAAATGGGGGGGAAAAAAAGCATGACATTTCTCTTATGAAGCTGTCTCAGTTTCTAAAGAATTCATGTTTCTCTCATCACCCAATCAAGTTGCTTGAATCATTTTTAACCCTTTATACAGCTTATTCGTCCTACTACTATTTTCATGTCATCGCTTCACTTAAGGTTTGGTTTTCCATCATATATTGCTAGAATTTCAGGGGGCACAGCAACTGGCAACAGCGATGGGAAAGAAAGACAGTGCACACAAATCTCCCCAAAACAGAATATAAATAAAAAATATTTTCAGAATGTTTTTTCTATACAGTGTGCTCCACAATGAGGTACGAGATTGCATTATTATGCTATACACTATCCAGCTGTTTCTTCTGCATTCGACAGTGCTTTTAGCAATAGCACACATGTCCCATGTTGTTGCATAGCAGCTGTGGAATTCTTTGTTCCAAAACAGAATTCACCTTGTAGCCTGACAACATATGGAACTGATACTGTCAAGTCAACTTGGTCAGAAATCACGAAGAAATTTGGCCCTAAAATGAAGAAACATCTTTAAAAATTTGCAACTTCACAAATTAAGTTTGTGATGTTCTAATGTGTCTTCTGAGGGCTCCTGAGCCTTTGGAGTTCTTTTTTTGTTCTTTTTTTTTTTTTCCACATTTCTATCAGAAGAGCTGGAAACTTTTGGGGAAAAGGGAAGGCAATTTGTTTCCTGCTAGAAACACTATCGTTCTGTTTCCACTGTGAAAGACCCACACATGATGCATCATTTCAAGTTCCCATCTTAGAAACTGAAAAGCTCAATCTTAAACTAAAAGCTTTTAAAATAAGCTAAGAAAGTTAAAAAATAGGTGTATTGGCCTATATGTTGCTAAAGCAAACAAGATACAGATATTCATTACTCCTAGTACTTTCTTATAAAGTTTTTTTGTGAACACTTTTCTAAGAAGGGGATCCCAGGAAAGCTACAGGATGTACTGAGTTTCTGCTGGAAAATTCGCAGTTGCTTCTGAAATGTTTCACTGTGTATAGAAGAGAGGAAATTGAGCAAGGCTCAAAACAGTTTTAGGCAAGAATGGCTGATAGGATGTTGCTCTGAGGGCTGCAAACCAAATTCTGCACGGTGGAATAAAACCAGATAATGGTGGACGCAGATAAGTGACTTGCAGTGCAGCCTGGGAAACCGATTTGTCCTTCTAGCTTGGTTAAGCTGTTTGGAGAGTTTGAGGCGAAACCTAATGATGCCTGTCTGCTAGCCAAATGAATCATTCCACACTGGACAGCTATCGAAACTGGACTGGCTATTTGGAGAGAGTGTGGAAAGCAAAAAAAAAGAAAAAAAGCTGAAGTTCTGAAAGCTCTGAATGGCATTGAGCAGAGCATACTTTAGAAAACACGGCAAGTCCTCTGGAAATAGAGACATGTTTTTGACAGCCAAGGCCAAAGCATGGTCTGTCAATTTTCTGGAAGAGGAGGAAAAATAGTAAGATATTTGGGAGTCGAACGTTGTCTGGAGAAGAAGTAATGTAATAGTGATAGGGGAACCAAACATAGTTACACATCACAGCAGGTAATAGGATTCAAAAGCATAGTGAAAAATCAAGTTGCTGGTGACAGACCAACAACTGGGTTGCAGTATGGCTATTTTGTATCTGCCAGCTAAAGCCAGGCCATGCTAGAGTGACACACATCCAGTGGAGTGGGTCAAAGTCTACAATAATAGCTGTTACACGCAGACGTTAACAATTCTAAGCAAGAAAAAAAAAATCAAATCTAGACAACAGAATCCTAAACTTCTAAGGAGATTCATACCTATAAGGAGATTTCACTCCATTCCTTTCACCCACTCCAAAATCAATTTTGTCTTTGCTATAAGTCCCATGAACAAAGCATAAATCAGCGCTGACTGTGGATAACATATTATCAGCGGTGCTAAAGAAGTTGCATGACTCAGGGAAAACAAAATGTGACTTCCAATTTTCCTGTGCTCCTGGGAAAACCAAATACATAGCACATCCACTAATGTGAGGAAGGATGCTGAGCATCCACTGGCCTTCTCCAGACTTTATGAACGTGTGAAAATGTACTGCTTGCTCTTTTCCCCCTATTTCTTTCTGCAGGATAAACAGCATAGAGAAGAACACCTTACACTACACTGTCATCCTGTGTGGCTATAAAGAATATTCTCTTAATTCTCCTCTAAAATACAATTTCCGAAAATGTAGAAAAATAACTTAAGATTCTACAGAACAACAACTCTCTAGGGAATTCCAGCACAACAATAAAATAAGTAGTCCTGAATAAATCAGGAAAAACAGAATGTTAATTATTTAACTGCTGTTAGTCTCATGTGCATTTCTGTGGCATTCCTATGTTACATGATGAAAGTACTAGCATATTTGCCTGCAATCTTTAAACATCCTTTACATTTCAGTGATTACATTTACAGAAACAGGACACAAAGGAAAGGGAATGAAGCTGCGCTAGGGGAAATTCAGATTGGACATTTGGAAAAAGTTCTTCACTAAGAGGGTGGTCAGTCACTAGAACAGGCAAGTGGTCACAGCACCAAGCCTGTCAGAGTTCCAGGAGCATCTGGACGACACTCTTAGTGATATGGTTTAATTTTAGGTAGTCCTGCGAGAAGCAGGGAGTTGGACTCGATGACCCTTTTGGGTCCCTTCAACTGGAGATATCCTATGATTCTATGATTTCCATTAATAGATCTTATTTTCATAGTAGTTTGTGTAAAATACTCAAGTCCATATTCAGCACACACCTGCTTCATTACAGTTAATTGCAGCAAGATGCTTTTTGCCAGTCTGTTTGTGAGATAAATGCCTATACAACTACAAAACTTTTATACATTTATAATAAGACTTGCTAGATCTTGAGGTTAAAAATGAGAGCCTTTTTCTTTTTCTTTCTTTTTTCAATAAGTTGTGTGATACTTTTTCTACAGCAGCAAATCTTGGGAGCTTGTGATTAGGACAAAAAATTAAAATACTTGAAAACACTTATAAACAAATTTGTTAGACCTCATGGCTGCAAAAGTGATTTGTAAACATGATTCAAGTATACCCTGAAGGTTTAAAGAGTCAATTATTATTTTATTTTGGGAGTGCTGAATCATGATTTTTCAATACTTACAGCTGGCAGCTGCAAGACACTTGTAAACTGGAATTCCAATTTAATGAGTAGCCCACAAAAATTTTCAGACTAACATTTGAAATTTTTCAAGCTAGAGTCAATACATACAGAAAAGTTTGAAGAGATAATAAATAACTGAAAAATGCCACTGAGGCACCAGGAACTATAAATTGTTAAAACCTCTTAATATCTGCATTAGAGGGGCGTGGGGGTCTATGTTTGTTCATTTTTTTTAGAAAACCTAACTGCAGTCTCACAGGCCTTAAAATGTCAATTACTGCAAAGACAAGGAACAGACTTACTTGACGGAAGTAGTGAATTTTTTTTGCACTAAAGAATATCTGAGATGATAAACAACATGCTAGCAGGTAAAAAGAATGAGAAATGCTAAGCTTATGTTGGGGACTATAATGATATTTTTCATGTATTTTCTTTCTTGTGTTCCTCAAAGGTTTCCTGCAGGAAAGATACACCATCTCCAGGACAAGGCATTTGCCTAATTTCAAAGACTTTAATCTTTTTTTATCCCCTGCACTTTTATGCTAGCAACCACTCACTCTGCTTGTTGTGCTGTACTCAAACATTTTACTAAATACATCAGCATCATCCTTTCAATCCTGTAATGGTAGAGTATTATAATAAAATATACTCCTGTTTAAATTAAACTTTTGTTCAGCTGTGTTTTTGTATGGGAAAAATGTGAAGAAATTGCTGCCAAACTTGTACCACTCTATCATCTGAGTGAAGAAAACAGATGTGGCCAAAAAAACCAGCTTAGATTAGCTAAAATGTCCCACCTCCATTTCTTCCAGTCCATGCATCCGTGTGTTATAATAAACCACGTATTGCACTAAGCTTAAAGTGCAAATGCAATCAAATAAACAGGCAGATGATACATTTGGTTTTAGCACATCATAATTATCTTTCTCTTTTTAAATTGAACAGACTCACCTGTTAGAAGAGAAACTGTAATAACCACTTTCCTCTAGAACCTCTTCAATTACAGTCTACAAGACAAAAGAAATTCATTTCAGTAAATTATCTTTATTAAAAGTAATAAATTAATACATATAGGTATATTTATAGCTTACCTGCAACTGTTCATATGTCATCCCTTCTGCTATGTCAGAACTGCCAACAATACCTTAAAGTAAAAGGCAAGTACTGTTATGCTACTGAATTTAGGGTTTATGCTCCCTCACCAGTTTCTTGGTTATTCCCCTACAAATATAATGAATGACAAGAGAGCTGCTTGATTATCAGCAGCTTATTGCACTGACCACAATGACCCCTGCGAAGGTGGGAGGCATCTTATGGCATGATGTGAGCATTTGGGGCACACAATGTTATCATATTATGAAAGAGTTCTAATTGATGGAAAATATTTTAAACATTTAACGTAACAGAACACAGCAATGCAACTTCCTTATTCTTCCTCACTTACCATTTATAGTGGAAAGGGCACACAGCCAGCAACAATTTGTGAGGACAAAAGTATTCTTTGCAGGTTAAAAGATTCAAAAATTACAGATACTGAGCATCTGAACAAATTGCATTGTTATCTCTGGGAACAAAATAAAGCTCATATTTCAAGTGATTGTTAGGGACTCATTTCCTACTCAAATATTACCCTTGACACCTAGTATTATTTTTGGTTTTTGCAATAAGCTGTGGAACTGATACACTAGTTTCAACATAAAGGCCAGCAAAATCAAAGTTTCTCACCCTTTCTTCTGGCACCATAGTTTTTTAATATAACTATGTCCTCTAGCCCATGCATTGTGACATAGCTTTTCCTGTATTTAGAAGAATGGAAATGGCACAAATACCAAAATACTGGCTGCACATTTCCATTATGTCCGTTGCACAAAGCAGCACATGATGAAACAAGTCTCTGAGCTAGGAATTGTGGTTCCCCACCACCCTGGATGATGCCAGTGATAGTAGGTTTGATTAAAGATGTTCATTATTTGCCACGCTGAGTATCAGTAGTCCAAAGTATATTTGACACTATTCAGTTTCTAAAGTGTGTATATATACACACACACTTTACATTATATAGATGTGGTACAGCACATAGCATTTCACTCCTCGAGTTTGCATGGCTTGATCTAGCTAGGTAATTAAATCATCCCAGTGTAATTGTTTCAAACATGACAGAAGAACAACACAGAGTTAAAATAGAGTTTGTTTAAAAATCATGTGCACGGACAGGTAAATCCTAGGCAGGACATTTTCCATTACAAACATTTCTATTGATTTTCATGGATGAACCACATATTATTTGCATCTTTGATATTTCTTTGTCATTCCAAAGTATACTCTCTTAAATGAGTAGAATGTTCCATCAGTGGTAAACTGCATATCTTATCAGAAATTAAACAAAACACAACACAAACAAACAAAAAGAAAACCTGATAATGAAAATCAGTATAGTCAACATAACTTTACTGTCTTTAAAGACATATCTTAGAACAGTAATTTCTTCTGTTTTGATGCCATACACTTTATAGACGTATATATGCCACTACAGAGGTTTTGTTGCTTTCTTTACCTTTTCTATCACCTGGAAGCAACATATTTCCACCTGAAGAGAGAAGTACCATATGCCAATCTGCTGTGAAGAAGTTTGGCTCAATCATTTCAGGAGAACCTTGCAGCAGCTGGGTAAGAATAGGAGAAGAAAAAAAAAAAAGCAAAGGACACATGAAATCTGCATCCTTCCTGTTTGCCAAAACTTCAGACTTCTGTGAGGCAGTTTACCCTTTCCTCTGTTTCCCAGTGAAACCAGGAGTCAAAGGAGATTTTCAATAGTTTTTAGGTTAATGAAAAAGTGGTGAACAAAATTATGAACGTTCTACCTTCTTCTCTCCAGAAACACTGACTGAACATTACAAGCTGCCAATCTGCACTTAATATAAAGCACTGAGTTCTTCAGACTTTCTGAATAAAATGTCATAAACTACGCATTTGTGTGAAGACAAACAGGGAAATGTATGCCCTCAAACCTAGGAGGAAAACAGCTGATGACTCTGGTTTTCAAAACTGAGGCTTCAAGTGAAATTGTTAGTCCATATTCAGGTGGTATAACTCCCATTAGATGGGTCCCACCACTTCTGAAACCTGAAAGTCAGTTCAGCTACTTGATTATGTGAACAAGGATACTGACACTAAACTTAAAAACATCCAGTTTTGAAAATATCCACTGGGAACAACTCTGACATGAAAATATCTTTGCACGCAGGAAAGAAATTCCAGTTATGCATTTCTGCAGCGTGTTAACACTTTTACAGTTACAGAAACAGAAGAATATCTGTTGTTGGAAGACCTCTACCTCACCACCAATCAGTGGAGGAATCTTTTTGTCTGTTACTGTAATTAGGTTTTCTAATTCAGCATAGTTAAAAACCCCTGATTTTTTAATTTTATGTGCAAAAAGTGCACAACTTCATAACAACACTTGCTGGAAGACTTCAACCTACTTCTTTTCTCTATTTAGGTTCTTCCTATTACCTCTAAATGATATCCATGTTACCTTGTGTATTTATGGTGGTGATTTTTTGTAAAATACGTACCATTTATTCATGGATGCTTATCAATTCTGCATCCTTCTAACTGCACTTTTTGTTGTTGCTTTTTGTTAACTACTTCTATTAACTATTTCCTTCAAGGTAGAAATGCCCAGAATTGCATTCAGCATTTCAAACATCTTCAATTTACTACCATTTACTTTTTAAATAGTGTATTTCTACACTTTTCTTCAGGTTTAAATCCAATAGTTTTGAAGCTAACACAATTTCACAGTTGTTAACATATATAAATTTATAAATAAATACATTCCTTTATTTCTGGGCATTTGAAAATTAGGTTAATTTTATAATAAATATTTCCTGTTTCTTACCATATTTTGGGGCACCCTTTCCTAAAAATATAAACTCAATACATGATTAGCAAATATTTCCTTAGATTTAATGCTATGGCTGAAATACACGAATTGTTTAATGTAAATCCCAGATTGATTTACAGGACAGCAAATTGGCGTGAAACCAATGGCTCAGAGAGAGGCATCTTTCACTATCTTTGAAATGTATTACCAGTGTAGACCAATGTAAACACTAAGAAGCTACCTTCCATGGAGCTTAAGCATCTCAGATTAATTATTACAAAAGTACAGGAAGGATTTAGCATGTGGGGTCAGTCCATTCCATTGCACACAATGACTCAGAAGATTCCACAATTCAGTGCAAGTAAGTGACAATCACATTAGATTACACGAGGGAATTACATGAGTGATAAAAAAATCATCAAATTTTAGATACAGTAACATACCAAATAACTGCTTTGTCATCAATTCAAAAATGAAATATCTTAGCTTCACAGTCTCCCACAGTACACAGATGCCGAGGATGTCATTTTCAGATCCTCTGCTGACTACAATCTTCTCAGGAGATTTTGAAGGAACATTTAGAAATTCTGATATTAGTTGGTAGATCCTTCTGTGTTGGAGAGTGCCCAGCATGTCATTGGAAAACATGCAGGCATGGTTCTTTAGTCACGCCATTCTTGCAAATCTGCAGTACTTTTAAACTGATGACACTAATCTGTTGCTGACACACTATATAACAACAGGACAAGGTATGCTACATTCAAGACATTCGGGGACAATGCTTTCTTAAAATTCATAGTTTGAGTAGGAAAACATTCCAAAACATGAATAATATTGGGAAATGAATAAAAAAATAAGAAGAGTTTACATAGATAAGAGCTTACATAATCTCTATCAGCTTTTCCCACAAAAAGTTACATTTTCTTTTCTCATCTCTTTTTGAGCTCTGATGAGATGAAGTCTCGCTTTTGCATATTAGCAGCTTGCAGTTCCTTTCCATTTAAAAAACATTCCAATGATCAGACACAAACTTAAAACCAATCTGTAGTAACTGCTTACTTAAGAGCCCTCCATATTTTCCAAATAAAGGATAGCTAGAGAATATTCTAAATATCTCCTTTTAAAAGTTGAATCTTATTCTTATATTTTTAAGATTTTAATATTGATAGCTTATTTCAAACAGAAGAAGAGACAAAGTTGACCACAAGTAGTAATTGGTGTACTACACCTTTTTCATTTCTGATTTCAGATTACAAGGATTGCTCTGCTGACTGAAGAGGGACTTCTTGAATCTCTCAATGATTCTCCTTTTCAAGTTGCATTGCAAAGCTGGAGGAAGCTGCGTGAAACAGAGAAACAGACATTTACACCTGCTGTAAAAATGACCTAATCAGCAGTACCATTATTGAAAAAAGTAGTTACACTGCAAAAAGAAACATTGATATTTAACAGCATAGTGATAAACAACAGTAGACTTGATTTCATGGCATATTATAATAATGCTCCTTAGTTTGCCCATTCTGTTAGGCTTGGCATATCACATAACTCAGTCCCTCTAGCCTTGAAGGTAAAGATCATTGTAACAAGCCTCATACAGGTAATACTAGACTTGCTTCCCCAATCAAAGTGCTAGTATTTGGACATTTTTCTACAGAGAAAGCTCATAGACTATTAGACTAGATTTCATGTTAACTATAACGAGTCACTCCAGCTGTTCTCAATCCATTCTCCGCTGAGCCTGTATTTGTGCTTGGGATTGCCACGACCCAGGTGCAGGACCTTGCACTTGGCCTGGTTGAACTTCATGAGGTTGTCCCCACCTCTCAAGCCTGTCCAGGTCCCTTTGGATGGCATCCCTTCCCTCCGGCGTTTCAACTGTGCCACTCAGCTTGGTGTCATCATCAGACTTGCTGAGGGTGCACTCAATCCTGACATCCATGTCACCAACAAAGACATTAAACAGCACCGGTCCCAATACCGACCCCTGAGGAATGCCACTCGTCACTGGTCTCCACTTGGACATCGAGCCGTTGACCACAACTCTGAGTGTGACCATCCAGCCAATTCCTTATCAATCATATGGTCCATTCATCAAATCCACGTCTCTCCAATTTACAGACAAGGACATAGTGTGGGACAGTGTCAAATGCTTTGCATAAGTCCAGGTAGATGATGTCAGTTGCTCTTCCCTTATCCTCCAACACTGTAACCCCGTTGTAGAAGGTCACCAAATGTGTCAGGCATGTTTTGCCCTCAGTGAAGCCATGTTGGCTGTCACCTATCACCTCCTTATTTTTCATCTGCCTTAGCAGAGTTTCCAGGAGGATCTGCTCCATGATCTTGCCAGGCACAGAGGTAGGATTGACTGGCCTGTAGTTTCCCCAGGTCTTCCTTTTTCCCTTTTTAAAAATCGGGGTTATATTTCCCCTTTTCCAGTCAGTGGGCACTTCACCAAACTGCCATGACTTCTCAAATATGATGGCTAGTGGCCTAGCGACTTCATCCGCCAGTTCCCTCAGGACCCATGAATGCATCTCATCAGGTCGCGTGGACTTGTGTACCTGATGACAATTCTAAGGTATGTACTACCCTTTTGGACGGATCTCCTATGCTGTTTCTGTATAGTTGCTTACACCTGCAGACAGTGTTTGTAAAACTATAATTTTCTACCATTTAATATTCACTTTATAATCACATCGTTGATGTGAATTCACAAAGTGCCACTCCACTGAATTCAGGAAGCTTTTTGACTACTCAAGGAAAGTTTGACCACTAATGATTCACATTCAAACACCGTCACAGTATACATTATACAGATTTTTTTTTTTCCCGTTGGAACAAAATACTGCTCTTAGATGGCTATAAATCTGGAACAGCTATACTGGCCTCACAGGAGTCTTGATTTGCTCTGGCAAACCAGGCATCAAGGTTACATCCTCAGCATAAAAGACTTCATCAGACAGCTGGTTGCATCCAGTTTTTTGTTACAGATAGATACCACTGTCTTTTCATGCAGAGAAGGCCTTACACATCTGCTTTAAGTCAGATGTTCCTTAGCCTATAAGTGAGTAAAAAAAATGATGCCTTAGGAAAGGCCTGCAAGTTACTCTATAGACCACATACCACTGTGGTGAACTGTGTGCAGTTAATGTATCATGGGCATACTGGGACATTCTGAAGCAGAATTGGTAAAGAACAAGTCCACTGCTTGAGAAATTCAGAGTTGCCTCAGGCACTAGTGTTCAATTTTAGCTTTTGTTTTAATGAAATCAGATGTCAGATCAGTTTGGGTTTGTTTTTTTTTTTTTAAAAAAAAAAAAAAGGCCAAGGATTTACATAATGCTTTTTTAAAAGCTTCCTCTTACATTGTTTTCCAGAGATCACTCTGACTCTTGTTCCCATGGAAACTGGATTGGGAAGGCTGCCGACAGCCAAGAACTAACAGGCAAGAACTCTCCCTTGTAAAGTTCATTTTAGAATTGTCAGCTGAAATATGTAACAGAGTTTTAGAAAACAGCTATGTATTATAAAAAATATTCTACCTTAGATTTGTAAGAACATAAACAAGTACAAGAGAAGCACATAGTACACGGTGAAGAAGTACAGGTGTGGATCCCGGTTTCTCCGCCTTCCCATTCCGAAACCAATTGACACCAAAAGTATCAAAGTTGTTACTACCGCTTCAGTGGTCAATTCTGAGCAAGTCTTTGAGCTGCTGTTAGTTCTCAGTTATTGGGCACCCACGTTATGATAACTTGCATTAATTAGTAGGCCACTTGAGAAAAACCTTCTTCAACAGAGAGGATAGGTTCACTAATGAGCATCTTGGACATACTCCTAATATAGCCTGTAAAGACTGAACAGCCTCATTTGTGTTAGCAGGGGAAAGAGATAATTTCCATTTATTTTAAATAACAATTGTTTTCTTTGTCCCCAATAATTTATTTCCTGTATTACCTGTTTTGATAAGTTTGACGGTTAAAAAAAAAAAATACATGTAAAACACACCCATGTTCAGTTATGCTATTCGGTTATAAACAAAAAAAAATTTGGCTCAGCAATCTGAAATCCCCTGAGGTGATAAACATCACTTCCCAAATATAAACACTCCATTTTGGAAAATAAAAAGATGTTTATTTAACAATAGCAAATTTTGCAAGTAACTGAAGGGCAGCTATCTTTCTAGAGAACAAAAAGTTTTCCGACACATTTTTAGTTGAGAGTTCAATACAGATTTGTATCAGCCCCATTTTTGCTTTGGAATCAGCATGAAATAACTTCAACTCTCTTTCACTATGAAACATTTGGACTTAATTTTAAAATAAATCTTAAGTTTGAAAAAGATCTGACATTTCAAAATATTTAACATATTCAGGATTTGAACTATTGCATTGGAAATCCCCCAGAATTATTACTATTTATTGTAATAAAAAATATTACTTAGAAGTTATTTAGAAATTATTGCTGTAGAGGAAAGCATTTTATGTAGTCTCTATGTCAGTGTATGATATTAAGGCACTTAAAATATTCATATTGGTGGCATGACAGAATGTTGTAAAAATAATTTACTGTACAATCCATCTTTCTGAGGTGAGCCAATGAATTTTTTTTTTTCATATGACTCAATTATTGCCATCCTCCACATACTAATATTCAAGGTTAGTCTTTATTTAAATGATATATTTTTAAAGCATCCTGCCATCTGCAAAAATGTCAAGTTCTGTTGTTTTTAAAGAACAGTGACTAAATTAGCAGCACTTTGCAGTACCATCATTTTGACAACAGCAAATAACTAAAAAGTATAGAATGTCAGAAGCAACATTAATGCATACTTGAGTGATGAAGATAATTTTGTGCAGCTGAATAAGAATCTGCTGGACAGGGTCACTGATCTGACGCACCTTCCTTTGTGATACAGCAATTCCTGCCGATGCTGTAGATGACAACATTAAAATCAGGAGAACAACTCATTTTGTTGCCTTAATATATTAATAGTGTACACTGTTTAAAACCTGTAGATGTAAATATTAATTTTTAATGCATGACTTGTTTTTCCAACAGTGTTGGGAACAAAAAAAGCATAATCTAAAAACTTAAAAGATTAGACAATGTAATTGATAATGGGTTTCAAAAGAAAAATCCTTTTATCTGATTCACTTCTATGTTACTCTAAAAGAAAAGAAGTATTAATGTTTCTCACTAATCATTAAATTTTTCCCACATTTATTCAAAAGGAAATTTAAAGATATGATAAACAGAATTTTCTTATTTTAACTGATTTTTTTTACATAGACTAACACACAGGTTATTTATTTTTTATATATTTTGATGTTATTAAATTTATTTTCATTTTTCCCTAGGAATTATAATAAAATGTTTGATGTGGACCATTTGGAGAACAATTTTATTAAAATATATTTTCATGTTGCCTTATAGTGATGCGTGTTGCTTTATCCCAGCTACTTTTTGTTTCCAGCATCTAGCAAGAGCATGTTTTGAGAGAAACCTCAAGAAAATGTGCAAGAAGCTATGACTCTCTTGGGTCTTCTTTAATTTGTGTCAGAAAATCAGTGGTTTCTGTTCTTTGTCATAAATTCCTCTCCACCAGAGACCACCATATCTAAAGGATGTATGATGGAGACTGTGAAAGGACCTGTTACCAGCATTCTCCATGATCAAAATGACACCATCATAAAATGCGTAAATGGCATTTTTCATGTTTAGAATAAAAGAATATCAATGCTAAGCAAAGAATAATGCTGTAAAAATTTCTCTCCCCACAAAGAATACAGACAATTGCTCTGTATTACAGTCTGTATATTGCTTTTGCTTGTAAATTTCACAAAAATAGTAGTGTTGACTGGGGAATATGAGGGAAAAATGGGTTTTAAAAAATTTTAATTGCAAAGCTAGTTAGATATTGATAGAAAAATGCATGAGGTTGAGCAAACCACAAAATGGGGTTATGCAAACCAGAAAATACTAACACAAATTCCCATATACATATGCACGTAGTTATAAGCTATGCACATTACATTACATTCTCCCTCCGCCCCTGCCATATTATATGGGATATAAAGTTGGCCTGTCTGAAGAAAAAGAAAAGACTAAACTAATATAGAAATTAAATGTTTTATCGGTGTTGAAAAACATTGTGTCTCTTAATATATCTCCATATCATTTCTCTAAGCAATAACATATCAAGTAGACTTGTACACTAGACAGATCAGAAGATGTAATATTCATTGACTAATTATTAAGAAGAGATCATGAAGTTGGAAATCCACAATAAGAAAGTATTGGCACTTTGAGAAAATAACATTGCTATAAGTTGTTTCTAATATTTTCTTCTAAAACAGATATTCAAAAAAGTGGTTTTTTTAAACATTGTATTTAAACATTTCCTTTAGCTATTACCTAATAATACACATAATAGATATGCATACACCAATCCACAAACAGTGCACACACCGGCTTATATTTTAGTGCTTAACTATTTAATTGGGTATCCAAATGTGATCTCTGTTAAAAAGCATCCATCATACCTGATGGCAGTGACACTACATTTTGTAGGACAAATTCTGAAGTAAAGAACAGAGTCAGTTTGGAATTAAAAGGAAAACTTTAGAATTACTTTAGAATTAAGAATATTTCAGTACTTTAAAAATTTAGGCTTCCTCATCACTTTTATTAGATTATTGTTGATTTTATTTAGATAAGTATGAATTAATTATCATGGCAAGGAGCAAGAAAGATGACTTTTTCTTATCTTATGAAAATAGTGAGTAGGTATAAACCTGTTCCTCTTCCTCTAAAGCTAGACTACCATCCTCTGTCAAGCAAATCCATGTACATAATGTATACTTTTCACAGACAAAAGCACTGCAAAGGAAGTCATGCACGTATAGAAGCTATGCTTTTCTTTCAGCAAAATAAATTTAATATAATTTTAACCTGTTCATTTACCTCTATCAGAAAAAAAAATATATCTGCTATGTGAAAATATCAAGTTCTTGGGATCAAGAATTGAAAACAAAAGCTGAAAGCGAATGTTTATTTTCCCCATTGAACCACTGTTTGGGACTCATCACAAACAGCCATTAAATCAGATATGGTCTTGGTCATCCAGAATTTGAGCTAGATAAACTTGTCTGATGTAGGTACATTTTTTTCTTGTAGTACAAGTAGCTTAGTGATTAAGACTGTGCTCTTTTTCTAAAGCAAAACTGCCCTAATTTACCAGCTAGTAATATCAAATATCCATGTGATTTGTTTCCTGCTATATTCAATGATAGTTGAAAAATACTAGCCAAAGGCAGCTTGATAAAAAGCAAAACCAAATTCACTTGATTACCTAAATGAGTGAGCATTACTTAAAATTTACAAAGCAGAGTAAACTCCGTACTGATTTGTGGATGTTATATCTAAAAGGTTGACTACATTTTGTTAACTAAAGACCATTATGAAATTCCCTATTGAACAAAAAAAAAAAAAAAAAAAAAAAAAAAAAACTAAAATAAAAAAAAAAAATTTTAATTAAATAAATAAAAAACAAAAAAAAAAAAAAGGACATAATAATCTACTTGTGTTTCATGGAATAATTTTAATTCCAGCCATAAGAACCAATAGACAAATACTGCTGATCAAGCTTTAGGCAATTTAATAGAATTAGGACATAGAAGTAAATATTACGTATTCTACAAACTGTGTGGATTTACAAAATATAATTCGGATTTTAAATATAACAATTAAAACAAACAGAACAGCTTGATTCTTATTTACCTATTGCTCCTTTATCATGCTTTGCCTGCTGAGAAAGAGTATAGAGCCAAAACTAAATCAGATTCTTGAATTTTCATGTGGTAAATAAGTCGTTATTTATGATTCTTAATCTTATGTGTTTAAGTCATACACACGGTCAGACCCGGAGATTAAATAAAAGCTTATCAGCAGACTGCCACTGTAAAACACTTAGTGTATTACTAAAGTACATTAGTTACCAAAATTATCTTTCCAAGTTGAGTATTAGACCTGAAAGCTAAGCAAAGAGCTTAGGTCCAAGTATTGAACTTCAGCCAGCAGCCCTGTATCTCTCCTAAATACAGTTATCTCTAAACTACACTTCAGAGGCTAATTTAGATCCGTATTCTAAAATTTCCTCATAAAGAAACACCTTGAGGATCATAAAGTCTTATGTACAGATTTACATTCACCTACACCTTTTT
>VUYV01000090.1:783986-805928 GCA_008711295.1 Anarhynchus alexandrinus
GGGGGCAAAGTGATCTGGTATCAAGAATGAAAATTCTACTGAAAGGAAGATGAAATCCAGATACCAAAGTGAATTAGCCCACAACCGAACTATTATCATTTTTTTTCCCTGTTGAATTTCTGTGCTGGCTACTTTAACAAGAAGTAGAAGACAGACATTCACAAACTGAAGTGCCTAGGGACCAACCAGATCTGAGTTGTGCTCTAACGGAAAATAAAGAGATACAGAAAATGTCATTCTCTGTCACAGAGACACACATTTCCAGCAGGATCAGGAAGATAATGACATCGTTGCTATTGTCGAACTTTTTGTGTTAATCCCTTTTGGCAGATGGGTTGAGAGAGGCAAGTGAAATTCAGTTCAACATTTTTCCCTAAGTCTCCTCTTAATAATCAATAAGAGGAAAAGAAGTCTTGCATTGCCCCTGAGCCACTTAAGGAAGAATTTATGTTGGTCTTTCTGCACAGAAATCTTCAGTTTTTGTTAGGACACTGATAAAAACTTTACCTCCTTGGCATATTACCTTTTTCACTGCTCACTGTTCTGTGGTGTTTGACTTCTCCTTTGCTGTCAATGGCTTGTATTACAAAACATAAACAAATAAATGAATGCCCTTTCCTTTGTGAGTCTTCTCAGACTATTTTTTTTTTCCTGAATAAAAATATGCTTCAAACGATGTAGTTGCCAAGCCACTCTCCATGATATTTGAAAAGTCATGGCAGTAAGGTGAAGTCCCTGGTGACTAGAAAAGGGAAACATTGCACCCGTTTTTAAAAAGGGTGGAAAGGAGGATCCTGGGAAATACTGACCTGTCAGCCCCACCTCTGTGCCTGGGAAGATCATGGAACAGACCGTCCTAGAACCTGTGCTAAAGCACATGGAGGACAGGAAGGTGATTCGAGACAGCCAGCACGGCTTCACCAGGGGTAATTCCTGCCTGATCAACCTAGTGGCCTTCTATGATGGAGTGATTACATCAGTGGACAAGGGCAGAGCTACGGATGTTGTCTATCTGGACTTCCGTAAGGCCATTGACACGGTCCCCCACAACATACTTCTCTAAATTGCAGAAATAGGGATTTTATGGACTGTTCGGTGGATGAGGAATTGGTTGGATGGTCGCATCCAGAGGGTAGTGGTCAATGGCTCAATGCCCAGATGGAGATCAGTGGCAAGTGGTGTCCCTCAGGGGTCCACATTGGGACTGTTCACTATCTTCATCAATGACAGACAGTGGGATCGAGTGCACCCTCAGCAAGTTTGCAGACAACACCAAGCTGAGTGGTGCAGTTGACACACCTGAGGGACAGGACACCACTCAGAGGGACCTGGACAAGCTCGAGAAGTGGGCACATGTGAACCTTATGTGCTTCAACAAGGCCAAGTGCAAAGTCCTGCACCTGGGTCACAGCAAACCCAACCACAAATACAGGCTGGGGGATGAAGGGATTGAGATCAGCCCTGCTGAGAGGGACTTGGGGGGTACTGGTGGGTGAAAAGCTGGACAATGGGCACTTGCAGCCCAGAATGCCAACCAAATCCTGGGCTGCATCAAAAGAAGCGTGGCCAGCAGGTCGAGGGAGGTTATTCTGCCCTTCTACTCTGCTCTCATGAGACCCCACCTGGAGTACTGCATCCAGCTCTGGAGCCCTCAGCACAGGAAAGACATGGATCTGTTAGAGTGGATCCAGAGGAGGGCCATGAAGGTGATCAGGGGTTTGGAGCACCTCTCCTATGAAGACAGGCTGAGAGAGTTGGGGTTCTTCAGCCTGGAGAAAAGAAGGCTCTGGGGTGACCTTATTGCAGCCTTTCAGTACTTAAAGGTGGCCTACAGGAAAGATGGAGACAAACTTTTAGCAGGGCCTGTTGGCGATAGGACAAAGGGTAATAGCTTTAAACTAAAAGAGTGTAGATTTACACTAGACCTGTGGAAGAAATCTTTTTTACAATGAGGGTGGTGAAACACTGGACCAAGTTGCCCAGAGAGGTGGTAGATGCCCCATCCCTGGAAACATTCAAGATCAGGTTGGACGGGGCTCTGAGCAACCTGATCTAGGTGAAGATGTCCCTGCTCACTGCAGGGAGATTGGACAAGATGGCCTTTAAAGGGCCCTTCCAACCCAAACTATTCTATGATATCAGCAAACAGAAAGGACCAAGTAGGACATAACATGGATTTTCCTGTTATTCAGTGTATAGAGCTTTCTCTTTTTAATATTATGATAGTAACTATATGACTTACCAGCCTAGGAAGACCAGATGTAATGTCTACTTGTAGTGTCTATGTGTTTCAAAGATGGCTAGAGACAAAATATTCAGCTAGGAACTTTAGGAGTTCCCATAAAGTCCATATACTCCAAAACCACTCCACAATTATATTTTTTTTAAATAGAGAAGTATACCATTATCTGGGGGATGAGGGCATGGGTGTGTGAATAGGCTGCTGAGTACTTGATCAAAACTTTTAAGAGTTTTACCCAAAAAGGAAAACATTACTGACAAAAGAGACCAGATTTGCTCATATTACCCACAGGACTGAAAATATTAACAAAGGCTGAAGTGTTTATCTGCAGATCAGTGTAGCTCTGATATGTTATGGCTGGATAGTGGGTTTAAACTCTGTGTTGGTATTATAATGACACTCTTCAGTAAACAGCACTGAAAACTGCTGGAAGTGGACAGCAAATTTTGATTTGTACTGCATAATTTGAATTCCTAATACAATTTTTTCTATCAAAAAGCTGTGAAATAGAAGTTAGTACAGACAAAAAGTACTTTTTAATGAAAATATTTGAACTGCTCAAATTAATTTTCTTTCGAATATTATTTAATTCAGACAATATGCATTCTGAAATCACAGGTTTTCTTTCTTACATACAAGGAAGCTTCTCGATAAGAAAGACAAGTATCTCAAATGGAAAACATGTTTCATCGATGATAATGTATAAATACATGATAATTTACAAGGGCTGTATGAAATATTCCTTTCATAGGATAAATTCCCGTTGCATTTGGCAGAAGTTTAGCCAGGATAATGACCACTAAAGTGAGGTCTTACTGATTTACTATTGGAATTCATATTTTTTAAAAAATCCTTAAGGATATTTCAGATATTTGTATTTGAAATGTAATTATCTCATTTTCTAGCATTTTAATATATAATTATTAGATAATACTATGATTTTTCATATTGCAAAGACCTACAACTAGAAGACTGTAAGACTGCCACCCTGTCACAAATGAATACTCTGTTTTCTTAGTATGGGCCCTGCGCACTCTCAAGAAGATATCAATAGGCAGTAAAGCTGAAGAAATAAAAGAGGAGAGACTCTATATGCAACAGGAGAATAAGGTCTAAAAACTTGGAAATTGTTAGGTTTAATTTAAGTTAAAGTTTGATTTTGTTGCAAGCACAAAATTACCTGGTCGCAGTCTTGATCCCAGACCTTCAATATAATCTCTATTATTATTAAAAAAAAAAAAAGTAGTTTTAATTGTGTTTGTCATCAATGACTGTAGAGGAAATATCAGCATCCCCTGACGCCTTTCTCATGTTTCCTCTAAAGGAAATTCACTAGTTTGCAACTGTGCATTTATAAGTCACATAAAGGCTGGCTTACTCTATGTGTCCAAAATAGCATGACTTCTACTAAATAAAAGTTAGACTCCATTCTTTTCCCTGCTCAATTTTCAGCCTGGAAAGTACAATTACAGTAGACAGGATTATTTAAAATCTGTCTATTTATATAGACAGATATTTAAAACTCAATAATCCACTAGATTGCAAATTATTTTGCATTTCTAGATGCTTAAGGACATTTCAATTAACCCATTTTATGGATGGAAAACATAAAGAGTAAAGCAATTATTGTCTAGGGGATAAAAACAGGAGTAATAATGCATACAGTACTAGTAAAGTGGGGAAAAACAATTAATTAATGTTACGTCACCAGGACAGCAATACCTCAATGTCAGAAATACAGGTCCAGATGTTTCAATGCTAGCTTCTGCTCTATACACAAACACTGTCCCAGCCTGCAGATTTCACTAGCTGAGATAAGCAACAACAAATGGATACAGACAGATGGGGAACTGAAAGAACCGATATGATGTCCTGATAGATGGCAGCCTCAACAGCCCTAGCATGGCAAGAATTTGTATATATTTTTAGGCAGTAGGGAAAACTACAGTTTCAAAGAGTCGTTACGAAGAAAGATAAGGAAATAGTTTTGCTAATGTTTATGTGAGGGGCAGAGATGGAGAAAAATACACGTGCTTGCTTCAACGCTAAAGCATCAGGAGGTTGCCATTACTGACTGCAGCAGGATTAAAGCTGGAAATCTAGTGAGTGATAAGTGATAGACTGGATGGTGATATGTTAAGAACAACTCTGAAAGCAAAAGTAAAGTATTGCGTTTGAAGTCACAGGAAAAACACAACCAGTAAAAGGATACACACAGAAGATGGCAAGGTTGAACGTAAGCCTGTAGAAATGCTCCTTGCAGCAGTCTTCTGAATGGGCAGTTGAGTAACTAGAATGCATGTATCAAAACCAGGAAAGCTGTTTGCATGATAGTCTTATGGACCCAAGCAGGAGTTTTAGCAGCGTATATTGATAGGAAAGGTTATATCTTAGAGGTGCCAGGCAGAAGAGTGAGACTTACTCTGAACGTAAGAACTTTGAGACGTGCAAGTTAAAGTGGATGTTCAGATGTCAAAGTATTGGTGAGGATGGATGTTATTTTCAAGAATGATTAAAACCTGAGCTAGTGGGCAGGACTTTAGGTACAGGCAATTATGATATTCCTTTTAGTTATGTAGTACTCAACTTTATGGCCACATGGCCACAAAGAGATCTTATAGACATGAGCAAAAATTTAGTACAGACAGAAGGAAATACATCTGGTGTATACAGCTAAATTCATGATTTGCAGCATGATTTTGCAGGTAGATAAATAAGTAGACACATTTGTACATGCAAAGACGAGAGGCAGAAGAAAAGACAAGAGAATCAGTGATAAAGCCACGTGTAACATTCAGAGGAAATTAGATGAACAGATAAACTAGCATCCTTCTCTATGGTCCTTAAGAATAGTTTCAAAAGAAAAGGACAGAATCAGAAGAGTCAGAAAAACTGATTTTAAGAAAACAAACATAGCTTTAATGGTAAACAGCAGATCAAGAAAATAAAGGAACTATGACTTGGAAGAGGTCATTAAACAGCTTAGTAAGAGTTGCTACAGTAATATTCCTTAAGTGAAAGCTGGATCAAACAGGGTCTGTGGAGAAAAAAGGGAGAGGAATCAAGGCTGCTGTTATAAATCCTTACCTAGTTAAGTTAAAGGTAAGAGGAAAAAATTGTTCAGGAGGCAGATGGAGCCAAGAGTGATTTGGGTTTTATTCTCAGATGTGAAAGAAAAACAGAAATGAAAGAAACAAAGAACAGAGTCTATGAATAAGAGTGGTGCCAAGGAGATCAGACAAAATAATGGCTGGTCAAGAACGTTTGATGAATTTCTGAATAAATAACAGAAGAAAAAGGAAAGACATTTAGAAGGAGAATGGGGATGGCCATGCCATATTCTGTTTCAGTTTGTTTCCTTTTTGAAAAAAAGGATTACAGAATTCCAAAAATGGTTATCTATGTTTATATAGAAGGTTTAGAGGAGTTCAAAGGGACAAGGTACTACTCTGCACTATCAAATGCACACACACACTTTTCTATGGTAAAATAGCTGCTTAAAAATACAGAAACAGAATTTGGCTAACCAACTATGTGCAGGTTAAGCTGATATAGCAAGGCTCACTTTTAAAACTATGTATCTGTTTAATGCCAGCCCTTAAATTACTCACATAGAGATTCTGTGTGCAAACACCCTCTAACAATATCCTCAAGCAGACTGAGTGTCATAGGCTGAGATAAAATGAAGTTGTAATGATAAGTAAGGAAATGTTTTATAAAGGCAATCACTCAACTGTTCCACTGTGAGACGATTGACTGGAATTGATCCTAACAATGATCAATTATGTAATCTATATTAAAATCATAAATTGTACCTACCTATTCTGAGGTTGTCTTTCAGAAGCACTAAAACTTCGTTTAATGATACCTGAAACAAATTCATAAATATTATCTCTGAATTAAAAAAAAAAGCATACATGTTAATATCTTTTATTTCTCAGACTTGGTGTCAAAATAACTTTTTTAAAGGAGTGTTAAACAAACTCCAAACACCCATTTGACTGTGGGGCTGCTGTTTGATGTATCAAAGATTTACTTGCATCATAACTAAATTCTCAGCCCTGCATAGTATTTTAATAAATACTTTCATATTTCACAGAAATTAATAACACATGCTGACTAGATGTCCACAGATGTATGTGGATTTGCATTATATTACTACAGTTACTTCTACTACCATAGCCACAACATTGTCTCTAGTCTATATAAAAAGCTAGAATATTTACCCACTTTGTCTGAGGACCTTTGATGGGTTGTCTGAACCTTGTTCTACCATGGTTTTATTGCTGCCATTCTATTAGCTAACTATTCAAATTACTATACATGCAATAACTTACTTCTTAAATTATCCTACTGATTTTAAGACCTTGAAGACAGGGGTATGACCAGTTATTGGTCAAAGATCAAATAAGCAATAAAACTGAACCCAAACATTCATGTCATTTATTGCATACTGAAAAAAAAAATGTGTGAGGGAGGGGTAATGTTTGATGATATTTATTATTTGTGCGCTCGGAAAGCATTGCCTTAAAGCATGTATTTTTCTTGAGGATTTGTCTTAAAACATTCCTATAAAACCATTTCTTTGATGGTAATCTTGACATGAGACCACTCTCTCCTACAAATGGTATCTCATTTTGAATAAGGAATAAGCATATGTTTAAATCAAAAGATATTTCAGCTAACTGAAGGTCTGAGTAGCAAGATTAGGAAATTCTTCTGCAATTTTCCCGTAGAATTAATGCATTGTAATATAATACCCCACGTCTTTGTCTACATGACATGTTTTTTCAACATTAGTAACATCACAAGCATTATCATAGAACAAGAACAGAGGCATCTAATCACTCAAACAGTAGCTAAGAAAAAAAGATTTTACGCCAAACTTACACTAATTTTCCCATTGTTGGTCTTGTTACAGCAGATATATTAGTTCTAGAGTAACAGTAGAGGACTTTCAGAGAGCAAACGCATTTCTGAGAGTCTTAAATCTTTTCTTTGTGTTCAAACATACTTTCTGTCGTGCTATGAAATATAGTGCCTGCATGTTTCCTACTTTTCTAAGATCCTCCGAATTAAAAAAAAAATCCTGAAGGAGGCTTGCATCTGTCACACAGAATTCACTTCAAACCCAAAAGAAATGATACATCTTTAGGCCAAATCTGTCTCCCTAAAAAGAAGACACACAGACAGACAGAGAGAGAATGAAAGAAAAAAGAAACAGCATTTTACTCCTTGCTAATGCTTTACTTAGCAAAACAGATATTAAAACTCTGTAGCACTTCGGCCAAAAGAAGGTTTGATAAGAGCAGTTGATATACATAATAGCAAATAAACTAGGCCCTTATAGAAGCAAAGATACTTCAATTAACTTTAACATTGAGACAGGAAAATAGATAGGAAAATACAGTGTCCGCTGTCTAGAAAGTAAAGAAGGCCTTTGGAAATGAAAAAATATGATTGTACCTACCCAAGGAACAGATATTTTACCTACTTAGGATGCAGACACAACGGTACAAATACAAAATTAGAAGCTCTGACTGAACCTGAATCATGTTGCTTGGGGTAAGGATTTTGAGTTACAACCTCAGACACTCTTATAACAAAGACTATAATACATTATGGGAATATATGCGAGAAAATCTGTAACAGTAGCCACTTGGCTAGAAAGCTACGTTTGAACACAGCTGTTTGCTAGAATTTTAAAAACAGCTGCCCTTTCCAAATATTCATACACAAAATTGGATTTGAAATACTATACCCTTTGGCTGTTTCAAATAAATGGTCTCTCTATCAGTAAAGGGCTCATATCCAAATTTGCTTGATCGGTTTGATGACTCACCACATTTGACTTGCTAATCTGCCAGTTTATGAGTGTATTTACAAGTGCCTGATATTTCACACCAAAGAGTCTGCCTCACCACTCACTGTACATAGTAGAGCTGCAGTATTTTCTGATTCATATGCTAAAGTTAGGAGAATACTTACTAATGCTTAAAAAAATAACCCAACCAGAAATCATGATGCAGAACACTACTAAGCAATAGCCAACACCCTTCAGTCCCATTTTTATTGCTTATTATTATGTTAGAGACCCACCGAGCAGCTACAACTGAGAGAGGAGTCTCTTTATATTAGACGCTATGAAAACCCATTGGAATAATTTATTCAATAACTAAGCATGAGGACACTCAGACATCTGAAATTCATTGTAACAAACACATTCATGTGTGTATACACACACTTATTGAACGCTAATGACTTTTGTTATAATCCCTCGTCTTTTGTGTAAGACTTATGCTAATCATGCAAAGCCAGACAGGGAGTGAGAAACAACATAGATGTGTAGGAAAGTTAACTAACATAAGTCATGGAGCACACAGTGCATCTTGATGTTCAGCCCAGGGTGTTACCTGGACCATATTTCCTTTTACCATGGTTATTCCTTTGACATGGATGGGAAGAGCAAGGCAACGTATATTTTGTTAAAATGCCTCGCAAGAGGGAATTTCTCAGTTCAAGATGATCTCGGAAAATGAAATATAAATGTCTCTCTTTCTTGTTTTGTGCCCACTCTTGTTGGAATATGAAAGACACACAAAAGCCAAAGCTTTTGAACCTCCTCAGCCTCCCTGTTCTGAATAGATCTATGAAGATTCCTTGAGGACATTAAAAAATTAAAATTATATATATCTCAAATGAGGCATCAAGAATTTTTCTGACTGCTACTTTGGTCTTTAGTAGCTGATGTAATTAAAGCAACTTCAAAGGCTTTAACTTCATAACATGCATTGACATCAGTGCAAATCATACAAATACATTCTAATATGCAGTTTAGTGTTTTTCTCTTGCAGGCACCTAACCATGTCATTTCAAAAAAACAGCTTATAACACGATACGAGATCAGAAAAACCTGAGAAGATAGTAATTTTGGCTTTGGCTTTCACTTTTACTTCACTGGTACCTCAAAAACACCTCTGAAAACCCTTTCAAGCTTGATCAGACTGATACAAAAATTGAGTCAAGATTTCGTATTAGTAGAAAACTTCAATAAATCTCCATGAATTAAATTGAAGCAATGAACGTGGTTGGTTTCGGGTTTTTTTTGAATGACAGCTTAATGATCTTTTCAGGAAAAAGGTCAAATTAACTTTATTTATACAAAATACTCTTAGTAAGCTGTCTTTAAATCACTGTACACTGGAACGGGCAGTCCCAACCACGCTAATTAAGCTGTTTTGCAGAGCAAACAGAATTAAGGTTTTTTGCTCACTAGCAGTGTACACATACAGCAACAAAAGTTGCCATGAACATACTTTAAGCTTAAGTCAAGCTTCATACAGAAAAACCAGGTCTTGGCAGATATTATTCTAGCTGATGTCTTCAGTAAAGTCCCATTAGCTTGAGGTCTTAATAGAAATCTGAATCTTAGACAAAGTCAAATTGGGAAAAACAAGCCTACAAAACACTAACATCTCCAAAATCGTTTAGAGACAGCTCATTGTGCAAATTATAGGGGGTTTGATGCAATAGTAATTTTCAGCAAATTTCCTAAGCTTTCACCTCACACTCTAAAGAACCATATTATAGCAGATGTGAGATGATCTTACCCCTAAGACTTACTAAAATATCTGTCTTATGTAAAGAAAAATATCTTCTAAAATCGTCACATCCAAAGAATACAAGTGGTATGAATTAAACAAACAAAAAAAAAGCTCTAGCTCTGTGATGACAGAATTTGCAAGATATAAGGTAGCTGCCTGCAATTAAGCCCAAATTTTGAATGAAACTACTAGCTCTAGACAACAAATGACATTACAGAATGGGTATTTATTTCCTACTGGTTTTGCTGTTATCCTCAAAAATAGTTAAACTTGGAGCTCAGTGATAACCTAACCTCAGAGCCCAATCATTTGCTACATACAACATGCAGAGTTCCTATTTAGAGAGTATCCTAGTTCTAGAAATCCCCAGTTATTCAACTGGATAATTCTGACTGCTTTGAGCATTACCTGCACAAGACTCAAGTCTTGGCACTGTGTAAACAAGTTGTTTTTCTAAAAGCTCAAAGAAAGATATAGGAGACCTTACTGGAGTTACATCACCAGAATATTCTTCTGGCAAATCTGTGGTCTCTTCATTACATGGTAACTCTGAATATTATTGCATTGCAGAAACTTTGGCAAGGAAAGGAGTCCTGCATCTCAACATCTCTGCTTATCAATCACAAGTTAGGTAAGTTCAGAGATTCCTCCAAATAGTGGAAATATATTTCAAATTATGAGATAACAGAAAAAACCCTAAGCAAGATACAACACAACAACAGGCCTGTGCATTGAGACTTTATAGCCTCATGAAAAGCTAGTAGCGGAGCAATTCTGAAAGGGATCTATATTGTATGCTCACTTTTTATGGTGAGGAAGGACAGAGGACAAGTACATAAAACCCTAGGGACTAGGGTTTTCTTATAGCGTATTTCACACAGCACTAGTCTTTCAATGTGTTTAGGACATTGTCCTGATTGCAGTGTAAATGAACGTAATTCAAGGAAACAAAAAATATTTTCCAAAAGCATTCCCAGACACAGAGTAAAATTTTAAACTCTCTCTCACCCAGCTGACATAGTAGATCTACTGGACTATTATGCATTAAGAGACACCACATATTTTCCCGCTATTTGATTTTACCAGCAGACATGCAGGTACTGCTACACTGTAAATCAAAACCAAGAAAAAAAAACTTAAATAGGACTAAGCTAAGGTAAAGTTGGTAACATTCTTAATTTTCAAATAAGAAAAAAATGCAACTAATAAGCTGTTATCATCCCATCACTCTTCCTTGGTTTTTGACTCAATATGTCCCTGCCCTCTGTCAATCTTTGTCATTTCAAATTCTAAGGACTTCAGGGATAAAAACCACATCTCTCACTACTGCCTCTATGCTTCCAAAATGTGCAGAATCTTGCTGCTGTAGGATTAATCATTTCAAGTACCATGAACAACTATTCCAGAACTTATATAGCCTGCATTTCGCAATCTTAGGAGTTGTTAACGGAGCTGGTCTTGTAGACCTACATTGTCTAGACTAAGAACAATAATCCTTTTCTTAAAGCATAATTGAAGAGCACAAGGTATATAAAATTATTAAAATACTGTGAATATTAGTGGACTATAAAAAAAGCTAACCACTGTTACACTGTCACTCACGCGCGTAACAGTTTCTGAGCCACTGAACAACTTAGCATATCACAACTTTTTACAAAATACCATCCCAGTTTTAAATTAGAGCGATATTTTTCTACATTTGCAGATCATATTTTCTCTGAAAGTGATGTGATGGCAGCATGATTAGACAAACAATTTCAAAACCCTGGATCAATACACCCGTAACTAAAACTCATATTTTCATGTTGGCACTTTCCTAGTTAGCCAGAGGAAAGTTGGTCAGATTTTCCCCTGTAATGTTGCCATGCTTGACAAAACCATGGCTCATAATTCAAATGCTGTTAGCCACTTATTAGCAATGAATGGAGCATAACCCAAGCAATACTCAAGTATCCTGAATTTATAATAACTTTTTAAAAAGCTATCTTCTCTTTTTCCCAGAAAAGAAGAAAAATTTGCCAGCATTAATTACAACTGATCTACAACACTAACTTCAGCATTCAGTAGAAACTTCAGGTAATCTAAGGATGTACGACTTCAGAATTATTTTTCTGAAAAACCAATCCTGAAGTATCTATACAACAATTAAACTCTACGCTTGGAGGAAAATGGACAATAACTTCTAGAAATGCTGATTAAAGTTACTGGAATTAATAGGAACTGACTGGATCTTTCCACTTAAAGTATTTCATTTAATCAATGAAAACCTGGCACAAAAATATTTAAATATTAGAAAAAGTTGATGTTTCATTAATGTCCAAATCTTAACACAGAAAAACTAATAACAAGGAAATCATTACCAGTAACGCTTTGGGTGTGGCCAGTTACAAACTCCACAAAGATTTCAAATGTCTGTGTACAATGCTGAACTAGCCCACAAAGAAATACATTTCTGGGAGATGCACAATGTGTTATTCTTCAGTATAAACAGCAAAATAGAACATTGCCTCTGCAGGCTGCTTTTCCTCAAGGGGTTCCTCTATGCAGCCCCCTCCCCCAGTCACACTAGGCTTCCCTGTACCCTGTGACCTGCTCTTGTTACTCTCTTAGCACAAGAAAGTAAAAAAGAAAGTGTCTTTTTTTTTTTTAAGAAAAGTTTTATAAAAAACTCAGGGTTGCTTAGCCACAGCTCCTCCAGCCTGTAGAATGCCAGGCTATCCAGTTACAATTAGCAAATCATATTAATGGATTTTAAGTAGAATTATCAAAATATTTATTTACTCTGCACTAAGGGCTAGACATTTCAATTAAAAGCAGTCATATTTCTTCAGTACCTAGGCCAAAATCTGAAGGAAATCTAGCTAGCAAATAGGACTACAAACAGATAACGTAACGTTAGTTTTTGAAGCCTGGGACCTTGCAATAACATTTGTTAATCTTACTTCAGACAACCACATTCCCTTCCCCTCTTTAAAAGTACAAGTTTAATCACCCCCAGATTTTCTGTCAGAAATTCATGGGATGAATGTAAATCTCAAATTTTGTTCAGCTCTAATATCAACCTTTTGTTTCTAGTATAAAATGCTGTTTGATTTTCTCTAATCAGAATCCCATCCCATTTAACAGGTAGACCACGGTAGCTCATAATTTAGCAGGTAGCTCACAGTGATTACAGACGTTTCACATCTCTTTTCTTTTTTTCCATTTTCATATTTAGAGTATAACCGAAAAAACTATTACTTAAGATAACACCCAGCACAGCTGGTGCTTCCCTATCTGATTACCATAAATAACTATAGGCAGAATTAATGCTGTGTTTTGTCACATAACCTCTCCCTAATTCAAATCTAATCATGAAGCATTCCTTCAATTCCATTTAGTCAAGTCATCTAGACAGCTAAAGCTTGCCTCTTTCAACTTTCTTTTTTACACCCTCTAACAGAGCAGTCCATTTATTCATTTGCATAGCATTATTGTTACTGAGACAACAGTTTTTAAACTGTCTTCCTTCCGTTTCTTATCAACACTAGTTATCTCATGCTTCAAATCTAAAAACACCTTCTTTGTCAAGATGCCCCAAAATATTCCAGTTTTCACAGCCGTTACCGCAAAACATAGGGACAAGCTACACAAAGACTATGTGATACAAAATGTATTATGCTGGAAATGGCTGCCACAGAGGTACAGTTATCCTATTTTTCTTTTCCTTAGCACCCACAATAGATAGTGAACTTGCAACAAATCACGAAATACCCTAATATTTTGGAATAAACAACTATTTTGCTGTTAGAAAGTAGCGTACACTTCATTCTTAAGGGTTCTTACCCATAGCAGACTCTTTCAAATGACTTGAATTGGAGCTGCTCGAGTTGTCCAACATGTCCAGCTCATCATCCAATTCAGAGAACATATCTGTGCATAAAAATGAGAGCAGAGAAGCTTTTAACCCACCTCTGACCAGAATAATAGTATTCCTGATGCTTCTTTTGCTAATGGTTACCTTTCTCAGAGTTCTCTGAAGTGCTGTGGTCCTCTACCAGGATTTCTTCATACGTTCTTTCCTCATCTTTTCCACATGCAGATTGACAGCTCTCAGCTGGGAGGTCAATATTTTCTGAAAATTCACTTCTGCAACTGGCTGCTCCACTGCTGCTGCTAAGAAGACTCAACTTCTCATAATTTTTCTGACGACAAAGAACAAACAGTAAGTGTTACATATTTTCCTTGTCCAGCACACATTAGAAAAACTGCAAATGAAAGTGTCACTTGTGTATACACGTAAAAAATACACTTTTTGTTCCCACTTAGCTGTTTGAACAGGATTACATGGTACCCTGTTCAATCACTGATTCTAAATTTAGAGCAAAACTTTCAAACTCTTAATCTAAACAAATTATTTTTAGCCTTTACATAAAAGGCATCTTTGTTTTTGATGAAGGTCTCCTCATAACAAGCACTGAAAGTGAAAAAAATTAAATAAATGCCAGACCAGAAAGAAATACTGAACAATATAAAAAATTGAAGACTGGACAAAGTAGGTTCCCAGATACAAGCAATGGGAGATTTACTCTCTTCCAGCTTAGATAATAAACAGCAGACCTGTTCTGGACAATGCAAAACCTGTACAACAGTCAAGATGGTAGTAAAATATGAAGTGGACTTGATATGATGTGATGCCAGAGAGACTCCCCAAGGCTGAACTGACCAAATGCTGACTGGCATTATCAAAGCAGGGCAAAGAAAATCAAAACATGGGATATAAATTATTTGCCTGTAACATTTAAGTGCTGAATCTTGTCTGTAGCATGAGGTTCTTTAATGAGTATAAAATTCTGCCTCTGCTGCTGTGAGTGTTTATAGCTTTTCTGGAAAGAACAGAGATCCCTGATCCCTGTTATTGCGTCTATTTTAATGCAATATATTTTGAAGGCAGACTGTTTTATGATCTCGTTGTATATTGTTCTAAGTCTTCTCATATTATTTCTGTTGTGCATAAATAAATTCATGCGTCTTTTTACTCTATCTTGTCAGAGCAAAGTGTGATAAAGGAGAACAGGAGACAAATTATATAAATATATCAGATTAAACAAGTGGGTATCTTTAATATTAAAGTCGTTTCAGGAGAGAATACATTCCTAAATACATTCCTATCAAGTGTGTCAAAGACAATTTGGCCTGTATCTAAAACAATGTTCTTCCAAAGTTTTTCCCATGAAGTATTTTGACCTTATTGGCACACAGCAGAATGGGTGCACTAGAAACCCTTCCTCCTTCAGAAAACTAACTGCACCCCTGAGCAGTGACTATACCACTGCCTGCGTAATGGTCTGCTTCAATTAATTCCCCATCTTTTGTTCTATTCCCAAAACTATAACTTAACTTGTAAAAGATGCCTTGTCAAGCTTTTCTCTTTAAATTCAAGTAGGAAAAGATCATTTTATACCTAAGTACTGGACTGAGCTTATGTCCAAGATGCCACAATAGCAGTGACTTCAGTGTAGCACAGTATGGCAACCACTAATGATGACTCTCAAGCTGACTTAAAGAGAGCAGTCTAGTCATGGCATATGAACACGCTTATTGTGCCCTAAACAGTCAGTGCACAATTACTGAAGAGAACCAATTCACCTGTTCTATATCAAAGAAAACAAAGTAAAGAGAGAGAAGGGTCAAACTGCGTGGACATTTCAAACTTAAAACTCCTTTCAACATTGCCAATACTGAACTTCGCACTCAAATGACTAATTTTTAACAACTAATTTTTAACTTATAAATCAGGTGGACCTAAGGGGGAAAAAAACCCACAAAAGATCAAAAAGACTGCTGTTACCAATTGGTGTCAGATCTAACTGCCACATCAAGAAAGAAAACCTGTTTGAAATGCATGAACTGAATTCTGTAGACCTCATGATGAAAATAATCATCAGACCTGCTATGGAAACTGTTCAGACATCAGTGACATGTATCCTAAGGCCTTAAAGCAGTTATATAAACTGTAAAGCTATAACCTGTCCATACATAAAATCTGGTCTATTTACATAATATCTGAACATAGAGAAATATAGTATTTCATTACTAATCTGAGAGTAATATATAAATTTACTGTGATGTATTTTGCCCTACTTAGACAATAGATAATCATTTTCGAAAGTGAGTTTATATACTGTTGTTTCTCTTTTGAGTAGGATGTCTGACCGATTTAGAAGGACAGAAGTACACTGACTGGAGGAGGCTGGGATGCAAGTTCAATGCCACTTTTGCTTAGCATTGGAGTGGGACCGTAAGGACCTACATAAGGATATAAGGATATAAAGAACAGAGTTCTGTGAGAAGAGCATGGAGAAAGTATTCTCCAACACCCTGAGACAACCATTTCCACATCCTCAGAGAGACTTCTTTCGGATAGGCAGAAAAACACTTATCCTTTGAAGAAATCTGTGATACAGTGGGATATTCAACACATCACAAACACTGAAACATGAGTTAGGTTGATATATATCAATTTGAACTGTGCTCATACCTACACCTGATTCTAGAGTCCAGTATTATACAAATCTTTCAGGATGCTTCATCAGTTGATCCATTTTTTTTTTCACATTTTCATAATAAACTAGTGCCTCAGTTTCCCCATGGGGCAGATTGTTTGCCACCGTTGTTGAAACAAACTCTGCCTTCTAGTATAAACAAACACAGTTCAAAAGAAAATCTAAGGGGAAAAGAGTCCCTCTGCAAAAAATATTCAAATTATGAACCAATAATTTTTATTTTCCAGGATTCATCTTTCTTTATGACTGAGCAAAAGCACGTCTGGAAACACTTGAAGTTTGTGTCCCAGCCATGAAGAAAAACCTCTGTCTGCAAGCTGAGATTCTTCATCCATATCCTGTACACTTGCGCTGTCTCTTCACTGGTCACCATTACTACTGTAAAATCAGATATACTTTCTTTTCGGAGAAATTAAACCTAAACTGATCTTTTCAGCTACCAACAGGAATCTAATATTTTATAAATTGAAATTAACACTGTCAAAAAAAGTAGGCGTAACTAAAATAAAGATATTGATCTATTGTTTAGCTCTTTTTTGCCAAATTGCTGTCCAGAAGAATTAACTTTTCTGTCTTCAAGAAATATAGAGCTCTCTAGTGGCATTTGCAAACAGTGTTTAATTAATCTTCTTTATTAGGGACAAGTAATTACAGCATTATACTAGTCAATTGAAAGAACTACTTCCACTATTAAACTATTTGTAAAAAACTAGAAGATAGTAATAAAATGAGTAACAGCTAATATTACATAGTCAGGAAAAAAACATACTAAATGAACGTGTTTCTGTAACAGGGTGACAGCTCTTGTGCATTGGGAACAAGAAGTAGATGTTATTTATAATGGTTTTAGTAAGGCTTTTAACAATGTTTCTCATCACATCTTACAAGAACACAAGGGAAGCATGACCTAGACAAAATCACGATCAGTTGGCTGTACACTTGACCATAAAAATCATATTCAACTTGGTAACTACTTTGAGTATTCATTAAACTGAAAATGGGTAGTGAGCACAGTTTTTCAGGCTCCCTTCTGACCTTGTTCCAAAACCATTCAATGTTGTCACTGAATTACAATGATAAGCTGCACAATGGGATAGCGAGATTGCCTATTAAATGTGCATAGATTGTGATACATTCACAGCATATATCATATTACAGCATATACAGCATACACAGAGTTGCATCAATGCAAGTGACAACAGGTTTCAAAGAAAATTTTGATAAACTGGAGAAACTACAAGAACCGGTGAAGTTTAAATAGGGAGAATGCAAAGTTCTATGATGAGAGAAAAACAACTGTACAAATGCACAGACTGGGGAAGGACTGGTCAGACAGCAGCTCTACAGGAAAAGATATGGGGATTTTGGTGGATCAGAAACAGAGCATGACTCAACGATACCATGCTGTTATGAAAAGGTAAACATCATTCTGGGACATACAAAGAAGAGAATCCTCTCTAAGAACTGTGTAATCTTTCTATTTAATACCAATAAGGTTCTCAGTTGGAGTAAATGAGCCCAGTTTTGAACACCACACTTCAAAAATGTGGAGAGACAGCAAAGGAGAGAAATAAGAATTATCAGAGGTCTACAAAACACAACTTACAAAGTAAGGCTGACGGAATTTGACTATTCAATCCAAAGAAAAAAATTACAGAAGACAGATATAAGAGAAAAGAAATAACTCTTACATATTTCCACTGTGGGGAGGACAAAAAGTAAGCAGCTTAAGCTGCAAACAAGTAAAATTTAGGTTAGATTAAGATTGTTTAACAGTAATTAAGTGTTCAACTATTCCATCTATCTGGGATCCTGCAGAGAGAAGTAAGTGTTCACACATTATGTAAGAGGTTTGCATATGCTCAGTAAATGCAGTGTTCTGGGGACATTCTGGACTTAATGCTCTCACAGCAATTATATGAAATTTAAGAGCGGGTCTGAAAATTTCTAGTGTCATATACATCCCATATGCACACATTGCATATGTCCATCTAATATCTCCTGGAAACACGGCATACATAACAGATCTACTCTGTCAGGTATACAAAGCAAGACCAACATTTTCTGAAAGCATCAGGCTAACTGCAGGTATAGTATATATAGCACAGTGTATATGTGCTATGGGTATGCTCAGGATTTCCAATTGTCTTCTGACAGTGCTTCAGGCATCCTCATGGTTTTCCAGATATTATCTTTGGATTGGGGNGAGGGAGGCTCATTCAGACATGTAACTGCTGACTGTAACGACAGTTTTTTGCATTCTGCTGGTTCCAAATTGTTCCCTAATTTGGCATAGTTTGCCTCGGGACAGACTTGTGCCACTTGACATTTTTATGACTGACTGGTCAAATACCTGTCAGGAGTGACGTAGCTCTAAGGCTTGGAGATGGACAAGATAATCTCTGACAACTCTTCCTGCCTTATACTCCGAGATTCTATTAAAGTACTTTGACACGCTAACAAATTGAAGCTGAATTAAACATATGATGGGTTTGTCCTTAGTAGTTTGATCATATATTTTCACAGGTAGTAACTTAGCTGTGATGACTATTTTCTACATTCAGCAACTGTTTAAAAAATTATACCTGCACAGCAGTTTTTGCATAATTATTTTATTCTCCAAACATAAATAGTATAAATCCAAAAAGGTTACTTTCTTCTTATCACACCAACTGTAATTTCTAACTTTTAAACTTTAATTCCAGTACCTTCTACATAAGTGCCAAAACAGAATGGTGTCAGAACAAAATCAACGGAGTGAAGGGTGGAAGAAGAACACAATTTGTGGAATGCTAAGCTTTCATGACATTTGCAAGCACCTGCTCATTTCCAAAGCAATGGGAATTGTATGCAGCAGTGCACAGACAGGAATTAAAACTCAATTTTTTAAATAAAATTTTAATAACTTTTAAAATAATAAATTTTTAATAAAAATAGGAATTGAATATTCTAACCTAACGTAAAGATTGGACTATTGTGCTGCAATATTAATAACCTGTTGCATTCTTAGTGTTCTAAAACCAAACATACTTCAAGCAATACAAAAACAGTTGCTGCATTCCTACAGACTTGTTTTAAGAAAAATAATCTTTTATGCATTGATTGACTGAATTGAGCAAAATACGTATCTAAACACAAAGAAAAAGGAAATTAAAATGAACATTAATCCAATCTTTATGTCTTTTCCAGAGTTAACAAAAAAAAAAAGATGAATTGAAAGTTAATTGCTAATTAAACACTACTCTGTAATGCATGTGGTGATGCTTAGAAACTAACGTGATTATTAGCACAACAATTGCCAACAGTGCAGAACTGAATTCAGGTATGGGGGGGAAATGACTCAGTGAAAACACAGTTAAATCATTTTGTATTACTTTGCCGTTCAGATAGCTGTGATCCTGTTCTCATTTCTTTTAAAAACTTGAGGAAATTGATGTCTGCTTTTAATCACAAGAGTTGCCAGCAGCCTGCGGGGTTACAAAAGCATGGATTCTTAAACCATGAGCTTTAACCCTTCCCCCTTTGGCCACACATCCCTGTGGATGAAGAAGATCGGGATAGAGAAAATCCATTTCTGTGGATAAAGAAGAGTGGGAGCAGTAGCATGCTCTGTATTTACAGGTATTCCTACAAAATGCTTCACAATTATTTACATTAGGGTCTTTGTGATAGAAAGGACATACAAAGAAATCCCAAAGTTTCTCAAGACTTTAGCTTAGAAACATGAATGGTGTGGCTAATCTAGAAAATGTAATACAATCTAGTCTCCATTGTCTACAGGTGGATTGTGAAGCTTTATGCCACAGATGGAAGACAGGAAACTGCATCAGCCATTTCAGGTCTGGCCAGGCTCTTTAGTTTACATGTAGTCCTGTCTAAAACCTGCTATACTGCTTCTTTCACTATTTCCAGTCAATAAGCAGTTGAACTGCTTCTGCAAAAGAGAGCGCCAGGCAGGCTTCTTAGCATAGGCTGCAACCAACCTGGCTGCAAGCAGAATAATCATGAGTGTGTCTCCTAGCAGTGACATCCTAGTCCATCAGAAGTGCAATACCTTGATACCTGCAGATCTAGGTCTGGGAGGGCCACTGTTGGCCTGCAGCTAAAAATCCTATCTAGACGGAAGATGACTCAGGGTCTATAGGTTAGGGGAAGACTTAACAGTTCAAGTGTGAAAACGGAAAAATACAGAGAGCGAGCTTGCTAATAAGTATTCTTGTGCATTTGACCATTAGGAAAAGGCACTATAAGCTAACAGCGACCTAAATGGACCAGCTCAGACCAAGCACTGCTAATGAGTTCTGACACCCTATTAGCCCTGACAAACACTGGATGTGGAGCCACTCCATAGATCGCACTACCCTCAGAAACAAAAGCTGTACCTACTTTTCCCATTATCTAAGCATCTTAGTCTGTCATTACTCTGCACAACTGGGAATTTCATTTGAATACGTGGATTTGCATACATAGATTTAAAAATAAAATGTGTATTCTAGTGACACTATTAATACAAAAGTTAAAATAAGCTTAAATTCTCAAAGAACACAATATTACAAAAACCTGGTATGGAGAAAGAATGTGACAGAACCTGTGTGCTATATGCACAGATCAGAGCTTCAGAAATTGAGAAAAGGAAGTTACTCTCAGAAAATATATTAAAAATGGGCAGACATGATAGAATACCTGACTGATCAGAGTAGCAGAAGGTACAAATGGCTCATATTTTGTTATATATTTTTAGCTGACAGACTCTGACTGTAAAGCTCGCAGTTCTCTCTCCCATGTTCCAAATATAGGACAGATCTCAATATTCCTCATTCTATATTGTTTTAGGTATTTTACATTAAAAAATCTGGCAATGAGAAAAATGTTATTCTATTTATATGTCAAAGAGTATGTGAACACACTGGTTTATCAAGGGCTTCTAAGCATTATTTCCAACTTAAAAAAACATTTCAGGATATATGCAGTAAGTGAAGCAATAATGGATGATACCCACGTAATCAAATACATATTTCCAAAGTAATAAAAGTGACTTATTTTCAGCTTTTTGCAAACAGCCAAAATAACATTTAAATTTTTCAAATCTATATACCTCAAAAAAGCAATCAAATTGTTGTATGTCTACCCTCTCATCTCTTTAAAGAAAAATATTAGAAAGATACTTTCATTCTATGATTCTATGATTATTAGCTAAATCAACTACTGTTTTGAGACTCAGATTTGGCTTGGAACACAGAAAACTGAACTTTGCCACTGGTCTGTTTGGTGACCTTACATGAACTATATTTTTCCTCTCCACCTTTTCCTACCCAGAGCATAAAAACATAATATTGACCACCTTGAAATGAAAGGTACTATGTGAGAGATAATTACCACTACTATTATTATTATTACTTGTTTGGGTCCTCTGTGTTATGTCAGCAACCTTAACCTTTCAGAACTGAACACACTAACTCTATGAAACACCTTTCATAGAATCATAGAATGGTTTAGGTTGGAAAGGACCTTGAAGATCATCGAATTCCAACCCCCCTGCCATAGGCATCCC
>VUYV01000090.1:806394-1078921 GCA_008711295.1 Anarhynchus alexandrinus
GACCTTGCACTTGGCCTTGTTGAACTGCATGAAGTTGGCTTGGGCCCACCTCTCCAGCCTGTCCAGGTCCCTCTGCATGGCATCCCTCCCCTCCAGCGTGTCTACCTCGCCAAACAGCTTGGTGTCGTCTGCAAACTTGCTGAGGGTGCACTTTACCCCACTGTCCATGTCGCCAACAAAGATGTTGAACAGTACAGGTCCCAGTACCAACCCCTGCGGAACACCACTTGTCACTTGTCTCCACTTGGACATCGAGCCATTGACTGCAACTCTTTGAGTGCGACCGTCCAGCCAGTTCTTTATCCACCGAGTGGTCCATTTGTCAAATCCATGTCTCTTCAATTTAGAGACCAGCATATCATGTGGGACAGTGAACATCATCCCTACATCCCTACATCTGCTTCTGTTCTTACATAAACAACAATTTATTTGGAAAACAAGGAAAGACAAGAATTTATGTGGGGAGCTGATAAATATTCTTTATATTAGGATTATTTTCCAGCATGGATTTTATGCTATACTTGCCCGGCAAGGTAACTACACTTCTTCAACACCATCTACTGACCTGCCTTTCAATGGCCTACTTATCAACTTCCATACTGGTCTTAAACTACTTATAAAACAGATTCCACTCTGGCTCCAAAAAGACCTCTGTTGCTTAATTCCATAAACCAGGACAGAGAGTATGCTGTTTATTTTAGACACATTCATGATATGACATAACTGGGATGAAAAAGGAGGCTGTAAGTACATTTTAGTAGAAAGAAAACTAAGATAGGTGGCTTCAACAAAACATTGAACTATGTGGCAGAAACACTGAATTCTCTGACACCATGGAAAAATGACAAATTACCTGGCTGTGAAATCGCCGAGGCCTTGACTAAGATGAATTATGTTGTCCATACCTCACAGAGCTTTTTTTTTTCAGGAACAGCTGCTTGAAATTCCTCTTAGTACTTATAGTCAGAATATTGTCTTTTTTCAAAAGTCAAACTTTTCAGGAATAATTATTCTTTTTAATAGAAAACCTCCAACTTCATAAAATTTTCCTACAATACCAGGAACAAGGAAACAACATGACTCCTTCTGTTTCCAAGCCCTGTAGCACTCCTCTGAAATTTGAAAGATCCTAGCCTGATTTATTCTATCTTATTTACAGCAAGGACACACAATTAGGTCTCCCACTTCTCATTACCAAGCCATACTCCCCTCAACTTCAGCAGTGTTCTGGATCTTTGTCAGATCTTCCTGTTGTACCTGTTTCTTTTAATATACATAATACAATATCCATTGGAGGGGAACTAGAATTACAGTATTCCTTCCTTGAGAAGACTAGCTGTTATCCCCCAAAACACAGAGGCGTTTTCCTTCTCATATTGTAGATAGGTGTATTTTTCAAGAAGTTATACAAAACAGACATACTCTAACTTCAATGTAAAGTATTAGTTCTATCATATCTTACAAGTGTCTGGATAGGGCATTCTTCTCTCAAAGGCATAACTGCATTGAAATCCCAAATTAAGCAGCTTTCCATCCATAGCACATTTTTTTCACAAATTTCATCACAGTTATGCAAGAGAATGACTATATCAAGATATGAAAAAATAATGACATACAACAAGCTTCCAAATGTGTCGGGTAAGAAAACGCAAAAAAAAAAAAGGAAAATAATTGCTCATACTGTTTTAAGTTATAAATCCTACTCTGTATCTTTCTTTCATCTCAGTACCTCTTACATTTCAAATAACAGTGGTTTGTTAAATTTTTTCTGGAAGTTTTTGGCATCCTTTTTATTGAAAAAAAAATGTACAATACAAATAATTATCTTGGACTGATAGGTCAAAAAATTACTGAAAAATATTATTAACAATTTCTACAAGTCTTATATTTGGCCAGGAAGGTGAAGACAAAAAACATATTAACAAAAAAAAAATCCATGAGTTTGGGACCAGGTGTTCCTGAAAATCTTTTTCCTACAGAGGTTCTTCAGTGAAAACTACTGAGCCCCAATAAAAGAAATTTGAGAGATACAACAGCTGAACAGACAAGAGTAGCTGTGTAAATTGTAACTTTGCTTCACAACTACCATAACAATAATTTTCACAGTGAGCTTTTACTACACAAAAACATTGTCCTTGTGTTTTTTAAGTAAATTCCCTGAGATCATATAGAACTTTGGTTCATTATGTAAAATACTGATGTCCTTCATGAGGAGTTCTTAAAACACAGCCTGTAGCAAATGGAAGAATTTTAAGAAGCATTTCTGCAGAACTGTATCACACCGTAAGAAAGCATGAGCAAATACCTTATCAGCATCACTCTTCTTTATTTAGCAATCTGTAATTAAAAATTATATTTGTGTAGGTTCCATTTTCTAGGTGTCATTGTTTGTGAATCATACACAAGATTATCCATTTGTTCCACCCTAGCCAAGCATATATTCTTCCATTCACAAACCTTTCACAAGTGTGCAGTAATAATTAAACGTTATCAGATTCTATCAAAACTACAAGTGCTTCCATAACAATGCCATTTTCCAACATGGAATTATATCGGTTTTTAAGATACTGTTGTTTTTCCTGCATAAGCATGTCTACAAAAAATGAATGAATACCTCATTAAAAATAAATTAAAGAGCCCGCATGGAAAAAATGTTCTAAGAGGATGGGTCTTTTCATTTTGATTTATTTTCTGCTTTATTGTGCCTTATTTTCTCAGATATGGCAAACAACGATAAGAAAAAATAAAACCTAATCCATGTACTTACTTGTGATAAAATGGAAAACTGATGGTGATAGGTTACTGCATTTCGATTAGCCTCCATGAAGTACCTCTGGGTTCGTCTCCTCTCCCGTTCCAGTTTCTTCTCCAACATGAGATGAGAGGTGGATAGAACATCCAGGTATTTCATCATCACATCAGACAGCAGTGAACTGACCTCCACTATGTCTGGACGTGCCTCTGCATCAGGAGTCAAGCACCTACAGAAAGAACATTCTCTAATGAAAGCTAATTATTTCTTTCGAAAAAACTGTTTGCTACCACTGCATTCCTCCACTGGTCTTTATCAAGTCACGCTAGCCAAGCCTGCATAGCACAGTTTGACACTGTGCAGCCTTGGTGTTGATACACCGCAGAGCACAGCCTCTGGCATCAGCTGGAACAATTATCCTTGGCACCAACCCAGACAGAACTGCTATGGCGGGGCTGCTGCTGTGCACTCCCAGACACACTAGGGAGTGCCTGCTGCCTCTTCCTGAGGCTGGGGGAGACACTGGCCTCCCTTATGGGGACTGTGCTCTGGTAAAGGTGCTGCACCATTGGACAACGCAGCTGTGAAGGAGATGGGCAAGCTGTCAGGAGGATTTACAGGAGAATGACAAGATCTTCACAGAGACGAGACCCCCAAACAATGCAAAGAAGGAGGAAAATCTAGAGATTACCCTCAAAGGACCAGTGGATGGAGTATCACTAGAGGACGTAGGCTGCAGACTTCTACCAACAGAAGGAAGGAGGATCCTCTGACTACAGATATNTTACAGAACAGGTTTAGTGACCTAGAAACAGGTGAGGAAGAACAAGACCTTACAGAGGACACATCAGAGCCAGGTGAGTCTGAATCAAGTGTTCACATCACAAATAAGAAGTAGCAGGTGACAGTTATTTGAGACTGAGGGAACAGAGGCATCCATCTACTTGATCTGATTTGATAATTGTGAAGCCTGTTGCTTGGAAGGTGCTTGGATTCAGGAAATTGTGGAGATACTACCAAGACTCACCTGGCCCATGGGCTATTAAGCCTCGCTGCTTATTCATATGGGCACTAATGACACTACCAGGGCTGACCCTGAACATATCAAAAGTGACTACAGAGCACTGGGGTCAAGTCTGAAGGGCAGGGGGCCAAGGCGGTGTTCTCCTCAATTCTTCCAGTGAGAGGGAAAAACTCAAGTCAGGGTGGATGCAACCTACAGTCCAACACCTGGCTCTGTGTAGGCAAGACCTTATAGGTAAGGATCAGAGGAACAGACCAACATGGGTGACATTGTGGTAGATGCCTGCTATAAACCACCCAAAAATGAAGAGGAAGTCAATGAGACCTTTGTTGGACAGATGGAGCAAGCTTCATGATGGCAGGCACTCATACTCATTGGGGCCTATTAATCACCCTTATATCTGCTGATGGGATAATATGGCTGAGCGCAGTCATCAGGAGATTTCTGGAATCTATTTATGACAATTTCTTGGTGCAGCTGATTCAGAAGCTAACTAGCAAAGGCACTCTGCCAGACCTGTTGCTCACAAACAGGGAAGAACCAGACAGGGATATGAAAATCAAGGGCAGCCTTGGCTACAGCAATCATTTTGAACTGTGGAGTTCAAAATCCTGAGACAAGTGAGAAAGACAGATCGTATGGTTACAACACAGGACTTCAGGAGAGCAGAATTCAGCCTGTTCAGGGATCTTCCTGGTAGAATCTCATGGAAGACTGCTCTGGAAGGTAAAGGGAAAGCTTGGGAGAACTAGCTAATCTTCAAGGACACCTCAAAGCACAAGAACAGTGCACTCCTGCGAGGAGGAAACAGGGGTGGGCTACATAGGAAGAATACATAGATATTTCCTGAAGGGTGGAGTTAGGAAAGCCAAAGCTCAGCTGGAGTTGAAACTAGCAATGGATGTGGAAGGCAGAAGAAAGGCCTTCTATAAGTACACTAACAACAAAAGAAAGGCTAATGAAAATGTGGGCCCACTATGCAACCTAGTCACAAAGGACATGGAAAAGGCTGCGGCACTCAATCCCTTTTTTGCTTCCATTTCCAGTGAGAAACTTTGGCCTTAAGTGTTCCAGATCTCTGAGCCTACCTGTAGAATCCACAAGCATGAAGATTACCACACAGTAGAAAATACAGTGAGAAAGCATTTAAGCCAATTGGACATACACAAGCCCATGCGACCAGATGAGATGAGCCTGAGGGTGCTGATGCAACTGGTCAGTGCCACCATCCATCACGTCTGAAAGGATCAGAGGGATGTATACAGGAAAAAGTTGAATATCACACACACATCCAAGAAGAGCAAGAGGGAGGATCCAGGAAGGTACTAGCCAGTCAGCTTCACCTCAGTCCCTGGGAAAAAAGTAGAGCAAATTCCCCTGGGAGTAATTTCCAAGCACACAAAGGACAAGAAGGTGACTGGGAACAGTCAGGGTGGATCTACCAAGCAGTCATACCTGAATAGCTTGATTGCTCTCTATGATGAGATTACTGGCTCTATGGATGAGGGGAGAGCAACATATGCTGAGGGTAGCTTTATTTTAGCAATGCCTTTGACACAATATCCCACAGTATCCACAGGTCTATAAGGTAGGTAGATAATTGGCTGAACTTCCTGGCTTAAAGAGATATCATCAGCAGTACAATGTCCAGCTGGTGGCTGGAAGTAGTATCCTCCAGCGATTGATAGTGGGTTAGTACTGTTTAAAGTCTTTATTAATGACCTAGACGATGGGATGGAGCACATTCTCAAAAGATTTGTGAACACCAAATTGCAGGGATCAGTTGATACAGGGCTGCTGTCAGAGGGACCTGGGCCACCTACAGAGAGATCTGATTGCTATCTACATAATGGGGGGGCATAGAAAAGATGGAGCCAAATCCTTCTTAGAGGTGCATAGTGATAAGGAAGAGGCAATAGACACAAGCTGGAACACAGGAAAGTCTGATTAGATATAAGTAGTATTATTATTATTACTACTATTACTACTTTTAATCACAAAGGCAGACAAGCACTGAAGAGGGCCCGGAGAACTCATGGGATCTCCATCCTTCAAGATATTCAAAACTCAGTTAGACAAGACCCTGAGCAGTGAGCAACCAGATCTAATTGTATCTGCTTTGAGCAGATGGACTAGATGACCTCCAGGGGTCCCTTCCAACCTAAATTACTTTACAGTTCTATGATTCTTGTTTCAGACACCCTACGTAGCTGTTTAGGAACCATAATAATATACTATTAGCTCTATTTTTAAATCCTCAGAATATTTTGTGTGTAGAGTAGGACACAAAAGCTGATAGGGACAGTTCTCCATGTACTATAAAACTGTCTTAAATCTGTTAACTCCAGTGAACCTGATAATTTACTATGATTTCCCTGCAGAATATTATTGACCAGCTAACATACAGATACACTTAACCCAACATCCTTCTTTAAAGAAAGTGTCACAAAATGATTTTATTATTTCTAGAATGGTACTTTCTAAATAAACGTAACTGCCATGTAAAGTAACAGTTTTGAAAATGTTTTACAGTACTTGAACTTCTTGATCTTAATCTTTCTTGGTTTAATTTGTTCAAATTCATTGATTCGTCTCATTAATTTTCATAACTTTGTTTTAGTTAAAATTTTATATTTCCTTTAAACAGATGCAAGTTTTTCACCCTTAAGGAATGTTCTATTTGATTTTTTTCTTTTTAATTTTTTATTTTAATCCACTGAAATTGGTCAAAATTTCCAAGAATAATGTGAGCTATAAAAGACTTCTGATAAATCCTAAATCCATTTCCCATGCATCTAGAAATAAATTATTGATTTATAACTAAGCACTGAGTAGATTGATGTTCAAGTCTGAAAGACTTTGATGATTATGATTCCAGAATTTTCTTTAGTAGCTTAATGCAATAAAACCATATTTTAATAACAATACTGAGTAATAATAACACTAAATTCAAATTTACAGTTGCAATATGAAGCTTTCAATGTTTTTCCTAATCATTATCAATAAATTATTTTTTTATTACATTCATCTTTGAATATATGTTGTGATTCAGTCATTCAGAAAGAACTTCTTCATTTCTGTTAATGTTTCCTCATCTATATAAGTAAAATCTCTTCTTTAATGTGCTTAATTTTTCTCAATATCTCACAAAGCATAAGCCAAAACCTAAACATCATATATCATTTAAGGATTAACCCATACTAAGAGAATCAACATTTTTTAAAAAATATTTTATGCTTCCCACTGCTATTAAAATAAGCGGAAAAATTCTGATATGATAAGAAAACTTAATTTTAATATTTTCCTGCAAATACCCATTTAATCATCTATTTAAATCAGTTAGCCTCCATAGCAGCCAGTCTCGTGATGATACGGGACTTTCAGTAAACCTGTTTAATACAGCCACAATATCTACAACCATAAATAACTCAATAGCTGGCCTTGGAAAAACCCTCAAAAACTTCCTATTACAGAGTTTCCATCATTATCAGGAACAAAAAGAAGGAAAGACAGAGAGCCAGACACTCACATAACTTTATCTAAGTCAGTGATAAAGATGTGTTTAAAATTTGTAAGAGAATGCAATACATATCAATACTGATATGATGTGACTGGAAGATATTTTCTGGACACATTTGAGATTACTAAGTTATTCTTAAATAGCAAGCAATGAATTAATAAAGCCAGTTATTCTAACTACAAATATCTGTAAGTATTTAAAATTCATTTCAGGACCTTTTAAACAGAAAGGTTGGTTCTATTAGCTCCTAGCCTCTCCATTGTTGTCCTTCATCCTCGAGGTCTTTAAATAAGAGAAACCTTTTCGTACAATAAAACATAGTATAAAAATGTTAGTCTTTGTACAGTAAAGTGCTTTTTAGAGATGGAATTCCACATCTGAGCTGGAAGGCAAAGCATTTTTGTACTAAGTAGAGTTTTTCTAAAATGGAAAAATCAAGAGATCCAAATCTCATAGAAGTGCATCAATCCACTCTCTGTACTTTGCCTTACACATTACATTATCACAAGGAAGATGTAACCATAGCTAAGAGAAATATGTGATGAGTGAGTGCAACAAATACAGGCTCCTCTTCTCCTCCATCACTGCATTATCTCTGCTTTGTTATCTCTGCTAACCTGCTAACAGGATTAGAAGGTAGTGGGAAACATATTTCCATCAGTCAAATAAACACACAAAACTATGAATGTGATCACACATTGATCTATAAATAACATATTGCAACAGGGTTACTTCCTTGACCGTAAACTGCACTTGGCAATGACTCAAAATGCTGTATCTTCATGGGGGAAAAACTTGGTGTGTAGGGAATTAACTACAGCACTGGTATTGTTGAACTTCAGTACTGAGTATAAAGTCTACACTGGCTGGATAAATCTACTGACTATATTGGCATGAGTTTTCCAGTTGTAAGTATGCAACTATATTACATACATTGTTAGCAGGGTAAGGAGTTACTTCCATTTTTCTTTAAATCAGAATATATTTCATATTCAGAGACAAATACTGGCAGTTGCTAGTTCAGCAAACTGCCACATTACCACTGCTGGAAACATAAAAGCAGGATGTTGAAATAAAACTAGATGAGTAATTACCTCTTAATGGTAAATGACACTTTTTCAGAGTACAGTCCTTTTGGCACAGGTTCATACACAGCCCCTACTATCTGCAAAATAAATAACCTACAGTTAATTGGAGAAAAATATTCCATTATTTATTTGAAGATGCCATATTATAAGTATTGTTCCTTGAAACAACCTGATGGGTATTACATCATTAGTCCTAACTTGCAAAACAACTTAGAACACATATTCTTGCAGAATGTCACTTCTAATCAGGTATCCATATTCATTTAGATAATTTACATAATCACTGTAGATCAAAGGGCTACAATATCTGAATAAGGGAAACCTTAAAAAAAAAAACCCACCAATTATTTATTTTTACTTATGATCACATCCTAAGGTGTAATACACAAGGCTACAGAAAATCCAATATTACAGTACATGAAGGAATTTTATATATCTAAAGCTCCCACCACCAAATGCAATGATAAAAATACAGTAGTCTGAGAGTTAATAACATACTAACATTTACAAGCCATTTTTGCAATTAGAATGGCAAGATAGCAATTCATATAACGATAAACACTTGTGCTCATTCACACATCAAACCAGAGAGCAGTTTATGCTTCTATAACCTTAAACATAAATTCTCATGGATCTAGTGAACACATGCAGGAGTAATTGGTAGGCTGATCTGGCAAATCCGAATACCTTAGTTGCCAAGGAGAGCATATTGGTGCTGTAAAATGGTGGGTTCAGAGTTGCCATCTGATAAAGGATGCATCCTGCAGCCCAGACATCAGCCTTCTCTCCATACGGCTCGCTCTTTACAACTTCAGGGCTAAGTAAAAAGCAATGCAACCCACAAGTGTTTAATTAATTCACCTAGAAGTAGATTAAAAAAAAAAAAAAAACAACAACAAAAAACCAACAAAAAACCAACACATCCAATATTTGGTTAGTCACTACAACATTTTCAGAGCACAGACAATTATGTTCCAAAGGTTGCATTTATTTCCTTTACCAGCCAAATTATTTAAGTGGAAGTACAATTAATAGCTTTTCCACTTCTACTGCAGTTCTCCTCACAACACTAGTTTTTTATATTTTGTTCACTTGTCCTTTCCGCTCATTTCATGCTATAATGTCTTTGAACTTAATGGATACAAATGAACTACAGCACTCAGAACTCATTTAAAATTATGGCATTTCAATAAAATGGACTAGAGAACGGATAAATGTATCACATCCTCTTTTAATTCAGGTATCAGAAAGATTTTAATGATTCCTGTATTTAGAATGCTAATGGATACAACTTTGCTACTAATGTGAGCAAACAAACTTTACTCATTATATCATTTTCATCCTCTTGAAAATACTGTCATGCAGTCCTTGTGAGGCTGCAACATGGACACTCAACAGCCAGCTGAATGACAATAAAAAAAAACCCCAACATTGTAAAGATACATTTAAAGCAAATGGAAGAAGGCAGTAATTTCATTTTTGACTCAGTACAAAGCAGACTCCACTTTCTTCTCTTAATTTCCTCAACACTTTTCATAAACCTGGATGATAATACTTTACATTAGTAGGAATATTCTGATGCTGGAGTTCAAGTCTTGGCATTAAGTAAAGGTCATTATCATATAATGTGTTTTTTTTCACTTAGCATCTTCTCTCTGTAATTATTCAGAGACATAAAAAATACTTGACTCCTTTAATCTGTAAAATCAACTTGAAAACCTACAGATTTTTAAAATAAATGGGATGAAGTCCCTTAGATAAACTATTATGCTGAAGAACAATTACGTGATCTTAACAGAAGAGAAAGTCACAATGTGGGGAAGTGAGAGACACTGACAGGTCACACATTTCTGACAAAATTGATCAAGCAAGATACAGATTCCTGGGTGAAACCTAATTAGCATTTTTTCTTGAATTTTGCTGCTGCTATTACATACCCAAAGAGGGGAATACAGGATGTTGAACGTGGTGCTAGAACCTGATAACGTTACCATTTCTGTAACCAGACTGTCTTTATTCTTCACTGTGACACTAATTCATTAGAGGGCCTTGTGGAAATTTCATTTTTATGTATTAAATGTGTATATTAGAGCAAACATCATTATTGCAACTTATCATACAGATGGTGAGCTCAACAAGGCAAAGCCTCCGACTTAGTAAAGTTCTAAGCATGCTCCTATTCAGAAAAAACCAAATCGAATTCAGAAAAATGAACTGAATTTTACAATCTTTCATTCTGGTGATAATTTTCATGCATAAAGAGACATAAAGTTATAAACTATTATTTTAAAATGACTAAATAATATTAAAATCCCAAACTGAGAATAGTCAAGCCAAACCTATGTAACTATGTAAAAAGTCGCATAGCAGTTACAGAAAGTATAAACTGAAGACGATCAAGAGAGAAACAGAAGCAAGCATGACCTGGCCTGCAGAATCTTATATTCACGAACAGCAGGGAAGTATCTAGCTTGATGTCCAGAGGAAACAGCAGTCCATTGGGTCGGTGACTAGGAAAAACTTATTTGTTACTACTATGATATGGAAATCACAGAAAGAATACAGTGCTGACAGGTTTGTAGTTTTAGGATGGTTTCACACAAATGCATAATAGCTGGAAGTTAATGAAGTCATTTGGTCTGCTTATTCATGCTGAAAGACTTCTTAAAAACTTCTTGTTTTAAATGCGTATCTAATCCCTTTTTTTTTTTTTTAAATCAAAAGGAGGACTTGCAGCAGAGTACTACTTGATCTTTTCTTCCAGAACAAATGTCTTTAGTCAGAAGCCTCTGGTATTTAGAGCATTAAGATGACCGATACCTTAAATAAATACTGTCTCATGCTTAAGAAGTACTCTAAATTACTGAAGTAATATTTATCTAAGGTGACCATGAAAGTTTTACAGAGAACATGAAATCCTATACTTATACGATGCTGTGCTTTTGTGGCTAATTAATTCTGTAATTTAGATTTTTAAATAGAATTTTCAAATATTATTTATTTACTTTTAAGAGATGTAGTGAAATCCCTCACCATGTTCTACAGGCTTGCCTCACCATCTGCTAGTTAGAAATGTGGGTGGGGTACAGCACTTGTTGACTAGCAAAACACTTCTGCAGTTGAGCTGCATCTTTTGGATCCACGCTGTTGAGGGATGCCAAGCAGAGAAAGTACCCAGTTCTGTTCCTGTACACTGCCGCCCACAAACAGGAGGGTGGTGGGAGTACATACGGTTTGTCTAATTCAGTTGACAACTGTGTATAAACTGTCACTGTCTGGTCAAGACCAGAAAGAATGGGTAGAACCAGACTCTGAATTTTGTTCCATAAAAGCCCTACAAAATCAGTCTTACCCACAAACACTGACAATTTTTGGGTATAGCATTGGTATGACCTTTTTTTGGTTTATTTGTTAAGACAGGATTCTTTCTTTAATTCTTAGATTAAGAGAACTTGATTTGCTGAAACAGGACAGTGGCACTAATTAAACTTTTAGCAAACAGATGTCCACACCATAAAATGCATTCAGTGTCAAAATAAAATACATAAAGGGAGAAACTCTAAGAGCTGATAAAGGATTTCATTTCCATTGCTCCAAGGGCTGATCATACTGCCGCGAAGCAGCAATCCTGATGCTACAGTCTATGACATCCACAGTCTTGGTTGTTAAAAGAGGCAGCAGATACTTATATAATTAGTCATTTAGTTCTTGCAGCTAACATATTCAAGATAATCACTACAGTTTTCCTCTAGGTTTACAAATCACTGCTCATTTCCAAATTACATATTCAAGCTGAAAAAGCTTACTTCAGCAGCATTATGTTAACTATAGGAGAGTCCTTCACCAAACAAATATCCATAGCGAAAGCAAGACTAAATTCTTCTAAATGAAAGACACAGAAATACATCCACAGAATAATTCTCCAAATTCTCAGCATCCTTGAACAGACGGTTTTATATTTCGCCGAAAGTTCACTCGTGCTCAACATACAGCATTGCTTTTATATTTAATGTCTTCTATGCCAACAGCCTTAAAATGAGTCTTGAATTTGATTACACCATTTCTTAACCTAAAGTTACCTGTTTTTCCTTCTGAACTACTTTTGCANACTGTTTCGCAGAAAGTTCACTCTTGCTCAACATACAGCATAGCTTTTATATTTAATGTCTTCTATGCCAACAGCCTTAAAATGAGTCTTGAATTTGATTATACCATTTCTTAATCTAAAGAGTTACCTGTTTTTCCTTCTGAACTACTTTTGCAAAACTAAGCAGCTATTTTAAATACAGAAGATAGTTTCCATACTACCCTACATTTTCAATTAGGATTTTAAAAAAAAAAAAAAAAATCAAATCTTGTCTTGTCAATATTGGTGCTACTCGTAAAACAGCACCATTTCACCAAATCATCTCTACGTGGCCTTGGAGACATTTTTGCAATCAAGCTTTCAGGTACTATTTTGCTCACTGATGTTCTTCTGTCATGGTCTTTATTTAAGAATACTTTTAACAAGGATTTACAGACTGTCCCAGTCTCAATCTGCTACATTAGCACTATCACATACCTAGATGAAAGATGACTATTCTCACTGGATTAGATCATGTTCACATTAGTTATTAATGTATAGAAGTTCCAAAATGAAGGAAGAATGCCTGAATTTTTGGGGGGGGGTGGAGTGGGGGGGTGGTGAAGAAAGAGGAAGCTGAAGGAATGATGTTTTCAAAACAGCATTAATTTTCTAGAGCTTCTAAAGCTTCTAAGAAATGATGTCAATACTATCAGGTGACTTTACAGGGACACAATCAGTGAGGATTTCCCAAGCTGCACAGAACTTCAATGAGCTGCTTGTGACTGGTCTTGGCACAGTGTTCACTGGTTAATCCAAATGCTTCCGACAGGTGTAAGAACAAGTTGGTACATGTCATCCTACAGTACGAGGAGTATTTTCAAATGAGACATCATTTCAACTAGACAGTTATGTATTAATTAAAATAAGAGTGATTCTTCAAGACTAACTCCCAGAAGAGGTGATGGCTATAATGAAGGAGGAAATAAATAAGAAGCATACACCACTGTGGAAGATTTTAACAATGACAGAGTTGTTGCTTTTATTCTTTATCATCCCACCTCTAACTAATTTAAAGTTTGATGGAGATTCCTGCAGTTGGTGGTGGTTATACAAACACTCATGCCTAGAAATCATATCTAGCTGAAAAAAGTTGGAGGCTAGCAAACTATCAAACATGCTTATCTCATTATTCCTTCCCTATGGATATTGAATTATTGCCACAGTTGGAGCCAGGACAGTAGGAGAGATGGTAGACAATAAGTTTGCCATACACTGAAAAACCATTTGGGTTTAGTTTTTTTGGTCCCAAAAAATAAAAGAGTCTCTGCAGCTTCTATTAGCTTGAGATATTCAAATATATTTGTTAAGATACCTGTAAAACAATACTTGCTTGCAATGGATAGTCTTTTTAGTTGCTGGCAGAAATCATTGAAGGGATTTACACAATCTTTGCACCTATAACTGCCACAATCCACTATAAAAATGAGACTGCCATTGTCTGGCCCAGGCTAAGCATGGATTTCCCCAGTAATGTCTTGAAAATCTTCAGAGGTAAAGACTACACAACCTCTCTGGGCAGCCTATTCTACATTTGACTGTTATAATGGTGAAAAAAAATTGCCTTACATCAAGTTAGAATCTCTCCTGTTTCAATGAATTTCTATTTTGTCAGGAAAGGGCCAAATACATCCATTTCAGTCCAAAGAATGAGAAAAATCAAGGGTATGTTTGTGTTTAGGAATCATTTCTAGGTTTCTATGAACCAGGTGGCTGTTCATAACCAGCATAAACTACTGCAGAATAATTTGTGAGTGTTTGGAGACCAGTGTGAAAAAACACAGATCTACTCTATAAAGCGTTCTCTGAATCACAGAAAGAGGGGGGAAAAAAAAAGATAAGGCGAAAAAAAAAGAAGCTGCTCACCACCAGCATCGTCCTAAAAGAGAAAAAAAGAAAAAGAGAAAAGTAGTTGCTGCTTGTCACAATTTTTCTCTGGATAGTTTCCTGTAAGCTACAGATACGCATTCAGTATTATAGCTTCATAATTACCACTAAAAGCAACAGAAGAAGAAACAGGAGCCACAAAACTGACAGTTTGAACAAAGAGCTTCTGTGAACATTGCTGAAAGCTATTTGCATTTCTCACCTACAAGAAGAATTCAACACAAGCCTTTGGGGGATATTCTGTCTATCCCTTGAGTGATGAAGCTGGAACAGGATTTTCAATCACGAGTTAAAAATTTTTCCTTCACAGTTTTCTATTTTGAAATGTATTGCCAAGTAATTCTATAATAATTTATTGTCTTCTAACTTGTATACATTTTTATTACAAATACACTCATATATTTTTGTAAAACATTATACATATATATCAAAATTCTTCTTCACAAAAGACACCTTTTCAGGCACCTTAAGCCTCTGCTGACGCCTACAGAAAAGTTCATCATTTCCCCCATTTTTAAAAATGTAGGAAAGAAATTTACGATGTAATAAATCCTCTTGAGACCAGGCGAGGAATGCAATTTTAAAATGGCTGAAGTCAGCACAGAGAAGTAACTTTCACATGTATAATTGCTCTCTCATCAGTGTAATCTCAACAGTGTCATTTTCTATCCAAGCATTGCCTGTCTCTGCCCAGAAAGTTCCTCTACACTCATATAATTTAGTCTATGGAGAGGCAACACCAATCCAAGGTCAGTGACAGGCGACTAATAACTGTAGGATACAGCAGACTATATGATAATACCTCCCTTATGTTTTTACTAAAATCTTCCCAAAAAAGCCTGATTTGATGTGGAAGGACACTTTTCACTGCAAATAGTAGTAAAGATGTGTAGTCTGTCTCAATCCAAAATCTTAATGAGCACTGAGAAGTGTGTAAAAACAAGATCCCAGTAATAAACCAGCAGCTACACTGTTGTTGATCAACAATACAGAGAAATCACTAACTTACTGCTTTCTTTCAGGACATATTCAGTGTCTGTCTAAAATAGAAGCAGATGTTTTATACTCCACCTCTTGGGTTTTTTATTTTACAGTTTTGAAAATAAAGATATGGACATCCAGTTAACATTCAACAACCGATTTGTATGTCTTTGAATTTACAAACCTTTAAGCTTTTATGTGTGCTAACATTATACATTATTGCTTAGAGAAGCCAAATATATTATCTTCGAAAAATTTATGGCCTCTAGCAGCGTAATAAGACAGTGTTCTAGAACACATGAAGAAATGCCAGAAATTCACTTCTAATTCACCCATGTCGCGTAATAATACAAATCAAATGACTTTTTTTTACAGTTTACTCTACTTTTCTTTACCCCTATTGCTTTGTTAAGTAAAAACAAACAAAAATCATCTTCACACCTAAATCACTAAATATCCAAGGCAGAAGTATGTTCTGAGCACAAGGTCCTCTTCCTAATCCCTAAGTGCAAAGAGTCACTCATACCTGCTTCCTTCACCAGCAAAACTTAGAGTACATACGAAATTGTGTAGGCAGCCAAAACAGCCTCACATGTGGTAAGCTGTTTAGGCTGTATATTTGAAAAATATTTTAAGCCAAGATCTTGCTTTGCTGCTTGCTGCTCCCAGTCACTCTTTACCACAACTGTCTGCTCTGCTGTGCCAGCAGAAGTACTCTGCAGCTGCATTATGCATCAGACCAAAGACCCGATGCACCTGAAAAATAACCTAAACTGTTTTTCAGCCAGGTCAGTTCTCTAATCGAGTTCATCATCATGCACTTACACAAAGACTTGTGTTGGCCCAGGAGTGGTATGGCTGTTTTGTTGGGGGTGGGTTTTTTGGGGTTGGGGTTTTTTTCCTTTAATTATTTCATTGACACAGTTTATATCACAGCCCTAGAAACAACTGGTACTGGCAGAAATTTGGGAGGCTTTTTCTAGGGAAGAAAGATACTAAATACAAGTGCCAAGAGGCCAGCTTTATAAACATAAAGGCAGCTTCCACTGAAACACAACTTTCAGTTTTACTCTTAGTTCATAATGCTCAATTGAAACTTTTTTTTCTTTGCTAAGTAAGAAAAATTTAGTCAATAAAAATATAACTAAACAAAGAAAATGTATAAAAAGCTTCAGCATATCTCTTCTTAGTTCCTCTTTCTGAGCATAAAGCCTATATAAAAAGCTGCTGAAAAGAGCAGAAGAATTTTATTATGGGGACTTCTGTGTTCATATTCAGAAGCAGAAGACCAGCGAGGTACATTCAACTACTATATGTTCTCCCATCTTCGAACTCTGTACTGTTTCTGCAAGAGTGTACATCTCTGACAGTTAGAAAAGATTCATGTATTTATCTGACAGACCTTTTTTTTTGTGGCAACTTTATATCTTCACTGCTTTTACACATATGAAACTAACGCTAGTGAAAACAAGTTCTTTCTGAAGCTCATGGAGCAGTAGCAAAAAAGCAACCTGGTCCAGTGGGAGGTGCCCTGCCCATGGCAGGGGGCATGGAACTAAATGGTCTTTAAGGTCCCTTCCAACCTAAACCATTCTATGATTCTATGAATTTGGGAGCACTTACACTGTACAGTACTATTGACCTATGTTGGCAACAAAATTTGGGAGAACTCTCAACATAATGCAAGGGCCAAAGTTATTGATATTTACGTATCCTTTACAAGCAGACAGGTATTTATCCCCAACCTGAAGGGTTTCTACAAACTTTTAAGAAAGTTAAGCACCTATTTGCAATGTATTTTCCCCTTATCAGGATACAGGGTGTAGGAATATTGGGAAAATATCCCATAAAGATACAATTCAGTTTGAATGTGGCCTTCTTGTCTATACGCTGTATCTGTTGATCTGGAAAAAAAAAACCAAACTTGCTGGGAGTTAGTGTGTAAAACTACTACATGTTTCCAGGCCTTCACTTTTTTAAAAAAAACTTGATTCAACAACAATTTAAAAAGCCTTGAAGGTTCTATTGGAAAATGTGATGTTTATAGCAAGCTGCTTCTTCCTTCAGTTGTCTTATTATTACTGACGAATGTCATGAAGTATCACCTTTCACACTGTAATGAAAATACAGTTATCTAAGTAAGCTCAAAAAGTGCATAACTGTTTCAACTTTTTTATGCTTCTGAATTTTCAAGATTATCATATTCACCTCTGAGTAAATTATAATGACAAATCAAAGTATCATTACTGTGCAGTTTACTGTCCCAGTATCACATATAGAGCCTCTGGGAGGCTTATAACAGAAAAACACATTAAAGTTCTAATTTACACCTATTATTCCTTCAGACACATCACGGAACAAAGTCTAAAACAACAAGAGGAAGTATAATCCAGATTTTGAAACTTACAAAATAAAATTTCCCTTCAATGTGATTTTTGATTTATATTATTAAAGGCAACCATCACTGTATGGTCCACACATCTGATGTTCTTATTCATACAAAAATATCTAGCAGATTGTCAAGCTGTCAGTTTTAAAAGAAATGCTGTAGATAAATTGTATCTGTAAGTTCTGGCAAAGTACTATCCATATACATAAAAACTGAAACACTCATATTCTAAAAGGTACTCATAACATGCATCTGACAGATACTTCTATGAATTGATTCCTTCCAACCAGAGATATTTTCCAGTGAATAATAACTGCAATTTCCTATAAAGTGTTTTGTGGAACTGCCTTAAGTCTGTAACTGTACAAACAACTCAAGAAAATAAAAAGGCTTTTTCCTTTTATCTATGGAACAGAAATCTGAACACTTAAAAAATGATGAAGTATTATGCTTATTGTGCTATATGCTTTTCAGATTGAACTTCATTCAGTGTCTTTGTCCAAATAACTAATCTTATCAGGAAATAGCATGAATATTTGAAATTAAAAGGCCGACATCGAAAAATAAGTATCTGCAACAAGATGACCACAAGCAGTAGCAAATCCAATTCTACAACTCTAAAATAAACCTAAATCTTTAATAACTGATTTCATATAAGGTGTTAATTTCACCTAACTTTAAATTCCTGTAAGTTAAATTTGTGCTAAGCTAGTGTTCCAGATCCCTCTGTAGCAAATGGAGAGAGACAGGCACATCAAGTGGTTGATTCACCTCATCTTAAAATAGCTGTTTAAGATAGATGGGATTAAATTCATTATTGAAGTGCCTATTTTTTCCCATTACTTTCAGTACTCATCTAGCTGCTTGACTTGAATAAGATGCCTAGTTTTTTGAATGACTACATATCAGCAAGATGAATCCCAGTCACACTGAGACTTGTTTCTGACAGTAACTTGTTCCTCACAGAAAGGTATGAATTAGAAGACTTTGCAAGTATTTGGGTTCACTGGAACCTAATAAACAAGATAATTAACTAATAAATACTTTTCTGTCTAGCAATCACATGGATTAAATGAACAAACAAACAAACAAACAAAACACAACAAAAAGAAAGCAGACAGCTGAAGATTTTCCCTGAATAAGATGGTAAAATGTCTTCTTTTACACAGAATTTAAAATTTCCAAATCTAAAAAAAGTCTGTCGATCCAGATGCCTGCAAAAACCCTCCAAGAAGTCAGTAGAGGAAATATGAGCAGAGGGCTGTAACATAATAATCTAGACATAACTTGCTATATTTTTTAATATTAAACAAAGAATTTAATGCTTAATGGCTCACTTACAAACATCAGCTGAAAAAGTAAGGCTACATGGGAAACTGAGCAAAGACTAAAGAGAAGGAAAGAAGAGGTTTGAGATACCACCTCATTCTATTCAGCTCACTCCCTAACCACAGTATTGGGCACCCTTGAGCAATAGGCCAGAAGCAAAATAGAACAAGTGACCTAAACTGAACTGTCACATGATCCTGTGATGAGAAAAACATTTAATTCCACAGTTTTCTTCTCTAAATTCTCTCTAAAATTCCTTTCAGGAATAAACTAAAGCCTCTTCTTGAGATAGGAAGTAGAAAGAGAATACTGTACATGTTAATTTGTAAATAGTAATCAACAAAACCTACCAACAAGTTACATTTACAACACACTGCTGCATCTCCCAATTTAATAACTGGGCACCTTCATCTCTATAAAAATACACAGACTACTTGTCCGCAGTTGGGATCATATAGCTAATTCACTGCTACATCCCTGGATAACACTGTACTACCTCTTTAGTCATAAAATCATTGACTCTTGCTTGTGGAGCTCAAGTTTTGGAGAGCCTAGACATTGAGCACTAACACAGCAAAAGAGCTTTCTTCAGCAGAACAGATAGCAAACGCAGATATATACGTCTGTATGAAATCATGGGGTATTCAAATTCAACCTGCTTATGACATTCCTGTAAGCAATGATCAGCCATAACCAAGAAGTTTGAGGACTCTAGGTGTGGAAAATGTCAGTTGCCAATATGAGTAGCATAATTAAAGGAAATATAACTCCAAATTATTAAACCCACAAAAGCTATTCAAGTATCAGCAAATAATTTATTTTTACCTCTCCCCTCTTTCATTCAAAACAGACTCTTCCATAATGTCTATTTTAAATAAGACCCTAATAAGATACTAGAGATGCATCTCAAGCAGAAAATATGGTCTCTTATGCTGAGAGAAGAAATGGAAGGAAAGACTACAGGCTGTTCTGATTGCAAATGACTCAGAAGAACTTCTTGTTCATTTAGAAGGCATCAATGCCCCTTTATAGCATTTCTTAACCAGATGTCTGTCTTATTTCTGATTCCAACTATTTTCTTTATTTCAATTATTCTAGAAGAGTATTACAAACATTCAGCCTCCTACTTATTCGTCAATTCTTGATGTGGCTGTTCTTTCAGTCAGATGCCTAGCATACCTAATGCTGCCTCCAGTAATTCTTACACCACAGCTGGCCTGCCAGCCATTCCTTGAAATATAGTGAATCTACCACTGCACAAAACATGAAAGGGTAAAAAGGGGAGAGCAGACCCTTGAAAATCCAGTATTAAAATTTCTCTAATGAGGCATGGCCACTTACTGCTCTAGTGTGTACTCTAATAATGTCTCCATACAGTCCAAGAATTCTATTCTGTTACAGTGGCACGTGCTTCACTTATTCTACCATTAAAGTTAGTGTAACAACGAAAATGATCGTTCTGTGAAAAAACTCAGCAAGGTGACATATAATGGCACTACAAATTGAAACAGCACACCATATAGTGAGCAGCAAAGTAAGGTAGAACAAGAAATAGTAAAGATTTAGAAACAGTAAGAATCTGCCAAGATATCAATACAGCTGACATCTAGGATAGAAGAGAATGGGAAAAAAAAAACAGGAAAAAAAAACCCACCAAAAGTATTCTAAGTCCTGCAGTTCAGATGTCATAGTAACATAGTAGCTCATTTGCCATTACGTAAAAGAAAAATTTAAAAAGAGTAATTCTAGCAAACAAATACCAGTAACATTGGACTAAAAGACATTTACAAGCTCATAAATTAGTTCAATGAAATCACTAATCTTATTCTAATAAAAAGCGTTCATTCATTGATATTATTATAATCTGTTCCAAAGGGATTATAACATAATAAATAATATACCTACAGAAAGAATTATTTCCAAGAATTACATTGTTGGTTTATAATGTTATGTTGGTAGAATAGTACTTTTGTTATTTTTAAAGATAACAGTTTAAATTCATCATGGGGTCTATAAAATTATCATGTACTGTACTTCTATGTTTTTTGAAGCATTAAAGCAACTCTTTGGAATCTAGATCAGCACAATTAATTGCTAGAAAACAAGTATAGAAACTAACTTGTATGTTTTCACACTCCCTTTCATCAAGAAAACTTACGCTATGACTTTAAGCTACTTCTAAGCCTTTGTGAGTAAAACAACTCTTCTCTTCTGTCGTGGTTTAGGCAGGACATCTTCTTAGGATAGAAAAAAAAATATCTGCATGAAGTAGTCCATATTACTTCCAAAGTGGCCTGCTTTCTTTTTAGTCCAAGATTTTTTTTGCATTCTCTCCTGTCTAGTATTAAGTTAGATCTTACAGTGGGGACTTCTATCATTTCCATTGAAACATTTTTCCAGAGATAAATACAGGTATCTTCACGCTTTCTTACTTTGTTTCACATAATTTCCAGTTTTACTTCCATGTATAATGCTTTGTAATACTGGACGTGGTATTAAGAACATTTCAAATGTGAGGTGACAGTTTTTATTTAGCCAAACTTGTTACTTAATAAAAATTGTATAAAGTTAAATCACATGGTCATCTTTTTATAAGTCAATCTCTGTCAACTACTTATAATGTTCTTCCTTGAAGTTCATCCAGCTTATCTTTTTAGTCATGGTATCTCCATAATAAAACATAATATTTTATGCAGAGTTGCACTGTGGCATACAGATAGAGACAGTATTGTCTGCCTGTCCTCAGCTATTCTGTCCCTGTGGATTCCACCGCCAATTGCACTGGACTTTTTGCTGACATGCAGTATTATAAACCTATGCCTAAACTACAACCACACTATCACAATTACGTTTCATTCTCAGAGTGAATACTTACATTAACCAACTTTCAGAAGATCCTCTGATAAAAATGCTGTATTAATATACTGAAAGGATTATTTAACTTCTGCTACCTTTCTAATCAAATCAGCAAATCCTCCCCAGGAGCCAGCTGTTCCATGAATGGCAAAACTAGCACACAACATTTTTCACTAGCTTTCTACTCTCCCTTACATCACAGTACCTTCAGTTTCCTGTTCTCTCGGTTATCTAAAGACACCAAACTACTGTCACATGACAGCATGTACTGCAGCTTATTTGGAAGATAACATTTCAGCTGAGCTTAAAGACTTTTATCACCAAGAAGATTAAGTTGTGCCTCTACTCACTATCCAACACCAAATTTTCACACACATTGAAAGAACCTAAACTCTCAAATTTGGCTGAAATTGATGAAATGGTTCAGAGGATATTTTTGGAGAAAGAAATAACTGCTGGGAAAACTGGAAATCAGTTTGACCATATAGCATCATAAAGCAAGCTAAAAATTAAGTACATATGAAAGTACAACACACTCCCTCATCTTAAATTATCCTTCCAAACACAAAGATGCCTTAAATAAATTAAAATATTATCACGTCACCAGAATAAGCAATGAGAAAAAACAGCTACTGCAGATCTCTGCATGAAATCATATCACAATATTGATTTATGCAGTGCTCACAAGATATAGTTATAGATAGAAGTGACCAGTACTAGAAAAGAAATTTGGGTACATAACACAGTATGCAGATTGACTGTGTAGTCTATAAACAGAAACTAAGATCACGGAATATTTTTTCCTCTACAGCAAAGAAGATGAGGGACACAAGTAAAATAGTACCTCTAATTACCACTGAGAGTTTCCTCAAAACACCACAAAGAGAAAACACCTCAACTTCAGCACAAAAAGCCAAATCTTACATAACATTGTTCTGTGTATCAGTTTTCCAACATTTTAGAACAATTATGTTTCAGAAAGATCAAGTTAGTTTGCCAACTAACATGAAACATTCTCACCTAATTCCTAATGATACCTGAGTGGTCCGCTCTTCTTCGCAGTTTCCCAACAGCTTCTCAAGATCAGTAAAGTTCTCCAGGAATTATGATGGGATTCTCTATTCCATCGCAATCTCAAAATTTACTTAATTTCCCAGAGTTTTTCTAAAATTTCTGTATACATATACAATTACAAAAGCAGTTACCATAACCATGACTTGGCTAACTTTTACTTATATCTATTGATCTGTTGTCAATACGTCCCTTTCATAAGTTACAATCCTTCTTGTGAAACAAAGGAATTGCAGGTACACATGAAAGGAAACATCATTCTCTATAACCATGTACAATTCGCTATGTCTCTTCTGGGAAGGCCTTCGAGACAGCAGGATAATAAAGACTCTGTCACCACTAACTTGGAGCAGATTGTTTCTGGTGACTTATGAGATGGAAAAAGACTTCAGAATTCATTACCAATTCCCTAAAGCAGTTTTTCCTCAATTTTTAATGTATTAAGTGTAAACACATCCATTTAATACATTTGGTATTCTAAACATACACATTGCTGGATTTTTTAATTCAAGGACATAATCAATTAAAAGGAATTTAATTAGTATGATAGTAGACTAAAACTTAGTATGAAGTAGAATTAAAAACCATCACAATTACAAAGCATAATTATATAAGCCCCTCTCTAAACATAAAACAGTATCTGTTGTTAATTTATGATGACACAGTTTTTAAAAAATTGCATTAGCAAATTGATTCAAAACCAAACATGTTTGGTACATCTAGTGATATGTTTTTATCTGCACCACTCTGCATAATGCTACATAGCCAAATTTAAACAATAAGCATCAGACACTACTTTTGACATTTATTATTTTGTTTCTGTACTATATTGTCTGCTCCAAGAAGGGTGGGTTGCATCTCAAACTACCCAGAACTATTATCCTGTCAATTCAGAAGAAAGCAATTTCTGCTACTCTTAAAATGGCAATGCTGTCTCACAGTTTTCTCTTCCTCGTTTCCTTTTTTTTTGTTTTTGTCCAGGAACTAATATTTCTGCTCTTGGTAGGTATACATTCCCAATATTTTGATTATTTTATAGCCCTTCACCTCTACTTAAATCATACAAAAAACCAACAACTTATAGTCCGAGCATTGATTAAGTCTGTAGGCTCTTACTCCTGCTTCATGACGTGTTAAAATACTCAATCAGTTCACCTCATTCCTTGTGAACAGGTTTCTATATCAAAAAGCCTGCTGTCACACACAGTACTAGCCAAGTACCTTGAAGGTGGCATCCAGTGCATTCAGCTGTTTGCAAAGCCTTTTTAACATTCTTAAATTATTATGACATTGGAAAGACTTTAATGCTTTAGCCTGTCGTTTTAAATATTACTCAAGCATACATTTTAAATACAAAGATATCAGTACTGTATCCTTGTTCTCTTTTCTGACTGCAGACAGGCAAGGATCACTGCTTCCATGATTTTGCCTGTGGAGTAGAACTGACAAGTAATGTCCCAAAGGACCACTTACTGAGAGACTGCAACATGTAAGTGACATTTTATCCTCATGCCTACATCCAAATAACTGGACAAAGAGGCAGAAAAAGAACTGCCAAAGTCCTAGCTCTGATGTGAACTTCCATGTACAAAGACAGGGTATGAGAATGATAATAAACAAGGTATAAGCAAATATTAAAATAAAAAAGTATTTAAATCTATAGAACACTACTCCCAAATAAAAATTTCCTATAAAATATAAAAAGAACGAAAGACTTCAGTGACAGTATCTAGCAGGAAAAAAAAAAGTTAATATAGATAGGATAAGAAAATTGCAACACAGTGAACCTGAGGGCCACTGGGGCATGGTTCGGAACCTCACACTTCTAAAGACCCATAACTGTCGTTTAAAAGAGCACAGTAACTTCCCATCAACAGTTACCCACCCCAGTTATAACAGAACTAAGCAAATCAATTCTTTCAGAGGAGCTGAAAAAGATGGCACATTACTAGTTACACCAAACTCTTACTACACTTAACTACCCAAACTATCACTCACAAATTATGCATCGCTCACAGATTGTGCTATGCTTCAGGATTATTTGGAGAACCAATTAAGGCAGCCTTGCAATCAACTTACTTTTGCTCACTAAGAAGCAGCATAAGCATTAGTCTTCAAGGTATGGGACCTGAATATTTAACACACTACAAGGACTCACTCTTGAAGTCATTTTAGGATTTAGCAATTTCTAGGGATTAAGTGTCAATCGTTATCACTCTGGCACTAGGAAATCACAAGTAACAATTTCAAAAGTGGCAATGTGAATTATATTCAACTGCTGAATGCCTGAGTTCTTTACTCTCCCTCTTAATTCAGAAGAGCCACCAGTAGCTCCCCCAATAGCTTGGAACCTTTAATTACTTATTAAAAGCATGTGGGCCAAGCATTCTGGAAGGTATACAGCCATCACATGTGGTCACCAGAAAAGAAGACTGAAGACGATTGACATCAAAAATGCCTGTTGACTTCTAAGAAAGATACTGTCAGTGCCCCAGCCAGTGCAGTGGTCTTAGAAGATATTTAGGATTAAACCACTTCCAGTTTTACTTAGGATATAATGTTCTGTCAGGTTTTTCTCCTTATTGGCAGGTATTTTGTAAATTAAAAGTTTTGATAAAAACAGAAAACAATATTATAGACTGCATGCTGTGCAACATTCTTAGTTTGTTTATGTGTTATTCATTGTAGTTTTCTTTTTTTATTCCCTATGCCAAATAAACTTCACTTTATTTACAGGAGCTAGAATTGGCAATTTACAGGAGTGGGAAGAAGAACACCAGAAAGTCCCTAAAAGAAGAAAAACAACTTCTGACCTTTGAAAGCTGGACATTGAGTAGAAGTAACAGAGTGACTCTGAAGAGAGGGAACAGCAGCTGTAGGTATAAAGGTGTTGCAAAGAAGCTGGAACAAGCCCATGCAAGAAGGAGGAATTTGGATCTGCAAGGCTTCAGCTGAACATATTGTCAATGTATTTCCCTTATAAAGCAGTAGTTCGGGTAGGCAAAGCTTAACCAATAATGTTGCAAATGGAGAGATCCAGAACTGTGGCACAGATCAGCAATTCCTTAATTGATTTCTGATGTTCGCATTTCAACAGAAATTCTCACCTTAAATGACAGGCCCAGAACACATCAATTACTATTAGATGAATACTGAGCTTGTGCTTTACACAATTTAGATTTTTACCCAGATTACATTTGCTCCCTTTTGTTCCCAATACAGTAACCTCAATTAACAGGCATGTTTGTTATTTATACATCATGCAACACAAAAATCAATACTCTGTCCTGCCCACAATTACTTTTCTTTGAGAGAATCTGACATGCATGTATACTCTCAATTACATACACTGTTTACATATTGAGGGGAACCTTTTGGACAGGAAAAGCTTTCTATTCCATGCTCTTGAGAAAACAAAATGCAAATCAGTAGTAATCTAGGAACATCAGTAGCTATATTGGTACCACAATTGAATGCAATATGGTTCCTCACTTTGGCTTGCTCACAAATGGGGTGCCAAAGGAAACTGCAGCTCATTCAGCAGACTGAATAATGTATTGTCTAAGGCAAAATTTTACAGCAGTCATTTATGCGTTTACTAAGCTTAAATTGCAAACAATGCGTGTCATGTTGTTCCACTATTGAAAATGTCAAACTTCAGAAAACATTTTTGCTGTTCAGTTATTAAAACCAAATGCCTATTGATCCAAAACTGATCCTACTGATCCACTAGCACCAATTTAAAGTATTTTTCAGAAGATACGTTGTCCACATGTACAATGTAACTGAACATTGAAGCCACAACTACATTAAAAGCCAATAAAATTAATTTATATTGTTTACATATATCTTTTTATAACTTGAAAACACTTTCTTTATCTATAAGGATATAGATAGATGAATAAGCTACTACATAACACAGTTACTTCATTTTTGCACCAACTTAACCCACAGTAACCAGCATGTGCAGGAATAGGCAACAGCAAAACAGGCAGGCAACCAACTACTGCAGAGTAGCTGTGGGTGGGTAGCTTGCACCTTGTTCCTTACTCCATTGTAATTTGCCTGTCTGCTCCAAAAAAGTGACCATGAAGATGGAAGTTACTGGACTAAATGTTGTATGCAGGAATACTTACCATGAGTATAGAATGGTTCCCACTACTGATGCAAGTTTGCTGTTTTCTTGCTTTTGCTTTGCAAGCCCAAAGTCAGCTACAACAAAGAAAAAAGATTCACATGTCAATAACCACCCTCTTTGCATGACAATCAGTGCTGGGTCACAACAGCTGAAAAGTTGGGGGAGGGTGGAAGGGAGGTTTGGGATTTTTTTTATCTTTTATATTTCGTAGTACTGGACCATACTATCTTCCTATCTCCACATTAATCAGCTTATGTTTGAATCAGGCCTACCAGCTTTAAAAATATTATAAACACATTTTTGATGCTTTCAACATGACCAGTTTCAGGTTGCTATTAATATATTCCAATAAACCGCATGACAATGGTAAGTATCTAATAAGCAGTGATCTAATGCCCAAATTAATGGAAAAAATAATGTAATGAAGTCAGTAATTATTTCACTTCCCTTCAAATTATGATAGCTGGGAAGGGCGGACTTTCTCAGAAATTAATTTCAAAGGAGTACAGGGGAGGCAATATCTGAATTGTTCATGTTCAAAGATTGCATTTGGTAAGAAATAATGGTGAATATTAGCCTAACCTTGTGACAAAAGCTGTAGATCTAGATGATCGTACAATTATGTTAATATAAGTGCCTTTTATGCAATTATTAGGTAGTCTTTCACAAAATTGTCACACACAGTCTTAGAGATGATATTTTTAATTTAAGTTCCATGCAAACAGTTCAAGTTTATTTTTTTCAGTACTCTACTGCTGCCTCAACGCAACAATTCAGCTTATATACATTGCAGTTCATTAAATCGAAGCACAGAGAGCAAGAGAGAATCATAGAATCATTTAGGTTGGAAAAGACCTTTAAGATCATCAAGTCCAACAGTAAGCCTAACACTGCCAAGTCCACCGCTAAAACATGTCCCTAAGTACCACATCTACACGTCTTTTGAATACCTCCAGGAATGAGGACTCAACCACTTCCCTGGGCAGCCTGTTCCAATGCTTGACAACCCTTTCGGTGAAGGAATTTTTCCTAATATCCGATCTAAACCTCCCCTGGCACAACTTGAGGCCGTTTCCTCTTGTCCTATCACTTGTTACTTGGGAGAAGAGACTGACACCCACCTTGCTACAACCTCCTTTCAAGTAGTTGTAGAGAGCATAGTTGCATGTGGTTGTTGTCAATGATCTGGATTAGGGGATCGAGTGCACCCTCGGTAAGCCTGCAGACAATACCAAGTTAGGTGGGAGTGTTGGTCTGCTTGAGGGTAGGAAGGCTCTAGAGAGGGATCTGGACAGGCTGGATTGATGGGCCAAGGTCAATTGTATGAGGTTCAACAAGGCCAAGTGCTGGGTCCTGCATGTGGATCACAACAACCCCATGCAACGCTACAGGCTTGGGGAAGAGTGGCTGGAAAGCTGCCTGGTGGAAGAGGACCTGGTGTTGGTCAACAGCTAGCTGAATACGAGACAGCAGCATGCCCAGGTGGCCAAGGTGGCCCACAGCATCCTGGCTTGTATTAAAATCCATTAATAAATTTCTATTGTAATACTGCTTCAGAATTGGGAAGATTAGTGTGGTAAATAATATTGTTTGAAATTTTTTAAGGCTCCTGTTCTACCTGGACCCATAGCATTCCTATTCCAATTGTCTTTACAGTGAGATAGTTAATAAACATTTTAGTTCAAAATGTTTCTACTCATCAAAAAAAGCTGCAGATCAGAAGAAACACAAGTAGTAAAATTAGTTTCTGTTGGCTCTTGCTCAGTGTGACCCTCAAGGGTCCAAAAAGGAGTAGGTCTCTTATTCAAAAAGGGTCTTTGATAAGAAAGCCAAATCTGGGTACCCATCCCACAGATCATTTTTCTTTGAACAAAATGTTCAAAGATGGACTCACTCTGCAGTGCTTGGAAAATACAAGTAGAAAGAATACTAAATTAACAGGATCGCTGAGAAGCATCCCATTTGCCCTTCAGTTAAGACAGTCCTCAGGCAGTTCACTCCAGGGAGTATTAATCCCAAAAGAATCAGAGGTTTTTGCAATATTGATACTTCCCTGATTTAATTGGGGTGAATCATTCTAAATTTCCTCCTTTGGAATCCTTCACATAATATTCTATGAAGAAAGAGTATTAAGACATTACATCAATAAATAAATTCAGTTCCTGGTGCTTGAAAAATTTAGGAAAGGGAAGAGGAGAGCTGGGCATCTCAGTTCTGGAAGTAGTCTATTTTAATACATTAGTGGTTATCTGGGAAAAAAAGCAAGGGAAAAATCAGCCAGATGGAGTAAATATACTATCTTCCTTTTAGGCTCGGGTCCTCAGAAACAGAGGGGAATAAAACCCGTTTCACAGACAATAACTTTTCCAAATTCTGCTAAACCATCTTGATATCAGCAAGAAGTTCCTAAATGCAACTCGTGCTGCTAAGGAATGTAAAGCACAGGACAATCAACTTTACATTAAAAATAAATGCTTTTTCTTAGCTTTTTCAAGCCCATAGTACAAAATTGAATGAAAAGAAACTGGCAAATGTTGAACTGCATCGAACTAGTCAAATTGCTTGTTTTAATTCATTTAGGCATCTGTCTGCAGCTTATAAATTAGTCTACACTTTTATACTCCAGGATTCTTTATTTGGTATCTGATGCCAAAAGTTGCTACAATAACTAACAAACAAATTAAAGCCTGCCTGAGAACTGCAAGAGGCCTGCCTCCCATACCGGTAAATGAAGATATGACCAAATATAAAGATGACCTCTGTTAACTGGTATTCATTGTTTCAGCTGTGAACTAAGGCTTGATTATTGAGGACCCATTGAGACAATTCATATTTGGCAATTTCCTGAAACAACTTCACACCATATCAGTATGTCTTTTAGAAGCTGGAACAGAATTTTGAGAAAAAGATAACTCAATACTTGCTTGACTTCTTACGAACTTTACCCAAGTGTCAGCTTTTCACACAAAGAGACAACTATATAAATCTTTGATCTGATCTAGTGATTTTTATTTTATAACCTTATTGGTCACTTCTGAAATTCAAAATCCTGCTGGTTAAAGAAAGCATTCTTCCTGAACCATCTCGACTTACAACAGTTAATTCATTCAGTAGCACATCAAGCATTAAGACATGGCTCTTAAGTAAGGCATCGGCCTTTCCTTAGAAGTTAGACCTAAACAATTCACACATGTGTGTGAATGCAGATGCATCTGATCACAAATCTCACCACTTTCACAATGAAATACAAAACTTTCAGCTTCCAGATATTGTCCTACAGCTTCCATTCTCACACAAAAAAAGCAACCTACGAACTAACAGAACTGTTGTGATTACTTGCTGGAAAGAATTGTATCAATGCTAACAATATCATGATAGCTATCAGCAGAATATAGCTGGCCAGAGAAAAATGGAAAAGAAAAGTCCATAGAGAATCATATTCAGGAGGCCAGTGAAAGCTTTGTAAACCAGTAACTTAGATGAACCAAAACAAAGGCTGGTAAGAGCAAAGGCAAAGAGATAGCACAAAACAGGAGGAAGGGAGAGCACAGGCAGGCCATCCAGCCACCACCAACATCAGGATGCAAAAATGCATCCAAAGGGGAAATTATAAACCCATCTTAGTGATTCAAAGCAAGATTCTATGAGAAAGATGAGCTAGTAACCCTCTGCCATAAAAAAGACCAGTCCTGCCCCTCTCTTGCACTGTCTCTGGAAACCAGCTCATCTGGCACTTGTGTCTTGATGAGTTTAGCTCACCCTTTTTCTAGGCTAGGTTCATGCTGCTTTAATCTAGCCCCAGACTTGATATTGCAGTCCTAAAATCATTGAATTGTCTTCCACTTGTTGCCCTCTGTAGTCTTGCAATGCAGGAATCAAATTTGCATTGGAGAAGCAACTCCCGCATCCCCCCCCAAAATAGAAAAAAAAAACCTCATTTTGACTGTTAGATTGTCCCACTGTCCCAAAAAGTAAAAATTACCCCTTTTGGACCAAAATTAAAACAAACAATGGCAACTTTGTACTACAGCTGAAGAAAAACCAAAATGCTAGTGGACGACTATCATGATTTAACCCCAGTCAGCAACTAGGACCATGCAGCCACTTGCTGACTGCTCCTCCTCCCCAGCAGGCTGGGAAGAAGAATCAGAAAAAATAAGGAAAACTCATTGGTTGAGATAAAGACAGTTTAACAGGCAAAGCAAAAGCCATGCATGGAAGCAAAACAAAACAAGGAATTCATTCACTACTTCCCATCGGCAGGCAGGCGTTCAGCTGTCTCCAGGAAAGCAGGGCTCCACCACGCGTAACAGTCACTTGGGAAGACAAAACACCATAACCCCGAACATCCCCCCCTTCCTTCTTCTTCCCCCAGCTTTATATGCTGAGTATGACACCATATGGTATGGAACATCCCTTTGGTGAGTGGGAGTCAGCTGTTGCGGCCACGTCTCCTCCCAAGGTTTTGTGCACTCCCAGCCTAACTCGCTGGCAGGGGGCAGAAGGAGCAGAAAAGGCCTTGACTGCTTAGCAACAACTAAAACACTAGTGTATTATCAACATTATTCTCATCCTACATCCAAAACATAGCACTATACCAGCTGCTAGTAAGAAAGTTAGCTCTATCCCAGCTGAAACCAGGGACAATGACACATTTCAATGAGGAAGCAGTCTTGGACCTTCAATGTCACCAGTGGAAAAATCCATCTACTTGCCCAAAAAAGAGAGTTGTTTGTTGCTGCAAAATAATAGTTGTTCTCATCAGCACATGTAATTTTGGAAAAAAGATACTTTTTCTGGTTTTAAACACTATTTTAATTTTTTCAGGTGCATGTAAATTACATGCATATCACCACTACAACTTCTTGTACCGTTCTAATACATGAGAGTTCATAAACCGAGGGGAATGGTAGGTACCCCAATCTTGCAAACAAGTTTTCTAAAATAAAATTTCCATGATAATAATTTTTGATGCTTTGTCTACTGTGCAGCCTCAACTGACATAAATTCTTTACAGCTAATTTCTCTGATGGTTGGAAGCTTGGCATCCTTTGTTGAAGATGAAGATTATTTTTAAGTCTGTTCAAAGACAATAAAAAACTAGCAAGCTGTCACCATTAGATGGATCTTTATAAACTATGACTACACATGCAATTTCACCAGCTATTCATTACCAATAGTCATATCTCTCCACAGTATTATTATATTTGACTAGATTTTGTACTGTGATTGTAAACATTAAGCCTTGAGGATTTTTTCCTCTGTATATCAGGAATGTAGAAAATTAAACTTTACTTTAATTTTTAAATTAAATTAAACATTATTTTAATTTTTAAATTCATTTTTAAAAAGTCAGACAACCATGCAAGACAGTCCACAAACAGGAAGAAAAATGAACACAAAATGATGAAGTCATAGTCCTTTAGATTCTGAAACATCCTTCTTCACTTGTTTTCACTTGTTTATGCTGTGTTTAGGGTAGCAGAGTAAGTGATAATGAAGTAAGACTGTTTCAGAAAACATCAACATGCTGGGGAAGAGGGCAGGAAGGGAAGAGAGAACTATGAAAAAATGGGTAGGCTGACTTGACTAGTATCTTAACCGCCTACAGAATGATCGCTTCAACTTTCATAACAGCTGAATTATAAAAACTTTCTAAATCTTAGCAGTCTCTTTAAATGAGCATTTTAGGTACCTGCAATGTTTTTTTTCTCTTTTTATTGGCAGAACTGCTTTTTATTTTGCCATTTTATTTCCCAAAGATTTCACCTAGTAGATTGACCTTCTACAGTTTAAAAAAAAGGAACATTTTCCAGATACTACATCTTAACAACACAAATATCATATATGCACATTTGTTGCCTTAATTTATATTTGAACCCTATTTGAAAATGCCATTAATTTTTCCTAAGATCAAAGGTGTACACAAAGACCAAAAGCAAAGCAGAAAAGGAGGATGAATGGAGTATCAAATTCACCACATATCTGAACTTCAGACCTACTCAGGTCAGATTTTGAACAAGTTTCTTCTATCCTCAAAGCTCAGGATGAGACAAAATTACTTTGTTTCTCTTCAGCAAGTTTGCAACTGTAATCAAGAAAGTTTGTCAGAAACTTGCTGAGTTACAGTGATCGGGAAGATAAAAATAGAAATTTAATTTTATTTTCCATAAAAGTATATCCTAAAATCAAGTTAATTTGCTATTTAATCAACAGTAGGACATACTTACTCTATTTTTTTTCCATCAATAGAATGAGAACAGACTTAATTTCTCATGATTCTCATGATTCCCAAATACACCTCCTAGCTACTCTATCATTCTCCTTTCTGTGTGCTAATATGACTGCTTCGTAAACTCAGTCTAATCTCTGTCAGTTTTGTGAAGCTTGTAACTTCTGTACTAAGAACATTAGCATTGATCCACATCTAGAATGGAGATTTGTAGACAGAGATGTGATTGTGCTATTAAACCACCAATAGTGTCCAGAATGTTTGATTCACAATGTGAACGTAAACAAGTGGAAAATTCTACTCAGCCTATTATGGAAGCTTTGAAAATTAAGTACTGTAAGAATTTCCTTGAATCTTAGTATGAAGGGTAGCAATTCTGATAATGAAGACTGACTAAATGAGCCATATAATCTGCAAAAAAACTAGCACTGATCCAAGTGACTCTGAAAAGCAGTGACTAACGCACAACAGATACTAGTTATATCCACTTCACCTCATGGCCACTGCTTCGGGCATGGCACAGAATCAAGAACCAACGGGTCTTTTAAAAGTGCACTCAACGAGCAAGTATTCTGAATTACAAAATTGGCAGGTAGCTATCTTCCAGCATCCAGCAACTATGTGAACTTTTCAAGTCTCATTCCCTTCACCATTCTGACACTTCATGGCTGCCTGCTATGACTAGAAGTATTTCGGACAGGTGAGTTGTCTCAAAACTAGTGTTCTGCTGCTATATAATCCTAGGTTTCAGTTCCACACAGATCCTTGCTGCTGCTATTGTATCATGTGTGCTAAACATAAAACAGAGCATGCCACCCAAATGAGTGTACGCAACCCTTCACAGTTCTCCTTGATATCAGATCTGAAAGGTGTCACAGTGATTCCACATGGCCCTCTTTGACTATCAAGATCCAAACCTTGCTGCAACTAGATGACACTGAGGAAAAGTGATGATCTACAGAGTCTTCTGTTTTGTCCTACAAACAGATGCAGCTGCGGAGCTCTAGACAGAAATATGCTGTGCTAGAAACACAATACAGCTGCAATAAAAGCAGATACTTTCAACTCAGATAACTGTAACTTCTCAATGTTTTATATAAAAAGGCTGGGCAGATTAAACTAAGAGCCACAGATAATATTGGTACAACAAATTTCTAAAACCATATACAAAACAACTTTCATTCAGGCTGTGCCTAAAATTCTACTTTGTGTGTGTGTGTGTGTGTCAGAAATTATAAATCACGCATTCAACCTGACCAGAGATGTACAGATTCAGTAACACTTTTCCACCAATTTAGAATTAGATATTTTATGAAATTGCAGGTTAGCATGATTTAATATTTATATTTTTGTAGCATTTGTAGGTCTACTAATTATGATCAAATGCTGTATCAAGGTAAGAGATGGTAGTTATGGCCCCTTCCTATACAATTTATGTCAGAGATGAAACAGAACACAAGTAGGGTGGGCAGGTCCAGAGACTACATAACAGCATGCTTGAAGTTTTCTACAGTCAGAATCAGAGATCTTGTATCACCACTAGCCTGGCTAAGATCAGATTGTAAATGTCTGTTTCCATTTGCAATAACACATGACTTACAAGATCCTGAAAAAGATTGGGATAATTCAGATTTCACTGACATGTGTAAAAGATGTCATGGGAAATGCAAGGGAAGTTATACAATCTTCACATTAGAATGAAGCACCTCCTGGACTTAGGACTTTCATTTGTATCTTGCATAAGTTTAAAAAAAAAAAAAAAAACAACCCCCAAATAACAATAAACAAAGATGAGGACAGAGTCTAATCACACTCAATATTTAAGAAAAAGAAAATACAGCATGACTATACAGATTCAAAAATTCTTCCTATTATTACCTCAGGTAAAACCTATAGAGATGATATTCAGAGACCACCTCTAGGAAAGGCCCCTCATAGCTTAATTTACATTGTGCCAGGCCAGCTGCAGAGTTCTCTGCCTGTATGAATTCTACTTTTCAGCCACCTTTTACCATAGATCCCTGCCTACCAAGTTCTGCCAGAATTGTTCTACAAGGGCCACCTGTAGAACATTTCTCCATGAATTCAGGACAAGCAAGTGTAATTCTTTTGCAGGTTTATTTTTTTCTGTGCTGACAGCAAGGTGGGAATGTCTCCCACACTATGCACTCCTTTCCTTTCCAAACAACGTAATCTCAGAAACTGTATCGTGAGAAACGCCTACCTGTGGGTTCCAGAACTTTCTTAAAGCAGTTCAATGTTGGGGCTGCTGCATAGCCATGCAGAGTACAGAATGAAAGTCTTAGACTTTAGAAGCACTTTGCTCCAGTGTATTGCTCACTTTTTTTTTTAAATCAAAATCTACCATGAGGGTCTGAAACTAAGGCACCTCTAAAGAAAACATATTTGAAAAACATTAGTTACAGAGGAATAAGCTACCTTTGTTATACTGTCTGCCTGCAGATTCTCATAGCAAAAGATTAACAAGAGTTACTATTTCCAGAAGGACTGATTGAGGAAAAGAAAAAAGAGCAGATATACAAGCTTCTTTTAGGAAGCAAGATAATGCAGATCATTTGAGACCATATCTTAATCACAGAGTTGCACAACAGTGTTTCACAGGTAGTCCACAGGGATATTACCCTAGTTAGATCAAGTTTTGGATAGTTTTGAGATTTGAAAGCCTCCAGAAAATTGAACTCTCTCTTTAGGATGACTATGTAGCTTATAAACACAGAACCGCAGTTCTGAGTAGATCTTAGAGCAGACCTTCTCCTTTATAGAAGCTGACAGGTTAAATTCACTGCAGAAGCAGATTTAAGATGTCTCAATAATTGAGCGTACGCTTCCACCTTCATCTGACATTTTGTATTAACTTTCATCTGGAATCAGCTGAAATTCTCAAACGTATAGTACGCTTATCCACAAATACTGTGAGAAATAATTATCAAGATGGCAAATGCTCCAGTCTTTGGCATACATGGACTGTTTGAGTTAGGCATAATACCGCAGCATGCACGAATACAGTACATATTTATTATTGGAAAGAAAGTAAATTATTCTTAATTTCACTGAGGTTGTAAAACAACAAGGCTCAGTAAAATTCAGAAACAACAGATAGAAGGCCTTCAGCTCCCTCTGAAAATTCCATGTACACTGGTACTAATTAAAGTACTAAACAAAGTAAGTGTTCGTTTAAATATTGCAATAGTTGCAAACCAAGCACTGTAGAAATGCTCAAAATAAGTTTCAGTTCTTCCAATTTTCCTCAGCTTCTGTAAATCTTTGACAGAAATATAAATGCTTTTCAAAGGCAATTTTGAGCCTACATTTGAAAGTACATTTACACTTCTTTACATCTAGATTGGCCCAGAGATAAGGCAAAGGTGTTAAATCAACAGAAGAGTGCCCCTCAGTGGCAGTACATTGATATAAAAAAAAAAAACTATGATACTTTACTTTAAAATAATATTCTGAATATTTATTTTCATCACTCAGGAATAAATGCTCCATTAAATCACCTCCTTGTAAAACTGTATAATTACTAAGAATCAGAGGATTCTAGCACACACAATTTAATAATGAATGAATTTAAGTATGTACATCATCAGGTATAAATACTTACTATAAAACAACAGTTGCTAAATATATTTGCCTATTTTAGCTGAGTGTTTTGTGGTTGAGTGTGCATCTGTCTACACTTCCCTGTTATTTTTAAAGAAGAGAGATTGATTTTTGCATAAAGACTTCTCACAATAATTCTGCAGTATTCAAATTGTTTATTTTGCTCTGTGTCATGAGCAGTAAGAAAGCATGCAGTAGTTCTTCAAGAACTTTAAAAACTACAGTATCTGAATTGCCTGTAAGGCTTGCTGTGTTTACCAGGTTGTATTAATTCACTCAAAGAGTAAAATTTTTTCATAGTTTGTACTGTTCACACATATACTGCTTTCAAAGCCTATCCTGAAACCTGCTTAGGTTCCTTCCTCCACACTGTGGAGATTTTAGAAGCATTCATCAACATTGACTACTACAGCCTTAGACAAATAGCACTTCACTGCAGCTGATCACTGGAAACAACTGATGGATACTACAATTGCATGTTATAACTGGAATAGAACTGTTATACTGTTATACTTTGTATGTTCATTAGCACTTGTTATCTAATCTGGTCATCTCAATATTCTTGCTGATTTAAATAAAAACAGGTATTGAAGAATAAGTATAGTTTTAATTGTTTTAGGGCTAAATCATCTCCTCCTTCATATTTGACACACATAGCTGCAAAAAATGCAGTCATGGCTGATGACACCTAGTGGCAATGATCACAAAATCTGCATTAGCAATTATTTTTTACACAACAGTATAATAATGCAATAATTTACTAGTTTCCAAATGTGGTGACCAATGCCCAGGAATCCAAAACCTTCTGAGAGTTTCAGTAAAGAAATTCTACTCATGTACATCATGGGAAATTCTCTTCAAGTAAAGTAGTTCTACTTACTAATTGTAACTTTGTCTTTATCACCCAGCATGACGTTGTTTGGAGTGAGATCTCGATGAACAATCCTCTTCTCTTTATGCAAATAACGAAGAGCTAGACAAAGCTTAAAAACCAAACAGAAAGAGCCTTACAAAGATTCTTAACTACAACCTAAATAAAAGCACATAAAATTAAATTCATATCTGATATTAGTGCCTGATATAATAAGCATTACTTTGTCATTTATTAGCCTAACAAATATAAACAGTGCTACTAATTACATGCAGGAAAGTGTCCCAGTAACAAGAAAAATGGAGGCCCTTACTTGGATAAATATTTGCCATATTCTTTCTTCTGTAAACCGTTGTTGCTTTTCCTTCAAAGAGTGAAAGTGTTCTCCCAATGGCACTCCCTCTATGAGCTCCATGACTATGTACAATCTGTCATCTGCATAAAAGAAAATGAGTTAATAGAACATTAAATTTATGCAGAAGGCATTTGAAAATAGAGTAAATATATTTTTCAAACTGTTTTTTTTAGTTTTTAAAAATGTATTTGTACAGACAAATACATTTTAATCATATTTCTCCTCCTTGTTATTCCATTTTGTCCTTACTTTATATCACAGCAACTATAAGGAATTCACTGCCTGATAATCACTCAGGGGGCAGGTGTATGTAGCTAACTCTTTATAAAAAAGAAAGTTAAGACAGTATGGCTGAGCAGTCTATAGCATTCATTCTACTAGTCACTATAGCTTTTCTCTTTACTTAGAATTCCAGTTGTAAATTTTCAGTCCTTAACTCTAGAGGATGAGAATTATACTTTCTACAGGTTTACACTGCATCTAGTTTTACTGATGGATAAACAAATATAAACATTATTTCTCACAATTTTTTCAGTTTTAAAGGAATATAAGGCTATGTAAACTGTAGCAGTTCTTGAAAAAAATATTAACATATATTGCTGAAATTTGACACACTCCTTCCAAGCTGTAAGTGGTTTTACCATATATTTCTATTTCTTCATTATGTATAATGTGGTAATTCTCTGCATTTATACTTACTTTCCAAGAAGGTTCTATAATACCGCACAACATTTGGATGATAAAGCTACAATAAGGAAAGAAATGTAGATGTTTAGAATAGTTAAACTGATGGCACAGTATTTATAATGTTTAGCTATGCATTGGAAGGAAGGAGTCCACAAACTTGCTTATGAACTGCAGTGCAGTAGACCTTCACTGCTACCCCAAACACAGAGAAGTGATGCACATTACTAGAGCAATCAGGAGGAAAATACAGCATGATTTCTACCCACTCTCCCCTTAATAATTAAAAGAGAGTAAATGATGTTTGAAGACAGGCAATTACGCCTACATCAAAGTATTGGCTTTCTTAGCCTAAAACCACTAATGATCAGTCTGGTTTTTTAATTTTCAGTTACAAAAAAAGACTATTTTCTCACTGTATTTTAAACAACATAATTCATTAAATAGAACAAAGATTCATCAGTTTTCTATCACAATCTTAATTTACAGAATCCCTGAAAAAAGTTCAAATACTGCCAACAGAGAAAATAAGAATCTTTAGTAACAAGCATTTGCACTGCTGTTAACACTACAGTATGAAGGTTTTCAGTATTGGCAACATTCAGGTAAACAGAGCCAATATTGTACTGATCAGGCAAAAATACTAACAGCAGCTGGAAGCCCTGCTATATCGAATCACACAATCATTTAGGTTGGAAAAGACCTTTAAGATCATTGAGCCCAACCGTAAACCTAATACTGCCAAGTCCACCGCTAAAACATGTCCCTAAGCACCACATCTACACGGCTTCTGAATACCTCCAAGGATGGTTACTCAACCACTTCCCTGGGCAGCCTGTTCCAATGCTTGACAACTGTTTTAGTGAAGGAATTTTTCCTAATACCCGTTCTAAACCTCCCCTGGCGCAACTTGAGGTCATTTCCTCTTGTCCTATCGCTTGTTACTTGGGAGAAGAGACCAACCCCGTCCTCGCTACAACCTCCTTTCAAGTAGTTGTAGAGAGCCATAAGGTCTGCCCTCAGCCTCTTTTTCTCCAAGCTAAACATCCCCAGTTCCTTCAGCCCCTTTTCACAAGACGTGCTCTAGACCTTTCACCAGCTTTATTGCCCTTCTTTGGACATTCTCCAGCACCTCAATGTCTGTCTTGTAGTGAGGGGCTCAAAACTGAACACAGTATTCAAGGTGTGGCCTCACCAGAGCTGAATACAGGGGGACAATCACTTTCCTAGTTCTGCTGGCCACACTATTTCTGATACAAGCCAGGATGCTGTTGGCCGCCTTGGCCACCTGGCCACTGTCGGCTCATATTCAGCTGGCTGTCAACCACCACCCCCAGGTCCTTTTCCAGCGGGCAGCTTTCCATATGAGAACTCACAGTTAATAATGCTAACAGCAGAATGCCCATACATGAAATTAGAGTCCATGAGACATACCTGCTCTTTGATGATGGTTAGTTCAGAGACAATGCTCTTTACACTGCTCTCTCTGTCTTTTTTGTCCTTTCCAAATGCTGGATTGTGTAAATTGACTTCTTTCATTGCCAGGAGATTTTGTCCATTATGTTTTCTAACCTATGAAAAAGACAAAACCCTTGTAAAATTAATATAGGGTGGGGCTAGAAAGGATATTATTTTGGCTACCAGATTAGTTATCAGAGCCCAAACCTGACTCACAAAAGTTACAGTCATAGCTTTTTCTGCGTATTATACAATTAGCCAAAAGAACTGGAGCCCCACAATGCAGATTAGCAGTATACTGCTGAACTTGCCACAGTGTTTGAAGTAACATGATCTGTGCCCAGAGTTGCTTTTCAGATAAAACATGCTTGAATTTCAGTGGTTTTACACAGATTTGTTAGTCTTTGCAACAGACAAAAATGCTGTTTGTGGAAAGGAATTAAAAGAAAGAAAAAGTAGGAAACCTGAGAGATAAACTGGTCAATCTTATAAATACAAAGGGTGACAAACAAAAAATCACAGTAAATACTAACAACAAGCCCAGATCCATCAAGGCCTTTTCGCACCTGCATTCCCCTACTGAAATTCAAAGGATGATAGTGCATAAAAGTGGTAGTAGACCCTCTTTATGATGCCTCTCCACAAACCTGTAAATTAATACCAAAAGGGACGTTTACCTTATATACACTTCCAAAAGCTCCACTGCCAAGGTGCTCTAAAATTGCGTAATTGCCTATATGTTTTGTAGGTGCCTTATTCTGATTCATGCTCTCAATACTTTCAGCAATTTGCTTCAATTCATCCTCCTGGTTATAAATTAAATGACAAATAAATAAATATAAAATATGTCACACCTTTCTTGTGCTAAGAATGTGCAAAGAATACAGCTTCTTAAAGCTGTGAAGGTTTTTACTTACCTTTAATAAATTCAGCTTTGATACCAACTCTTCATAAGCACTGATATCACGCACATAATGTCCAATATCAATGAAGATTTCAAACAAGTCAGTAGGGAAAATTCTACAAAGGTTTAAATTTTGATATATTTTAGAAACAGTGTACACGGTAGCTATTAATCTACAGCAGAGACTTTTCAATGTTTATCACTACAACTTACTTTAGAACCTTCTAAATAATACACTTATTTTTTACTAATCTATTAACCCGCTAACATTACATACATAGGAGTTAAAGGACCTTTTAAAAGTCAGATTTCAACCTCTATTGGTTGGGAATGAATATAAATACCATTTTTCCAAACAAGTATAAGCCTCTTTAAGGTCAATGCACCTCCTGAGTTTCCAGTATTTTTCCTATTTTTTTCTTATAGTACTTCATATTATGCTTGTTGTCACTTTATCTGAGTTCCTTCTTGTAATGCATTAAGTGATAGGAATAATATTTGTCTGCATTTAAAGAATCATGACACCCATCTCATTAGTCTAAAAGATGAAAAGGATTAAGAAAAGCAAAAGCTAGCAGATAGTAGGCAATATTTGATTAGTGACATGCTTAACTGAATGTTTGTTTCTTTCTAAAAATCTGGCAAAAGTAGAAATACAGAAAATTAAGGCATTTTGAAAAATACAAAAGACAGCAAATTAGTCCAGATTCATCACTTTCAAAACTTGACACCAACCATGAACATTCATTACAAACTGGGTCCCTTTAAGTACAAAATCCACTTTTTAAAAGTAAAAATAACACAAAAGTTGTGTTTAGAATTCTAGTAATTTATGATACAGAATAAAATCACACAGAAACACTACCAACAGGCAGACTTCCTAGGCAGTATGATTACTAACCTAATCCCACAAATCAAATTGTTAGGTTTTACACTGCCTTTGTAGCCAACCTGGCGAAACTGTCACCTGACTAGTAAAAATGGGTAATTGATGAAAGACATTTTCTCCTTATTGATCCAAACCTTTCAGTAACACTCCTAAGTAAACCAGCTTGATGCAAAGTCATTCCCATATGAGGGAGTGTAGGGCTCAGGAAAAATTTACTGCTCCCAGTTACTTGCTGCTATCCAGGGCTGTAACTGCCTCTGCTGATCTTCAGGATAAGAGTATGGTTTATCTCCAACAGTATTAAATCTGTCTTCAATATATTTAAAATGTTGATTCATGAGGGAGAAAGCAGCCCCTACAGAGCTAACTTCTCTGGCATGCATACAATAGAAGTCCCTGCACTGAACATCTAAATCTTGTAGGCTGGCACTGATGCAGTGCAGGAATGGCTATCTGTAGCTGTGGGCAGGACAGAAGTTGCCCATTACTATTTCTTCTGGTTGAAAATAAATAACATTTTAAAAACATGTGTTTCTGATTGGAGTGATGACTTTTGAAAGCTATCCTAAAGGAGTTTCACAAAACATTTTGTTAACATACCTTTTAAAGATATGTCGATTCCTTTCCATACTGAAGAGAAATCTCAGGGCTCTGAAGGCATAACACTACAGCAGGAAAAATACTTAAATTAATGACAAATTTATATACAAATGGAAAAGCCACTGATAAATATCAAGGATTCCCCTTGACTTTACAGGTCGGTAAACTCTGTGCTTAAATGACTAGATAGATTACATTATTAAGCTGATAATGAAGAGAGTAAAGATAATATTAAGTCCTCTTGTATTTTAAAAGTAGGCAGGGTCATTTAAAGAAAAAAAAAAGTGGGTGACTATAGCTGTAGCACACACTGAGGAACATCTAACTCTTCATCATCTCTTTTTATTTGCAGATACCTCAAGACTTGAGACCTGCTCTCTTCTCCAATGCTGAAAAAGGTAAATGTAATCAGTGGTTTTGTAATGATGCAGTAGAAACAGCATTTTGCATTTTTTCTGAAAAATGTAGTGTAGAACACCGTAAGTTCTAACAGGGGACAAAAAAGGAAAGCAAGAACGAGAGAATGGCCAACTTTTTTTTTTTAATACTAAGTTCATCGTATTTACAGAGATCTTTAGGTACCTCAGTTTCTGTCTGTCTTTATGTACCTTCGTTTCAATATGACCTCTACTTTAAAAAGTTTATTTTTAAAACAGCCACTGGCAGGTAGTTAATATGTATGCTTTTATGCAATTAATCTTTAATTTTCTTTATCAAAAGTCAATAATATGACATATATATGGCTGACCAAACAAAGATGACCATATTAAGTAAGCCAAAGGGAAATACAGTATCAATGTCTGAAACAGTGCAATTAGTAAATGCCTTTGACGTAATTTAGAATTACTTTACTGCATCAGTGTCTAAAACACTACTACAGCCCAGTGTGATAATCCCTATTTAGACAATGGTAACTGTGTCTTAGTAACAACTGCAGAATTAAGAAGCTGTTTCTTTTACAGACAATGTTTCTTTTTAGTCCAAAGTAAACTCCCCCATCACAGGAGAAGGATGATGTGTCACGATGTCTAACATTTCACTGAGAATCACAGTCACAACTTAGCCGTACAAAATAACCCAGAGGGGCTGGGCCATAGTTGCTGCCTTGAAAGTTTTTCATTTTAGAGACTATACATAGATCTTACTGTAGAAAGCCCACCAGTGAAAGGACAGGATAATAGATTCATAATGAGATAAACAGATAATTTAAATGGCAATATTTGTCTTTCTCACACTAGTATTATGAGATTAATACTTAGCATTTGTGATATGCTTCAGTTAAGGCGTGATGATTTTTATATATGGTACATATGCAGAATAAATTACTGAAATCACTGCTGCCTTTGAAATAATGGAGTAAGATCACTAAGGTAGTATGGCAGGAAGAAGCTGAAAATTTAAATGTTGAAAACACAGACAATGGAGCAGTAAAGAAACCAGACCAGCACTGAGAAAATTCTAAGAAAGATGCCTGTGAAATTCAAAAAGGGTATTCCAATAGCTGCAACTGTATTGCATAGCAGTGATAATACAATGGCAATACAGATAGCAGTGTGAGAATCTGAACAAGGATTCATAAAAAAAGTACTTCTTATTGTTTCCCTGAAACGGATTTAGTTTTCATATGTGATCATTAAGTTCATTATTAATTCACGTGGCTTCATGTTTAACCCAACTACAGTTGCTCAGTATCTCTTGTGAGTTATTTTCTACCACATTCTGCTGGAATCTAAAAATCTCAGTGGGCATAAACTAAGCTCCTTACAGCTGTATGCAGCAACTGTACTGCGCATGTGCTTCAGTTTATTAGACTCCATGTTGTCTCATATATCCTCTAGGAAAATTTTTATTTATCCCTCTCTTAACCTGATTTAACTAAAGTGCACGAACCCCAGACCACTACTTTCCTATAGCTTAGAGAGACACCAACACCATTTCACAGAGGCTGGAGAAGAGCTACCAGCTAAGTAATTACTACTGATAACTTTTAGCCCAAGTTGACTCAAACCAGTACATTTATGGGGGTACTGACATGTAAAACCAAGAGCCATTCTATGCTTATTAGCTCTGTGTTTATCCTGCATTTAAATTTGCTCTACTTCATGTGATGTTTTCCTGCATTTTATTTAAAAACCACAGTAAGACGTGCCAGAAAGGAACAGATATTAGTACAGTGTCAAATCTACAGTGAGTTTCAATGAAAACTAATACACTAAAAAGAAGATCTGATGCTGGGCAGCCTGAAAAAGTGGAGGAAAGATTATCACAAGAAAAATATTCACTTTCCTTTACACTATATGAGGCGCCAGAAACAAAATAGATCAGAACAGAACACCAGAAACTGAGTCACTATTTAACCTTTAGTTCCTGGGCCTTTTCTTATTCCTGGTTTTGTTTTGGTGAGGTGTTTTTCGCTTTTAAGTAATTTTTACTGCACTTTAAAATAAACTTTAAAATTGTCAGGACTGTTTGGGGCTTTCCATGTGCAATGAAAACAAAGGAAGTTACCTGTAATAAATTAGCTTTTTCAGCATTCCTTTCATTGTTTGGTAAAATCAGTTTTGCTATTGAATATATTCCATTTGCCTGGAAACAGAGAAAGGTCAATATTAATAGCACTCCTTTGCACAGAAATATTTTATCTTTGACTATGTCTGGAATACATACCAGGCATTTTAAGAATGGTTTTCAGAACCATAGATTCTAGCTGATTTAAATACTACATTTTAAAATGCAGTTTAGAAACACAATCCTGGGGATGGAGTGTTATCTCAGAAATACCAAACTCTGAGGAAAAGAGAAATTGTTTGTGAAACAACAACGCACTAATATTAAACTGCACAGAGTTTGCTTTAAAACACTTAATGAAAATCAGAACATGTATTTCTCAGTTAATTCTTTGATTACTCTTATTTACTATCCTATTTTGAACATGGCAAAAGCATGGCAAGAGATGCCAACCAAAATGAACCCTGTTTGAATAAAGCTGTTTATTCTCCTAGACAGCTAGATACATATGTTGATATCTTTGTGTATACGTCTCTGTGCGTAAATGTATAAAGAAATAGAGATACTGAAGTTATATAAAGGCATATTTTCCAATCCCTTTCAAAAGCATTTTGTTTGTTAATTAATTAAATTACGGTGACAAATAAGAACAATTAAGTCAAATATAAACTATAATTTCTTACTTAATTGAATAAAGTCTTCTTACCTGTACTACCTGGTAAGCATTCGTCTCATTGAGCACCAGTTCAGTAATTGCAGCACAACAAGCTAGAATAAAAATTCAGATGTAACATTTAGGGCCATATTCATAAAGACATTCAGATAGGGTGGTAGGTTAACCTTATCTAAGGGCCAAATGCCCATCCAGCTACTCATTCACTCCCCCTCCTTAACAGGACAGATGGACGAAATAGGATGGAAAAGATCATGGGTCAAGATAAAGACAGGGAGGTCGCTTACCATCACAAGCAAAACATACTTGACTTGGGGAAAAATAATTTAATTTATTGCCAATTAAAATGGATTTTGACAGAAAAAAAAACAAAGACAAAAAAATTAAAACAACACCTTCCCCCCCACACCATCCTTTTTTCCTCCCCTAGACTCATCTTACTTCCGATTTCTCTACCCTCTCCCCCACCAGCACTAGGGGGTGGTGGACGAGGGTTATAGAGAGTACACAGTAGTTCCACTCTGCTGCTCCCTTCTCCTCACGCTTTTCCCGTGCTGCGGCGTGGGTCCCCTCCACATGCAGCAGCATGAATACCTGCTCCACTGAGGTATCTCCCATGGGCTGCAGGGGAATCTCTGCTCTGGTGCCTAAAGCACCTTCTCCCCCGTCCTTCTTCTCTGACCTTGGTGTTTGCACTGCTGTTTCTCTCCCCCTGTACCCCTTTTTTTTTTTTTTTTCTTCTCCTCCTCTGCTCACTCAGCATTTTGGCCCTTTCTTAACTATGTTTTCACAGATGCACCACCAGCTTTGCTGATGAGCTTAGATTTGGCAAGCAGTGGGTCTGTCATGAAACCAGCTGGAACCAGCTGTGTCCCACAGAGGGCAATCCCTCACCTCCTCCCACAGAGGCCAACCCTGCAGGCCCCCTGCTAGCAAAACCTTGCTACCCACACCCAATATATAAATATAAACAAGTACTCAGAACTAAGAAAGACTTCTGTGAGTTCAGTGCTTAGTCTTTCTTAGGAGTCCTTAAGGAAGGCAGAAGTAACCCAGAAACACGCTCCACACTGGCAATACTTTTGGTATTGCAATTTATTTCACGTTGCCAGCTCTTCAGAGGTAACATTCATGATGAAGTACTCACAAACACTTATGTATTATGTTACAGCTTTCAGGAAGATACTGCAAAGGCTTGTGTAATCCTAGTAAGGATATTTTGCATTGTCCTTCCATAGTCACTGGAAAAAGACATGATTCTCCAGAAGGCATTTCAGAATGGATAGCTGACGTGCTATTGAGAAATCTCCTCTAAAGGGGTTTCTCTCCATAACTACTGAGGAATTCTCGCCTGACTAGTAGTCTTTGAAATACGACTTTGAAAGAGTTCCATCATAATCAATTTACGATTGATCTACCATAGTAAATTTGAATAGAGGGAAAATATGATCAAATAAAAATAATCTCAGTCTAAAAATGAAAAATATATATGTCTGAGATGTATTTACAGGTGGAAGAAATATATATGATTCCCATGTACTTAATACTTTATCCTTTGCTTCTTTCTAAAAAAGTGTGCTTTTTGAAAATATGTGCTGATATTGCACATTAAGAAATAAACACGGCTGACTTGGTGCTCCTGCTCCCCAAAGCAGGTACAAAAGTTTACAACTTCAGTTTTGAAATATTTTTAATCCCTTTGTGCAAGTGTAAGTAAACACATTACAGAGGATTAGGCCTTATAAACCTACCTGCTTGAAGTGAGAAAGTATTTTCTTGAATCTCATCAGGACTCAAATCATCTGACAAGTGAAGATGTTGGATTCTCCCTGCTGCATTTGCACTAGATAAACTTGCAACTGAAGAGCGATCAGAAACAAGATTTCTTTCCCTAAAAAAAAAGAATAAATAAATCAATTTGCAATGTAAAAAAAACCAGCTTAACATATCTTTGTTAACCATTTCTGAAGTTCTGAAAACTTGTATGTTTTTCACTAAATTAGCTAATACACTTTGAAAAAGCAAACAAGCCTTTAAACAGAAAATTCCTTTACCACGTTCATTGATTATATTCACAATTCTAGCTCACTAAATAGGTGTCTGATTAACAGGGAAACTAAGTAGACAGCAATGATGTAGTTATAATCTATTTGTTATTTAGTTTATACACTGACAATATGAAAAACATCTTATGATAACAATGAAGTATGCATAGCTGAAAAAAATACTGCCTATTCATTATGTTCTAAATAGCCTTTTAATTTCTGCAGACATCACATACAGCTGAACAAAACAAAGATGCTATTTGATAAAACAGGGCTTGGTCAAATATATCTTAAAATATGAAACAGTCTCATATAATCACCACAATATTGAGTACTGAAAACTTACCCCTGCAATATATGAAGGAGCTGCTTGATTCCACCCCAAATTCGGATTTCCACACTAGTCTCAGGGTCTTCACAAACCTGTACTAGAATCCAAACTACACTCCATAGAAGTCTGATATGATCAGAATGGAGTAAACTGAGCAAGACTGGAACTCCTTCATATATTTTTACTTGCTTTTTGATTTGTGGCTCTGCACAGAGAAGACGTAGCAACTCTGCTGTAAGCCTAAAAATAATCAGCAAGAAATGTTAATAACTCCATCATTACTTTGTATTGTCAGATAGCAAACAGAAAAAACACACAGCAAATGTTTAAGAAAGAACTGAGACCTCCTATAAAAAAAAGAAATTACAGAAAACTGCTTAAAGTCACTGTAAACTGGTTAAAGTCACTGTTTAAAAAAAAAAAGAACATTAAGAAGAAGGTCCAAATTTGCACAAGGGATTCAATTGTATTTACATTGAGTTTGACTGTCAGCATAGGCAACAGCCAGGATGGAGGTGGCCAGGTGGACTGCAGTCATCCATGGTACCACCTTCTTATTAATGGCGTTAGTACTACAAGTAGCAACGACTGCATGAACTTGTAAAATCCATCTGTGGAATTAGAATAACTCCACAAACAATCATGATTTTTCTCCAGTATGGTTTGAATATTATATTTACAAAAGGGATTGAATATGTCATTTAAAAGGTTTATACAAGATTTTCATTAACTTCAATTAAGGTGGACTTTCCATAGAAAATACGGTTAGGGATTTCCGTTTCCACTTGAAGCAAAAAAGCTGCATGTGTGTTTGATGAAACATATGAATTTAGATTCATGTCTGAATTTACAATTATTCTTAACTAGCACTGAACTTCACGAGCTCCCTGTCTACATTCGAATTCCAGTTTTTATAGCAAACTTTTGGTTTACATATAATCTAAATAATTTCAAACCCAGAAATGAAATAAAATCTTTTAGTCATATGTAAAATAATTTACATGCGTGAAATAATTAAGCAAGAAATTTTTAAAAATCTCTTCAGAATATTAATGTGATAGGATAAGTGACATATCATCAAATTTGAGAGTCTCTTGGTTTCTTAGTGAAATGCAGATATACTATGCTCAACTAGCAGGCTTAGCTGAGATGAGAGGACGTTTAAAGAACTGAAGGAACCTTTATGATTTTCTGCTTGAAGTGCTACAGGGTCTGACCCAGCCTCTGGCATAAACTACAACAGCTGTATTTCTTGCAATTTTTTAGTAGTTCATATCAGACATCCCAGGAACTGTCAGAGTTGAGCGTGCTTTCCATCTAACCACTCAGGTCTGCCAGAAGCAAAGAGGAGATGGACCAAGAGAAGCGATTGCTATCACTTCATGGTGACATTGCAATTTATTTGCACTGCGCTGTAGGCCATCAGTGGATAGAGAGGAGACAGCTTATAACAAAACTACTAGAAAAGATTTTGCTATATCAGTATTTGACTGAGAATACATAGGTATCAGAACTTTACCCTTAGTATATTAAAGTGGCACATTATCTAATTCCTCTAAATAAACATGTCCCTAAATGAAAAAGTCAAAATATATTTTAACACAATTAATCTACAAGCAAAGTCTCACCTTTTAGAAAGCAAATCGTATTCATGTAATATCACCAGCAAATTCTCAACAATGGTGAGCTCACTTATCTTCTCCCTACATTCTGGACTACAAATTGATTATTTCTGGTATTTATATCAAATGAAATTATATGAAAAAAACACATTGCTCTTTAGCCTCCCTCCTTATAAATTTGACCAATTTTTTTTTTACCTCAAGTCTTAAGTAATAATACCATATTGTGCACACAAATATTTAAAGCCACAAAAATACGCTGGGTCGAGAGTGACACTGCAACAATTGCCAATTTTTGCAGTACAAAAAAGTAAACGTGAACGCACAAAAGACATAAATGTATTTCATTTGTTTCATATTAGAAATTAAGCAAATGAGGTACATTTTTAGAATCAAATACAATTTCCATGAATATTTGTAATATACTCCACTTTCTTGCCCAGTTCAAATGTAATACGTTTAATTCTGTGAAGAAAGTTAAAAGGAAGTTCAAAATGTATGTATAACATCATTTAAATTAATACTGATATTAAAAAAAATAAACTGAAACAGAATGAAAGAAATTTGGGAAAAGAGAAAATCCAGAGAAATCTTAGTAAATAAATTCTACTCATCTCAAGGAATTCTATCTATTCGCTTCAGTTTTGTAATTTTCCTTATAATTTTTCATTTAAAAGATAAAATTATTATACAAGTCTGGAAGTCAACAGAACAATAATGTAGAAGCAGCAGCTTTTCTTCCATTAAACTAGTAAGGATGAAAGATGCTGTATCTTCCTTTTCCTTTTTTTCCCCCTCCACACCAGCAAAAAAAAAGTCTTTTCTTTATTTAAAATGGTCATTAGTGAAGACAGGATACATATACATGGATTTGAGTGTATGCATTCATTATTTACTACACTGAACAATATTCTTGCTGGTTATTGTGAGGCACTGTTATATTAAGCTCAGTACAAAAGATTTTTATATGCAGGAAGTCAGTAAGAATTACAGAATCCTGCACAGAGATTGCAAAGAGACATTCTATGACTCCAGTCTTGCGAAGTTCTCCACATGAGAAAGAAGTCTGCTGCAAGGACCAAAGTTTCTATTTGGTTTCTAATGCTTCAGTATAAAATTAAGCACACTTCATAGACCTCCACAGAACAAGGCCTCATTTTGGAAAAAAGTCTTCCTCATAAACAGCTGTTTAATATTGTTTAAAGAGGTGACAATAAAATGCTTATTGTGAACCACAGCACATAAAGTTGAACCTACCTTTCTGCTAAGCTAGTCAGAGCAAGGAGGGCACCCAAAAGCACGTTGCTGTCTCTGGCAGATAACAAATTTACTAAAGTCTGGAAAATGAAACATGCAACAAGATAAATAAGTATAAATTATACTCTTTTACAACTCAAACACATATAGAGTTATTTATTGGAAAGTCAAAATTAAGACACCAAATCCTTGCACAATACACTAAAAGTCTTAGGCACATTTAAAGTACACTTTAAGTACACTTAAAGATATATTTAAATCTTAGAATACATCCAGTCTTAGGACAAGCAAGGATGTTTCTTCTCAAACTGCAATTAGCATCTCTCCCGACTGCTAAAGCATCCGTCCAACTTAATGTACCATTGTAAAAACCTGTTCCTGTGTAAAACACTTCAGAACTCTAAATCAAGGCCTCCTGAAGCAAAAAGTTAATTTTCACATTATATTTAAACAATGCAGTAGGTAATTTAAGGCCCTGCATATATTCTGTTAATGATTTATATTAAAGCAAATTTCATGTTTGTCTAGATTGTCTAAATATATGTTGTCCAGTACTATCTGATCACAACTGCCAATGTTTTACTGCAGCATAATAGAATCACAAAGCACTAGTTATACTGCTCTTGATCTCTACTGTTTCTCAGCTTGGCCACAAAGCAGCAATGGTTAAGTATAGATCCTTAGACTGGCAGTAATGTATAGCAAGGGATGTCTATGTTGTCACTGTCTAGGTTGACACTGTTCCATTTAGATACAGAATAGTTTATAAGTGAAAAATCATAGCAGAAATTTATACAAAAATTATAAATAAAAATATATATTTATATTAAGAATATATAAAACCATTTATATCATAGTGACATGTAGCTCAGGACAATGTAAACATGAGTACTAATTTTTATATGAACAAGTTTAGTCCAAACATTTAAGACCTATTTATCACAAGCAACCAATAACCATGCATCAGGCCAATTAATTTACATACAAGAAATAATTTTTATGATACTACTAATGCATCTGTAAAGAACATAGCTGAGATTATCTTACTTTACAAGCTTGACAAGGTAAGGAATTTACTCCCACCTAGATCAAATCTGAAAAATATAAGTCATTCAGTTAAGTAGCTAATTGGTTATAATTAGCAGTTTTATAAAGCACTTACTTTATGTGCTCCACTTGCTATAACCCATTCTCTTTGATCTTTAACAGCAGCAAGCTTTTGGAAAATGTCTATGGAACAAAGGAAGTCACATAAATTGAAGCTTTACCACTTAATATTTTTCATTTTACTAATCAGATAATAAAGCAAAACACTGGATAAGTTCTTTGAACCATGACTAGCTCATTTTACTCCGTTATTTCAACACATAAAGAGGTATTAATTTCCTAAGGAAATATTACTTATGTACAAAAACAAGATGTGATTCTCCACACTAATTTAAGTTTTTACTTGTGTGATGATGCCTACAATGAATCTGGTAATATCTTACTTAATGACCATCTCAAGTATTTAAAACATGTTAAGCCTTACACAAGAAGTTGTAAGTGCCCTTTTAATTTATGTTATCAGCTATAACACTTACATGTCATGTTGACCAACTTGTCTACATTGTGCTGCTCTTCTCCGTAATCAAGATAGCTATTTGCTACTGTTTCCATATACTACAAGTAGAGGGAAAAAAATAAAGGATATCATTAAAAATAGTTTTAAGCATTCATAAATCTGGAGTGTCATGCACAGAAATAGCCTGTAGGTGGTGCATCTGTTTCACGAAAATGGTAAGTCTGCAACAGCCCGTATAGTTTTGCTGTAAAACTTGTCAGGGAAGAAAAGAGATCTTGGAAGTATAAGAATTCAAAAAGCAAGTGTAAAATTCCATAAGAATAAAATCCACTGAAGACTATCAAATACAACGACCCGACTTCTAGGGCCAAACTTCCCTTCTTTGCAAGCTGCTAGGGGTTGATGATAGTCTTCTGGGGAATTATCACTTCATGTTTCTGCTCTGAAACTTTTCCCTTAGCATCTACTATTTGCCACTGTTTGGAACAGCCAGATGGATCTTCAGTTCCCACAGCTAAAAGGCTCAGGCTCTACAAAACCCACACAACTGCAGGGGGAGAATTTNAGTCAACTCTTTGTAAATGGTGGAAACATGGTCAGAAATAACCAAATAACCCTAATAACTAACTAGTCAAACATATTTTTCCAGAAAATGAGAATTATCACAAGGACGTAATGTTTGTTAGTACACAAAATCATTATATGATTCTCTGCATCACTTATAGGTTGGTTTTACATATGGTGGCATTTTGAAATTTCCAGAACACTGTATAGGAAAACTACAGCAGTTTCAAGCAGATGGTAGAGAGAGGATAGAACTACAGTAGCAGCACACAATTTAGAAAAAAAACTCACATGAGGAGGACACTACTATGCTAAGTAATATTGGTAATAATAATTTTATTAGTGTTTTCTACTAAAACACCCCAAAACACTTTAAAATGAGAACCGTTTTTTTATCTGAAACTGCACCCCAAAATGTTTTTAATGCTGTACAAAATCGTTTAACGGAGGACTTTAGACTTGTGATTTGGCAAGAAGATTTTGATTCACAATTTACCTTGAAATTACTGCCACCTTCCAAGTTTCTGAGGGATTTTTGAAAGTGTCAGCTATAACTTTTTTCAAACTGCATTTCAGAGTGCTGGAAACCCCATTAACACTTAATTTTATCTTGCTGCAAAGGACACAAAAGATTAAGTTCCCCAGAAGTTCAGACATCACAAAAGTTGCATCTCATTACTTTTTAAATACTCTATGCCAGGAAGAGATGCACAGTCAAAATTATTATCAATTGTATGATTTGGATTCCTGCTGCAGGGGACTCCATTTGCAAATGTTGCCAACGTCTCAGCAGGCCATTGCATTTTGCACTGTGCAAGCTCCTCAAAAAGCAGGGCATTAATGACATGCAACATCGAAAAACACCAAGCAGTTCTGTGGGAACCATATCCATTAGAAACTAATAATCTTTAACTCCTGCAACTTTAGGGATGTTTCAAACAGGTGATTGTCTGACCAAAGGGCTCATAGCACACTAGTGGTTCTCTGAAATATAGGTGGCTCCGTAAATATTAATGAATGTTGACTGCATCCTAGAAAGATATATTTGTTATAAAAATTTTGATTTTTTTTCTTGAAAGAAAGCTCCCAACAATTTCAAAGATATTCAAGATATGTCATATCCCACTGCTAAATTGTTACAGGTGAAGAAGTATTAAAAACCCAGGAGTAAAGCAGTATTAACACAGAGCAATAACAATACAGCAGTCAGTTATCAATAATATTTTGTAATGCAAAAGTACTGTAGTCCCCAAATTTAAACCTGTTCAACATTCTATCACTATGCTTTTGCCTTTGAAAAGTCATTTGCTACAGTTGAAGGTGACTCTACTCATCTGCCTTCAAAAGTCTAGGGTCTCTTTTGACTGAACCAATTGTGCAGACTTTTCTAATCCTTCTCCCACTTCAAGAGGCATTTGTTAAGCCTCCTAACTAAAAGTCCTGGGTTAAATGCTGCTAGATTATAAGAGAACTGCTTTGTGCACTAGTGAAAAAAAAACCACACCAACTGTTTACATGCAAACAGAGATACAGACTCAGTTCTTTCCATAAACCCAGAATATATGTACACTACTTTCCACAGTGTATTTCATTCTAATCATAATAAACTGACATGCAACTTAATGGACAAAGGTACTGTGAGGAATTTTACCTGAGCTAGATTTTCAATCCCACCCGAGCTGTGAAGCATTTCCTAAAAGAAAATAAAAAATTTTTAAAAATTGAGTTAAAATACAGAAAACACTAGAATGAGAGAACACTAGAATATAAATGCTGTGTTTGTTAGGAATGTTGAGAAACCTTAACTCCAGCACTCAAAGTCAATGGATTCTGGAGACGCTTAGCACCTTCGTAGTTCAGAATTACTTATAGTAAGTATATAAATAAAAACACAGAAGTGAAATTTTAAACGTTCTAAAACTGGAAAAGCAGTATAAGCTTTGGAACACATAGAAAAAATTACACAAAAACAATTATCTTAACAAATGTCTCAGGCTTAGTCCAATAACAACTATAATAGCCAAAAAATTAAAAGCTAGATGTCTGTAGTTCAGAGCATTGGGCTGCTAGGAGGAATAGGCAGCTTTCAGTTTTCTTTGCTTACTACATAATGGGAATGTTACATATCTATATGGTAAAGTAAAGTACAGGGTCTAGGGCTCAGAGCAATGACCAAGCCATCTGTTATGGAGATTTCCAGGTTCTTTGTCAGGGTTAGCAACAACAGATGCTACATGAGAAATATCAGAAATTGAGCAAGTTATGCAGTAGCATTGCANCCTCCTAACTAAAAGTCCTGGGTTAAATGCTGCTAGATTATAAGAGAACTGCTTTGTGCACTAGTGAAAAAAAAACCACACCAACTGTTTACATGCAAACAGAGATACAGACTCAGTTCTTTCCATAAACCCAGAATATATGTACACTACTTTCCACAGTGTATTTCATTCTAATCATAATAAACTGACATGCAACTTAATGGACAAAGGTACTATGAGGAATTTTACCTGAGCTAGATTTTCAATCCCACCTGAGCTGTGGAGCATCTCCTAAAAGAAAATAAAAAATTTTTAAAAATTGAGTTAAAATACAGAAAACACTAGAATGAGAGAACACTAGAATATAAATGCTGTGTTTGTTAGGAATGTTGAGAAACCTTAACTCCAGCACTCAAAGTCAATGGATTCTGGAGACGCTTAGCACCTTCGTAGTTCAGAATTACTTATAGTAAGTATATAAATAAAAACACAGAAGTGAAATTTTAAACGTTCTAAAACTGGAAAAGCAGTATAAGCTTTGGAACACATAGAAAAAATTACACAAAAACAATTATCTTAACAAATGTCTCAGGCTTAGTCCAATAACAACTATAATAGCCAAAAAATTAAAAGCTAGATGTCTGTAGTTCAGAGCATTGGGCTGCTAGGAGGAATAGGCAGCTTTCAGTTTTCTTTGCTTACTACATAATGGGAATGTTACATATCTATATGGTAAAGTAAAGTACAGGGTCTAGGGCTCAGAGCAATGACCAAGCCATCTGTTATGGAGATTTCCAGGTTCTTTGTCAGGGTTAGCAACAACAGATGCTACATGAGAAATATCAGAAATTGAGCAAGTTATGCAGTAGCATTGCAAATTCACTCTTGGGATCTGTTTGTTTGCAAATCATATCTTCACATATAGAAATATATGTACATACACACAATAAGTACGCATCCATAAGAGTGCACATTTTTATAAGCATGTACCAACACAACTCATATGCATTATGATTATATGCATTCGCTTATCTAGGCAAGAAACAGTATTTTGACATACTGACCTGGTAGCATGGATCCCTTATCAGTAATCTCAGGCAGATTAATACTCTAAGAAAATGGATGGACGGAGCTTGTTTAACCCACTCCCTGGGAAAAAAAAATATTCAAAACATAAATCAAATACAATAAAAAAGTGTTAAAACACTTAGATAAAACACTGATTCAGGAGTCAATTGACTAAAAGATTAGTGACTTATAACAGCTGAACAACATACTGTACTGCAGAACTTCTAATACCGTTTATATTCAAACACAGTAAGAGCTTTAAATAAATAAATGTATTTCACTATATGAACATTGCCAGCCATCACTTATTATCACTGAAGTGATGCAGGAAAGTACATGCTTATCTCTAAGCAGAAACTGATCATGCTTTGATATAAACTTACTTTAACTGTTTGGATCAAGGCCCAAAAGGGCAAAATCACTGAGAAACCACATATCAAACTTCAGTGCACAAAATACACTTGCATAACAATATTAAAAAAACACATGGGTGCTACAGAAGTAAAAATAACTAGATTTGAAATATTTTTTTCAATGATCATAATCTATCCTGGACTTGAAAAACTCTAATACCATTAGTCCTTGGAATAATTTATTATTTAGTTTAAATCTTCTTGATATAGGATTATACTTCCAAATAGAACTTCCTCTTTTATATTTCTCCATACAATTCCCCAGCACAAGACTTGGCAGAAAACAAAACTCAGATTTGCACAAAGCATCCAGGGGCAGTAATCCTGCATAAAATACCAGTAATGGAATCACTATTTCCATTGTCTCTTGAAGGTATATATTACCATTTCCCTATTTAATATAAACCTAAAATTGGACATCTTTGCGGTGTTTTTTTGTTGTTGTTCTTTTAACTGAGAGGACAGAATCTGTAATATCTAGGCAAGTTTCCAAGGAACGGAAGAAGTCTATGAGATGTGGCAGTTCTCTTCCCTTTTTATCATTTGCAGTTGGGAAAGAAGCCAATGGCTAAAAATATTTTGATAAAAATAAATGTTTTACAAATAGATACTAACAAAATCCCAGCCCTTCTCTGCCAATATTCTGCCCAAAGTAATACTATTTTTCATTATGCTTCCATAATTGGGCACTTCAGAATGGCACAAAACTTTCACAGAAAGAAAACAGCAACCATATACCGGCAGGCAAAATTTGTAGGTCAGATTTTAAAGTGGCCTGAAGATCATTACCATGGTGGTTCTATAAAGTTATTCTTTCAAAAAACTTTGACTCTTGACAGAAGTCAGTTTCTCTAATGGACCATCACATAGGTCACATTTCCAAGCAGCGACAGTAATTCTCTGACCCTGGTTAACATTTGAGAGACTCTTCTACTACAGTTACATTTACAATAGATGTTACTAGATACCCCAGTGTATATCCAGCATATGCCAGCAGGATTTTTTCAGCCTGCTTAGTTATACTCCTTATCCAAACTACTTAAGCTAAGCTGATCATAGCTTTCTTATCAAGAGAACTACCTCCAACCAGGACTTCTGCCAACACAGTGATGCCAGTTAGTGGGTGTGATTTTTTCTTGCACCCCAACCAACATGGTTATGCCAGCAAAAGTATGTAATGCTGATGAGGGTGACAGTTTCTAAGGCTCTGATGCAATGCAATGGAAGTAGTTCCAAAGACAGGACACCATCACAGCCATAGCCAAATATTTATAAAGGGCAACTAAATCACCTTTGTAACTCCACTTACCTTATGGGTTTTACATACCTACTAATATATTAACTGCTTGTTTCATTAACCTTACCTGGGTGCTTTCATTTGTAACATAAGGTTGCATTTCCTGTATCATCATCAACAACGAATACCGAAGAAAAAAAACCCTAAAATATGAGCTAGGTATGGCACAATGTATAAATAGAACTTGAGAAGACACAAGGCAAGTTATTCTTAGAGTTTTGGCAAATGAAGCTGAGCCACTGTCATCCCACTGGTGAATACTGAGATGATAAAGTTCACTTGCAAAAAAAGAGGTACCAGATTCACAAATCACTTAAATGATCTGTCTTAAACTCACTACTATTTAGATAATCAAAGACGAGATCCCTAGTTCCCTAGTTAGTTCTGAAAAAGGTTCTAAGCAAACTATGTGATTTTTTTGGTGGTTTTTAGGTACTTCTGTAATTTCTAGCAGTTTCATATTTATACCTTTAAGTGCTCTAGGATTCTTCCTTTAAGCTTCTGTACCATTTAAGATTTTTCAGAAAATGTACTTAGGCTTTAAAAAGGAAAAACACAACATGCTGCCATAGTGTATAGTAATAGAAATCCTGAAAAACACATTCTTTTTTTCAGAAAGTATCTTTTTCTATCCCCCCAATTTTTTTAAGGTCTTGCAATTCTTCTTCGTTCAAATGAGAGCAGCATAAGAAAGGGTTTTCCCTTTTAAATCCTGTTATACACACAAATACAAATAAATATAAACAGTAGCATAAACTCATCTGAAGTTTATGAAAGCCACTGACCTTTCTATATATACACAGCAGTCCATAAAATACAAGTAAAATCAGTAAAATAAAAATGAAATTAGAAAAGCAAACCATAGATTACAGACACCAGATATGAACAAATGATCAAAGAAACATAGCAGATATTAGAATGTCAGTCATCCAAATTTTGTCATATGCCCAGGCCTTCTTTTTTCCATCCCACTAACCCAAGCATTCGGTCTTCAAAGCCAACACAGAAGTGATTGTTTAAAACTGAGATTATGCAGAGATGTGAAGCTGAAAGTTTCCACACAGAGGTCTATTGTTGAAACATATATGCCACATATACTGTTGAAACAACATGAACCATTATCCATGCATCTTGGTTCTTTGCTTAAGGCAGGAAAGCATGACCCTCCATGAATAAGAATGCGTTCAATATACTGACCTGCAGGTAAGTCTGTTCTTAACTAAAGCTGTAAAGATCTCTTGAAACAGCTTATGTTTGTGATGTTTGCTAAAATTTCTCTCATTCTTGTAGGTCACACTAATAAGGAAAAAAAAAAAGAAAAATGCTGAGTTGCTTATTATCTCGCCACAACATAATTTTAGATTGCCAACACTCCACATTAGCAGGAAAAATTAAGAAATGCCATATCAGCAGTTACAATGGAATAACACAACTTCAGATTTCCAGACATTAACAGCATGAAGAACAGTCTGTCTCATGCATAATTTGGGACTATTATAATGGTATAATATAGGCTTCCCAAATAAAGAAACCATTATTTTATTTAAACTGACAATATTAACTCTGAACAGTACACCCTGCTGAGTGGGAGCATGTGTCTGAAACTTAGAAAGGCAGGAACATTCACAGTTAGGTTTAGAAAGTTAAAAATATATAATTCATATCTTGATAGTGGGTTAACATGAAAGTACAAGTAAAAGACGTAAGTACAAATATAAATGCCTTCAACACCTCAAGAAGCTTAAGATAAAGTTGTTCAGAGATACAACACAGTGTCGTCATATTAGCTTTTTTTTTTTACCTAAATTTTTCAAGTTCAACAGCTTCTGTTGATTCTTGCCATTGACCATGGGGTTTTTGCTCATTGCTTTTGACATTCTGCCGAGCTCTTGCCACACTGGTTTGACCACTTTCAAAATGTATAGCTGGAAGCTAAGGAGTAAAGGGATAGTACTCATGATTCAAACACTGCATTTTAAGTTTTATAAGAATATTATCAAGCAAAAGTACCTTTTCTCAAGTTCTGACTTGAACTTTGGACCTATAATTTGCCATTATAAAATATACACACACACCATGCAAAACAAAACTGACGTGGTAGAAAACAGATGTAAAGCAAGGCTGGAATACAAGTACATGGAGTTATATAAAATGTGAAGAACAGTGTCTTTTAAAATTTAGAATTGCAAAGCTCAGCAGAATCTGCAACGCTCACTATCTATGCTTCTTACCTGTCCCACTTCTATAATTGCATGGCCTTCATATTCTTTCTAGAAAGAATGTGTAGAACTTAGATGTTTCAGCTTTCTGCTCAGAAGCAATTCCATGCCTCTATCCGGGAAGGGAGTGCATGACTCCTATCTCACATGGACAATTCCCTAAGTAATTTTGTCATATCTTTTTACAGAATAGAAAGGGAGAAATTGTTCTGGCATTCCAAGGACTCACACCCATCATCATGTGTTGGTTTTCTTTGCTTCAAATAGCAAACACAAGCTTCGCTAAGTGACTTAAGGTGAAGGAGATTTTACTGTGTCCTGTAAGTTTCATGCATTGATATTTATGCCCTGCAGATTTTTAGCTGAAGTGTTATTCTCCAGAGACAAATTGCTTATGGTTAAAATGCTGATTTTTTAAATTTTATATTCTTTACCACTCTTCATCATGTTGTAAGCAATACTCTCTAAGCCTACCTTCTCATGAACATTGTGACATTGTGGACATTGTGGAATGGCATGGAAGAAAACAAATCTGTTAGGCTACTTGGCTATATGCAACAATAAAAAAAATAGATTGCTTTTAAAAAGTGACACCACATCCACTACACAAGATTTTGCTAACATTTTTAATCATAATGGAACACAATATCCTAAGTATCTGCCACAAACCATAGTCACCGTTACTTCTACAGCATGTTTAATAGTTATTGATAAATAATAGTTATTGAAAAATACCTGTTCGTTGCTTGACTGAACATTTAAGAGAGACCGAAGTCTTTTAAGATCAGAATAATCCCTAGGATAAAACACAATAGCATAAATGCATGTGTTAATAGTTACATAGAAGTACTTTTGTAAGAGTAAAGAAGGTCAACAAGCAACAATGCTACTGACAGAAAATAAAGTTTTCTAGTGTTGCCTAGTGTCCCCATTTTGCATCGAGAAGAATTTATAGCTTCTCCAGAATGCCTTAAATCAACAAAGGTGTAAATAAACTTTGTGGCCAGAGTAACAGTTGTCATGTTTATACTGCATTTCAAATTAAAGCATTCTGCTTTGGCAGCTAGTGCAAATTCCACATGGGTCCTGCTGAAGTTCAAAGAAAGACGTCAGATACTATACCTCATAGAGATCCCATGAGGTTTTCTGTCTGTTGCTTTTTCTGTGCTCTTCAACTTTTTGTCCTGATCAGGCATTGTGTATCACTATTATCAGACAGCTAAAAACTCATTTCCTTAAAAAAAAAAATAGAATTATATCCTTGCAGCAAAAGCAACAAATATTCACTTACGGAACCAACTGACAAAACTTTAAGGAAAAAAAACAGCTGTACCATTTTCTCAACATGAACCCTCAGACTTTATATGAGGATATCCTTTAGAATTCCAGATATTAACAAGAAAGTAATTAACTTAACTTACAGAAACCTTATTTTCCCAACACATGGGTAGATAATATTGGCTGTCTTGCGCTTCATTTTTATTGGAATTTTTCCTCTTCTTGCATATTAATACCATTATTTTTCACCATGGATTATCTACTTATGTTACAACAGTGGTTACAGGCTGACATCACGTTTGTATCATACAAGCTGCTGTCCAGACAACAGAGAATATAATGTCTTTATCACCAAAACAAACAACACAGATGAAGGGTAAAAAAAGCAGGTATCTGACAAATAACTGAGATGCATACATCATGCAGTCTACCAAAGAACCACATTATCAGTAGTTTGGAATCTGGGTCTTCTGAATTTCAGCTGAATGCCCTATACCTATAGGTATAGGTATAGGTATAGGTATAGTGCCGAGGATTTCTTGCAGTGGGATGCACAGCTTATTTCCATAGGTAAGCACAGCTGTCCCTGGCCTTATCAGGGACATTACCGCATATTAGATCCACTGCAGACAAACGTTCAGTCTGTAGGTCTGAATTCCCACAAAAGCCCACAGCTTGATGCTTGCATAGTATACATTTGTTCACTGAAAATCTTATAAAGCCCTAGAAAGAGACAGAAAGACATAGAAAGAGGATACTCAAGAGGAACTGCTTGCTGCCATGAAAGCAATTGTATGATACAGATTCTGCTCTGAGTGAAAGAAGGATGGTCAGGAGCAGGCTCAGGCTGAAAAATTGTCACCAAGGACTGCATAAAGCTGCAGCATATTGGTAGAGCACCTCCAATTTAAAAAAAAAAAAATGAGGATATAATACCACTGCCTGATCCTTTCTACCCATTTTACTATTCACTAAACATGGACCGTTTGGATGTTCCCTTTGGTGTCTCTTTAATAGGATTTTCCATATGAAATATGGCAACCTGCTTTTCTGTCTGTGCAGTGTAGAATTCCTCTGCTACTGATTTTTATTCCTCTTCCTCTAAAGGCAAAGAAGAAGAAAACCTGGCAGGAAATAAAAACATTGTAAACTACCAGAAGCTGCTGCTTCCCAGCTGAAAAACAGAGTTATTTTCCCAATTATACATTCTCGCATCAGACACAGAACTACCCAAAATGCAACTGTTGACAGTATGAACTTGTGCATCGTATTAGCTACTCTAGTAAGTGGTCTGTAAGCCCAGCTCATCCATTTCTATTCTTTTGAACAAGCCTTTATCCTACCACCAGTCCCCGCACAGAGAATGATTGATCTGGATCTCCAGGAAATTCCTCCTGTCTCCTCCACACAGCCACTCAACAGGGTTATTAAAAAACACCTCAGAACACTTCTGTTGTACCAGTTACCATCAGGGGATGAATATAAACAGGATCTGTTCTACCAGCCAGCAGACAAAATTCCTGAATTTGGATTAAACCAAATGAAGTTAGTTCAATTAATTTATTTCCTTTGCTTCAAAAGCAGTAAAAGTTAAGAGAAGCCAAGTACCTTGCTAAGCATGTTTACAAATCCTCATGAGTAAGAGTCTCCACATATTGTTTTAGTGATATTTGTATTTTATATCCTCTCCCCAATACCCCGATCCATTTGGCATATTACTGAGGCATGACACAATGCAATCATCACCTCACATTTACACAATAAGAAATACTGTGAGACTCACAAATTCCCAACTTGCTCACGAGTACGTGTGCACAAAAAACAGATTTCAACCAATTAAAGGATCACCAAACAAAACCACAGGCAAAACAACTTATCCAGGAGCAAATACAGTTACATCTTAAAATTTTCAGCATCCCATCTAAAAAAGTAATCCTTGGGTTAAACTTCTAAACCATAACCGTAGGATTCCCAGTATGGCTAGGTTTTCATCCCAAATTGTTAGGTCTTTGTGATTATTTACAAAATCTTACAGCTGTAGACCAACCTTGCTTTAGGGCTGCCAGTCCAATGCTTTTGCTGTTTGCAGTACCTTAGTAAAGATGAAACAGAGTAACAGCTAACTAAAATTTTAAAGGTTCATTGCCATTATAGATCCAAACGCCCCTGTACAAAATTGAACCTGACAAACATCAAGCCAAATTCCCTTCACTGCTGTCTGAGAATGAAGAGATGCAGCTCACCCAGGGATGCAACCCTCACCCAGCTCTGAGGACTCATCCTGAGGTTATCTCTCTATTTCCTAGACGCCACTATGCCAGCACAAGTCAGTAAGCACTTCAGCAAAAAGAGGCCAGCCCTGGCCACAAACTGACCCTGCACGACCTCTTTGGTCTGTTGGCACAGCATCACCACAGGTGCACAGCTCACTGGATTGGGAAACCTGATTCAGGTTGCAAATAATCTCTCCTGCTTTAACCCTGATTACCTTACAGCTTGCCCTCAAGTACTTTTGCTGCACAAGGACAGGGACAATGTGCAGAAAGGAGTATTCATCCATGCAGCTTAAAGTGTTGTGCCCTTCAGCTTTACTACAGAGATAAACCAATTAACAGGCAGCTGCTGGTGAAAATGGCAGTCCCTTTCCTTCCCCTTCCCAACCTCGGCCACTCACCTACACATCTTCAGCTTTTTTGACACAAACCTGAGCCAATTTAGAGAGCTTAACAGAAAGAAACCCAGATGCTTCTCTTTGTAAAGTTTTCTACCAATTTAGCTCACTATTGCAGTAGCCCGATGAGTATCTCTGCTGAGAAGGCAGGGGGCAGGAATGCACAGCTGTAAATAGAGGGAGAAGAGCAGAAAATCCTTTCATCAGTAGCCAGTCATGAAATCAGGTAGGTGTATTAGCACCACACCCTGAGCGAGGGGCAGACAAAAGGAAACAACCCTCTGTTGTCTTTGTATCAGCCATAAACCTGAGAGAAAACAGACGTGAAATATTTCCTTACCTATTCTCACAGTTGTTTGACTTTCTTTAAATCACTGAATAAGATCCCACCCATGTGTCTTCTTTACTCATGCCAGCAGAAATTTCCATGGAGCCAGGCTACTAACTATCCTCATAACTATCCCCCAGCTATTAAGCCCCATGAGTAAGAGTATAAGAAACAAACCAAACAACGCTCACATTTCACTGAGGTTATGCCAGAAAAAGATTGAGATCAGAGAACTCTTTAAAAGAACAGAAACACATTAGAAGGAAAATGTCTTTACAGCATATAGACTTATTCAATTCCATTTAAAACAATGAAATGAGAGCAAAATTAACTAATTCATTTTAACTGGAGATAATTACATTTAATTAGTTCTGTTAATTCAATTACATAGGAAGAGAGATGCATTCCTATAGCGCTGGTATGCAGGATAGGACAAGAAACGCTTCAAGAACCCTGTCAGAAATGAAAGAATTCACATGATGGCAGACGGAGACAAAGGAATTACCACCCCAGACTTGATCTGTGGCCCAGTCCAGTATCTCTCTCAGATGACACAAGTTCATAAAGCTTCAGAAGGTGAAAACAAACTGCCAAATAAACGAAAACACAAAGACATGTTGGAGGATAAATCTACCACCACAAACCACAGTGTCATAGTTAGAAACTCTCTTAAACAAAAAATGTCTTACATGCTTTATAATCTTTATTAGCAATAACTATTGGATATGGATAGTTTGCAAGCCAAATAGTTGCTTGATTTACCCTTGAACTCCCTTCTTAATCACTCCAGTGGCCGAGTTCCACTGTCTAATTATACACAGAAGGTTAACTGGCTTAAGCTGGATAAAGGAGCAGTAGATATGCTATATCTTGGCTTTAATAAGACTTTTGATGCTGTTGCTAGACAGAAATGTATCTAATACCATAAGCCGGGTGAGAGGTCAGATGAAAATTCACTCCTTAAAAGACCAATTATCAATATATTATTGTCAAAATAGAAATGGCAAAGGAAGCATAAAAGATGACAAAAAGTTCCCAAAAAGTACTTCTTCTCCAGTCTGATGAAACCAAAGGGAACTCTGGACCGCTTCCCATCTTGTTCTCAGAAAGGATGGCAGTCAGAAGGATGGGTCACCACCAGTGACAGTCCATGTCTAGGAAATTCTACACTGATGAACCCATACAGACAATGTTTGAAGAATATTTCTTACACATTTTATTGACTGAATCAACATGGAAATCTGCATGTTGATACATGCAGAAAATACGTGAAATCTTCCACATGCATATAGTTACCTCAAATTTTATTTTGTTTAATTATTTCTATGAAGGTTCTCTGAAGATTAGCTAGGATGCAGTATTAAGTTCCTGCTTTCCCAACAAATTGAAATATTCACGCCACTGCTGGTTTGGCATTTTGGGGGCTTTTTTGTTTGTTTGTTTTCCCTCTGCACCACCCCAGTTCCAGTGGAGCCATAAATGGTCAGGCCTATTCTCAGATTCCTGGACCCACGCAACGCAAGCCTCTGGACCATTTTCCAGATCAGAACTTTTACTGTAGATCCTGCCTTAATCTACCCTGTTAATCTGCAGTTCACATCCGTAGGAAAAAAAAAAAAAAAAGAGGATTTCTGAGGTCTAGTGAGCAGCTTTGTATCAATGCAAGGATAATATGTAGCTCTGTGAAATTCATCCTCTCTGCCCTCACTACCAGACAGACCTTTTTAGGGAACCGTACTGCTACGACTCAGAGCCTCTGGGAATCACAAGAGATTGTCTGAAGTCTTCTGAAGGCTCAGAGCTGGTAAAAGCTTAGGGCTGGGGAAGATGTCATTCGGAGGCTTGGGGGAGGAATGGGGGCAGAGTAACCTTTATTTTAGAGGCATTACTCCCAGTTTGTTAGGCGGGATTCAGGACCGCAATGCCCTCCCGAGCTGGCAGGCAGCACGCCGCACAAACGGGCCTTCATTTAGACGCACAGAGATTCCCTGGAGTTTTCACATCTTACTCATGACTAAGCAGGCCTGGCTCTGCACTTGATTTTTCCGAAGTGTTTTATACCAAGCTGCATGTTTACATTCGTTCCTAAACGCTCACGTTATCTTTTGACTTTCTCAACATCGAGTTTGAAACCTTTGTCTCTCCACGACTTAATTATACCACGGCTGAAGCTTGTGATCCCCCGGTAACTGCGTGACAAGACCGTGACGCGCTGAGAAGACACCGGCCCGATTTCGTTGCCTCCTTCGACACCTCCCCCCGCTCGCCCTCGGTATCTGCCGCGGAGTGGGGGTGGGGGTGAGCAGCGAGGTGCTGCGAGCCCTTCCCAGAGGCCGGTTCTCGGGAAGCCGGGCTGACAGCCGCCCCCGCAGCGGAGAACGACGGTGCCCCCCTCCCTCCCTCTCTCCCTCGGTCTCCTGCGGGAGATGCGCCCGCCAGGCGGTTGCCGTTGGAGCTACCCCTCCCCCCCGCCAACGTCCCACTCACGTCGCGGCGCGCGCTCGCCTCCGCTCCCCGTCCGGCAACGGAGGGACGCTCCCTCCGCCGGGAAGGGAACCCCGCCCCCTCGACCAATCGCGTCCCATCTTCTTCGAAGAGAGCCCGGCTCGCTGGCCAATGGCAAGCCGCCGTCTTCCGCGGCGCTGGGGCACCCTAGCGACCGCCGACGCCGGCGGCCGTTGCCATGGTCAGGGGGACGCCAGGGCCGAGGGAGGGCCGCAGGGTCCCGCCGCAGCGCCCACCGCCTCCCTGCCTGCGTGCAATATAAAGAGAAAATAAAAGCCGTAATAGAGTTCAGTAGATTTATCTTTTTTTTTTATTGCTTTTACCAACTTTCTGAAACATTACAAAAGATAATTTTATTCTAGCAGTAATTAAAACAACAAAGGCTGGATCTTTCACATTAAAGACAAGTCTGAAAGTCGTGTTTTCTGTATAAACTGAATATGGATTCTACATTTGGAATAATGTTTTCATCTGCTTTGGATTTTGTTATAAAGTAAGAAAACATCACTGTAATTAGAAAAGCAGTCATAAAAAATTCGAACCGTACAGTATGCAATCACATTTCAAATAATCAGTATTAAAATCAAAATTGTAGTTCAGCTGGAGATGCTGAACCCTGGAAGACACCTTTGCACAGGAGTATCAGCAACAGTAGAAAGAAAAATATTATAAATGATGTGTCTTGCCAATAAAATCATTTAAAAAAGTACTGATTTTCAAACTCATTCATTATTCCAAATAAACATCAACAGATACTAAATTCAATATGAAAGTGTCTTTAGATTAACTTCAATGCCAACTAAGAAGTCCTATAAGTTTTCACTAAAAATGTTACAAAATAAAACTGACTTAAAATTACTAAGCAATTTGCTTTATTTATAGCACTACTTTTACGCTGTGTGCCTCTAGTCTTAAAATTTGCCGTAAAATAAATTACTGTTGGTATAAACAAAGTATTTCACACATTTGTACTGCACTTGATAATGAATTTGACCTAGATGAGTAATTAAAACATTACTAATCACATGAAGCAAAAAGAGAACTAAAATCATTGTGGTGCTCATCTAACAGACTACATTTGTGAACTGAAAATCATGAACCATTTACCTTATGATTTACAGAACATATGTACAAGACAACCCTTTAAAATGGCGCAGGCTCTGTGACGTGACACCTATTTGTTACAGATATATTTTACAGCCTGTCGAACCTGCTTTTGCAAAGGGCACAAAATTAGGAAGCTACCATAGAAAGACAGAGATGCAGGTGAAGCAAACGGTTAAGTTATGGGAGAACTTTAAGTGTAGAAAAAATGGCCAAGACATTTGGTTGAAAAACCTCCACTAGGGCACCAAATTCTACCCTAACAGGTTTTATGATGACAAAACTTGGCAATTTGGAACATTTCACTGAATAACCTTATGTTACAGCTGCAAAATTAATCTAGGAAGAAAGTATAATTAACTTGGGCATATGTAAACAGACTGAAAAGTGTGTTGTTGTAATACATATGAAAATACTCTAAGAATGAGTTTTGTAGAATATAATTTAAACACGAGACTGCATTTTTAGTGAAATATTTTAGACGATAATTTAAATGGAGTGGTCAAAATTACGACCTACACTTTATGTAAACATTCATATTTATAAATAAATTAGAAAAAGAAAAGAAAAAAAAAGGAAAAAAAAAAGAAAAAAAGAGGGACTTCCTGAGGTGGCTCTGCAGCCAGATACACAGTAGCACTAAGCTCCATTCCGGGAAACCAAGGCATCTAAAAAAAAAAGTGCAGGGCTGTTTGTTTTCCTTTAACTGTTGGAATGGAAATACATTGGTGTAGTTTTTACAGGGCTTAACCCCTATTTAAAAAAAAAAAAAAAATCAGTGCACAGCAATTATCACTGCTCTTTTGCATCCGTTAAGGCAAAACGTCTATCCACATACAGTAAACTACATCCTTAGCCGTTTAATACTATGTGTCATTCCCAAGCAGAAAAGGTGTAAAATGAGCAGTGAATCACGTAACCATAGATTATCAATGGGGTTTTATGCACTTAATACCAAATCTTCTTCTATTCATATGGGGAAAAAAGTGCAAGCATGACACGCTACTGACCAAGAACACTGGAACTAAAGGTCACTGTAAACTGCTTTGCAAGTCATGTTATTTCTGGCACCGATTAAAATATCTACATAATTTAAATAAATACTGTGATTAGACTTGTGGGGCTTTGGTTTTGTTTCCTTTCAACTTTACTAGAAAAATACCCACTTCCTGTAATATTGACCAAAACTTAACCCTTCTAAAGTAGAAGCTGGATACAAGATGTGCAGCACCAGGGAACCCTGATTTCTGGAATTACAGAGTTAAAAAGTTTATAATAATTTTTTGGGTCTTTGGAAATTGTTGTAGGACTGTGAAATGTGAAGTATAAAATACTACCGGGAGGACTGGTACAAAAGCAATGTATTGTGGATAACGCTATGTAAACTGCCTAAAAGTATCTTCCCTCTTTGAGTCAGCAAGAGCTACTTAGTAATCAACAACTGACATACAGATGTGTACTTTTTTTTTTTTGAATAGTGCAGAAAGTTTTGGGAAACCATCTGCTGTAGTTTCATCGTATCTCAGTTTGACTAGAGGGAAAACATGGGTATTTTCTGAAAGAGCACATACTCAAGCTAAGGCACAAGCTACACTATTATCTAAGAATAAAGGAACGTGTATACAGGTCATTACACAGTATTAGTCAAATTGGTAATGCAGACCTCACTTGCTTTGCCACTGACCTGAGCCTTTGTTATGACAGTTTGGATAGCATTATTCGTATTGCTGTACACTATGATTTACTTTCTTTAAACTGTCTTCTTGGAATTCAGCCAAACGAAAAAAGAAAAAAACCCCGAACATTATTTAATTACATTGCATTTAAAGGGAACGGTAACAGTCCATGTAACTTAAATGCTATTTTTAAATGTTTCTGTTTATTCCCACTGATTGCTTTATTTTGTAATACACAATTATCTTCTCTCCAAGTGACACTTGGCTGAAGAGCACCAGAATTCCACTTCAAGTGGTATTTTCAGATGAACTCTGCCCTCCTCCAGAATCAGCTCCTTTTGCAGTTGTTGAGAATTTTACCACGTGGTCCATGGTAAAACTCTCAACTTTGCCAAAAGCAGAATTAAGCAAACAGCATCTTCTAATTTTAAATGAGCACAGGTTCTAATTAAAGCCACTGTAATACATCCAGAACGGGCTGGTGGCAATTCAGAATGTGAAGCAATCATTTCAGAAATTAAAGCCAAAAAACTAAGGCGTAAGGCAAAAAAANTTCTCATTATTTCAACTATTATAATGCTAAACACTAGAACTTGAAAATGTATGTTCAATAAATGCACTGACTGCATCTTTATCAGTGAGCCCCCAAAAATCCCATTTACTTTAATAAATGAATATTTACTTTTTTAATTCATCTTACATGATAAAAATTTATACTAATTAAAATAAATAAAATGTTTTAAAATAAGTTGGTGTGCTATCATATATGCCCTTTACAATGGAGAGGATCAGAACTGTACACACAAATACCACAAGCAATCTGTAATCCATAAAATAATACTGATCATAAATCTATTACAGAGTTAAACTACAGCTAATTTAATCAAATACACAGTGAATTTAAAAATTAATTAAGCAGGAAATATATTTGATGAGGACATGAGATACTCTAAAGTTTCAGTCTTAAAGCTGAGTAAAGCAGACTCTGAAAGACGATGGGAAAATGTAAGTAAAAACAGGAACAAAAGAATTCAAAATTACTAGTGTGGTAAGTATGTATAACTTCCTATAGACCAAATTGCTGTCTGTAAATCCAATTTATATTGTGTAAACATGGAGTGTCCAGAATGACAAATACTGACTTGGGACTGTAACTGCAATTACTGCACTCATACTGCTACTGGATGACAATGAAAAAAAATCAAGAGTGAATTAAAAAAAAAAGTAGCAGAACAGGGTATTTATATATATTTTAAAGATTAACTAACCACCTGACTTAGGGCTCTAGGCCACTTCCATAAAATAGGAGAGACAGAATCCAGGAAACACTAGCATGTAGTGGAGACATAAAACACAGTAGTTCTTGTCAACAGCACATTAATATTTGTTCTATGAAATCACAAAAAAAGTATACCCTGCAAAAACAAGCAGTAACTGCCTGCATGGAAAACAAACTTCTGTAGCGCACATTATAAACAGAGGTATTGCAAAATTTTAAGCAATGTGGACCAGTAATTGTCAGCAAATGCTGATTTAACTTTTATGCACATATTGATTATTGAAAATAATACGCATTCATTACAATCTTCCTATTTAAAAATTAAAATAAAATTTCCAATAAAATAAATAGCTGAAGTGTGATTACCATTCATCTTATTTGTAGGAAAATCTTCTCATTATGCAAGCATATCTACAGTGCCCTAAACAATGGCAGAATTAAATACATGTTGCTCCTTAAATTGGAAATCACACTTCAATGGTATAATATCCTGCAGTGATATATACACACACACAAATACAGGCAATTCCCCTTGGTTCAGTTCTATAAAGATGTTTCGGCATCCACGTATTTCACAACAGGTGAATCTTCCACATTTATTTTCACACTTTCTGGTTTTTCAGGGCTGTTTGAAAGCAAAGAGTAAAATGTAAGGTTTAGTTCACTTTAATAAAGGTTAACTTTCAAACATTTTATACTTAACAATGAACACAAAGTATTTATGTAAAGATACTTTTATAATGATGCGTTTCTATCACATTCTAGTAATTGTTACATACTATTCACAGGAACAGTACAAGCTTAAAAAAAGAGAAATTACCAAGATCTCATCTATAAATACCACTTCTGGTCCCACTGCTTTTATTGATTCTACACATCTTTTGAAAAAACAAACAAAACCAAAACCCACAAAAATGTCTAGTTAAAAACACTCAAAAATATGTAACAAGCAATATTATTAATACTGCTTCATTATTGGGCAGGGCAACTATTTTGTTCACAATACAAGACTGTGAAAACAGTTCAGTCTTTTCAAAATGGGGAACCACACTTTTAACATCAGTGAAGGACAGTTAAAAATCTGCATAAGTGTTCATTCAAGCGGAAGACCCTAAAGACAGCTGGCTGGCTGGCACCTGAACAACTGACACTCTTAGGGACACAGCCACTGACAGAAAGGAACATCCCAAGGTAGTTACAGGACAGTAGAAGAGAAACTGGAACAGCGTAAGAGGAAGATTCTCTAGGCGTGCACTTTAGAAGAGACAACACATCTGTGGAGTTGCTCTTTAAGGGGAAAAAGAAAGTATTAGAAATTCAAGTCAAGAGAAACATTCTGGGATTCCTTAGGAAATATAAACGTGCCTGGACTTCACAGAATCTATAGAATACAACAGGTGGAGGAGGTAGAAAGGAAAAGCAATCTGGATCAGTTCAGGAAAGAAACAAAACTAAAAAAAAATTTTTGCAAAAAAGGTAAGATTTTTAAGAAATAATGCCAACCCATACAACACATCATCTGGAATGCCAAAAGACATTGGTTGCTTCAAACTGTATCCTATTTGAAACCTGTAAATCTGAAAATAGCAGTGCCTACAGAACCATTTTTATCACAGCACTAGACATCTGTCCATGCTATCAGATGAAGACTGTTACACAGAAAAACCTTAACAGAACTGAGATGAAAAATTCACTGGGAATTATTTTTGACTGAGCAGTGGTGACATCTCGAAATCTCTCCAGCACCCAGTATACAAAAAAGGGTAGCAGATACCTCAAAACAGCAACCAATTAATTGAGTTAAGGCTCGAGGAAGTCCTGCCTTCTAACATTTTCCAGGTTCATGCTACTATCAGATTGCCTCTTGAAAGAGCTAGTTTCCAGCACCAGTGTTTTTTATTTTCAATTTGCAGTTTCAGCAAGTTCCCGTTCAAGATGCAATTTTTAGCATACTAATCTCAAGTGGGGCATGTTATGGAATCAAAGGGAAATGTCTTCTAGCAAAATATAAAAAATAGATGGAATACTGAATATGACGTAAGTAGATCAAAAAACATTGCAAACTGGTCAGAAGCCTAATTCACTAGCACTGCACACAATTCTATACTAACTTAACCTACTCGGGAAACAGGAAAGCACAAGATGGAGTTGTACTAACTGCCTGAAAACCAAATCTAAAAAATTTAGTTTTTCTGGAAAGAGAAATGCAGGTCTGTATCTCTTCAAGCCTCATACACCCAATGACTATCAGATAACATACCAGAAGCTTCCACAAATTCTGTACCAGGTTTCTCAGAACTTAGCATGAAAGGAATTAAACAATTAAAATACGAGGGCATACTGACACACATACTCTGTTATCTATCTTCCTGGCAGTCTAGCTTCTGTGGTACTCAAGTTTTTTAAAGTGTTTTAAAAGTGTTTAAAACGTTTGTTTAAATATTTTTTAAAGTGTTTAAACAACACAGGCCCAAGATTCACTGAAAATGGTGCCTGTACAAGTGAGTCTCTTCAGCTTTTCCTATTACAATACCTCCAAATTCTCTCTTTGTCTCCTCCTTCACCCTTGGTTGACCTACTGTCTGGGCAAAACAAAGCGTATTTCCATGCCTAGTTTGGAGCAATGCACATGTTGAATAAACAGATGGTATACAAGTGCTAAGTGGCCAACCACTACTGCTGTTTCCATGATGGAAGCTAAACCGTACCCTATAGTTTGGACAATTATGTATGAATACCCCCTCACCACAAACTCTTCCACCTAGATGTAATTGTACACAAAACTTGACAAATTCACATCTTTGAAGCCTGCCTGCCTTTGACAGATTTGGCTGAAAGGGATCAACCAAAAGAAGATGCAGGTACAGATGGCAGGACTGCATAAGCTTAGTTTTTCAAGTCAACCAAGACAATTCTCCCCTCTTTCCTACATAAAAACTAATAAACAATAGTTGCATTGTGATGGAAGAGTACACAGATACCAGTCCCTACAAATTACAGGCCTTTCAGGAAGTTGGGAATATTCTATATAAGTATTTGGTTTGCTCCCCTTGATAGATTCAGCCAGACAGGGAAGAAACTAGGATGGAATAGCAGAATGATTCACTGCATACAGACTTCTCTTGTTTGATGGGGAGCTCGCTGAGAAAGAAGCTCCTGGCCATCACAGAAGATGCATGTCAGCTTATAGGAAACGTTCATAGCACCGAAGACTCCTAATCTGTCCAGTACTTCATTCAAGTATATTTCATACCCAGTGAACATAATATTTGAGCCAGGTTTAATTTTTAGAGATTAACAATGAGCTGGGGAAAAACCAACCAACCCACCCATAAAAACAGGGGCTAGACCCTAGCGCAGCATAAAGCAACAATGAAAGCGCTGGACTTACCTTTTATTCCCACTGGCACTTGTAATGTTCAGGATCAAACAATTTCCATGCTCATACACATTCTAGTAAAGCTTTTAGAAACCCTAAGCCCATCAGAGTAGCATACAATTGTATTAAGCAAATAAAGAGTTACTTTAAAATTGTAATAATACACTTAGCAAAATATTTGACTTCTTTATAGATATTGTTTAACTTCAGAGTAAAGAGCAAAAAATTAAGTTCAAATTCAAGTTCCTCAAAAGTAAAAAATCAATGCAGATTTTTAACAAACCACGTACGCTCTTCTTTTTTGAGATGCATTTCAAGGAATACAATACAGCTATTAGCTGCTAAACACAAGACCATAGTTAGCAAATGCGTGAGTAATTATAGCTACCTCAGGTTAGCTCTGATTACTTTGGCATTCTCAGTACTCATGGCAAGAGCCTTCCACTGTGCAGTTTTGGCCATTTCGTCTGATATGTTTACAACTGAGGGATCAAGGCTAAAGAACAAACATACTTTCTGGTTAGTATTCAATACCTCGCAACAACATTATACTTACTGTCACTCATCATTTACATCAGTTGTGCCTTCTTTCAATATTTACACAGCCACAAGTTGAGTTCATCTCTTAGAAACATATTTCAACAAAAAATTGAAAATTTAACTAATAAGCAATACCTTAATCACATAGCGTCTTAAAATATCTTTTCACATAGACAGCACTAAGACATTGAGAATATTTGAGAGATATCTCATTTCTAGATTACCTGTAACTTCCGAAAATTATTTTGCATGTTCAAAAATAATGAAATTAATCACACTGTTCTGCTAAGCCGTTCATAAATCAGAATTATTTTACATTGTTTCCAGGAAATAATCAAGGGCAAAAGACCAGACGTTAATAAAACTTTGAAAATGGTTAACTCCGTTGAAATTTAAAACTAGTAAAAATCTAGAAGTCCCAATTATCTAGACAGATTTCAAGTTATTTTTTTCCTGCAGAGCCTTACTAGACATTGTTCATGTTTTTTTCTGCCACCATCCCCTGAAGTCCTGCAGAAGGTAAGTTCACCCTCACAGAGAGTAAGCTTTCAAAACCTATTTCCCCTTTTGCCCTCCACACATTGATATGTACAGCAGACTTTGGTGTTGTCTGTAGGTATGTTTTCTGTTCTGTTCCATACATAAGCTTCAGAACCTACCCAAGGGTATCTGGGAGAGTTCTTCAAATTGCATAGAAATTTTTCAAAGCCATTTTTCATCAGGAATCCCCGCAAGATGCAAGATGGTGAAATACACAGTAAACACACATGCACACAGTTGATGAAATCATAGTTCTACTGTGAGAGCAATTAGCAACTTAAATGTTTTTTAAAAAGCTTTAGCATTTAGCCCGCTCTTAGAGTAGACAATAGCACTCAACAGAAGTATCTGTCTAATCCAAAAATCTGCCTGTTGCCAACTCACATCAGGGTAGACCTGACACTACACACTACCCTAGATCCATAGGAAAGCTATTTTTTAACCTAGGAACCCTTAGTATCAGAGAAGCAAAAAAGCTGGTAAACTATTTATCCGTCACATCTTCTGGGTATAGAAATTTTTCATTATGGGGGTGGTGAGGAACAAATAGCCCAGAGATGTTGTGGTGGCCCCATCCCTGGAGGTGTTCAAGGCCAGGCTGGATGGGGCTTTGAGCAACCTGGTCTAGTGGGAGGTGTCCCTGCCCATGGCAGGGGAGTTGGAACTAGATGATCTTTAAGGTCCCTTCCAACCCAAACCATTCTATGATTCTATGATAAACACCTACTAAAAAAAATACATTGCCAGTATGGGAGATACATACTGAGACTAAACACCTTCCAATGCTGAAGGAACTTTCCATCAGTGAAATTCCAGCACTTCTGTTTCTGGAAGAGAACTGGTACCCCTGTCCTCACATTTGCTTTCAGACCTTTTAAAGTAAAAATGACTGCCTGTAAAAGTTGGGGTTTTTTTTATATCACAGATGTTATAGACTTGAGCCCTCACTTAAATAAACCATCAAAGAACTGCATACTTAGACTTTTTCTGAAAAATCCAAGTGGCTGGTAAACACATGGCTCAACTGATGCTATTAGTTACTTAATACTCAGTATTTCATGCACAGTTACACACAAGTATTCCACAAAAACTGACCAAGGAAGCTTCTTCAACTTGAGTACAGCTGGTCGAAATTGAGTCATCTGATCTGTTCAAGATGGCCATGTAAATTTATAATTAAGATGCAGTTTTAAAGAAAAATACAACATAAAAATATTACTATAGCACCATGAGATATATCTTCATACTTCCTAATCATGGCTGAGTTACAAGCTTGGGAAAAAATTAATTCACACAATCAACTTAATATAAAGCAAAAGTACAGCATGTGATACAAAAACTCTTAAAAGACCAACATTTTATTATACCTGTATTTTAGGGTTTTTACAGGAAAATCCAAATTTGCTTCTCCATATGCAAGGTGTACGCTTTCATTGTCCCCTGTCTGAAGCATTCTCTCTGCCTCCTGTAAATTCCCAGTAAAAAGTTTATAAAATTACTCATGCAACAGATATCAAAGAAGTATCTCATGCTGACAGCTAATTTCCATAGGTGTAAGGGGCATTTCTCTGTAGGCACTGAAGTTGAATGCTAGATACAGTTTAAAACCTTTTTTCTTAGAAGTGTTTTATCCGGGTAAGGGGGATGAAGGAGCGGGGAAGGAGAGCGTTACAAGTTTTGTAAGGAATTCTGCTAGCTGGTATACAGTTAGGTAAGACTTTTACAGAGAAGTTACACACGCTGTCTTACATTACTGTTGGTAATTAGCAGTTTGTTTTAACTACAGCTCTGCAAACACACACAAGAAAAATTTCCCTGATATTATGAACAGTTTTGTGATGAACTGAATCAGGGTTAAGATCCCTACTCCACTGCTTTTCTCTCCCTCTCCCATTTCTCTCCTTCTAACCTGATGAAAGACAAAGTATACAACATTTTGTGATAAAAACTGCTTCTTTCCACTTTGCTTGCTAATTTTAATCACAAATAAGAGTCATGATTCATAATAGCACCATTGAAACAGTGATTTTTCCTTAACTTATTTGCCAGTAATAGTTCCTCTAGCATTAAATCTCATTAGTAAAGAATTTAAAAAAATATATTTGGTATCTAAGGTCATATGCTCAGGCCACTAAAAATTCTTTTCAGTCTCACTGAGTATTTTCTACTAATTTACAACATGCTTAGTTTGATTGTTTGCACACTTACTGCTTTCTCTTTTTTCTTTTTGTCATCTTCTTTCTTCTTTTTACTTTCTGGCATAAGATCATCAAGCCAGCTAAGCTCTCTTTTGGTGAAACATAAATCCATGAGCTTGCGAATGAACACTAATGCTAGAACCTTAAGGGAACCATAAATGAAATCATTTATATTAAACTATTTAAATGAACAAAAATGCACACACACTTTCAGTACATTCAGAATCTTTAAATGAAGCCCTTTTTTGTAGTAATAGTTTTATCTTACCACAAAGTTAAGTAATTTCCACTTTCAATAGCTATTCACAACTGAATTGCTTATTTTCAGGAAATGAAAAAATTCCTTGTGTTTCAGAAGTGAAGTACTATGACTTCTTTTGTTTCTTTCCCACTCCCTTCTTTCTTAAGACACTAAGTATGTTCTGAAGAGATCCTGGATGATGCACATACTCTTGGAAATTTATTAACTTGTAAAACAGAAAACTTACCATCATCGGGAAAACAACAGCAGCTGCAGAGGCTTTAATCACCCACAACAGAACTAGACAAGTGAGCTGAACAACTGTAAAGATATGGACCTTCCAGAGTGGCACATAACGTAGATAAATCAGGTCAGGTTGATGTTTGGCAGGCATTCCAAACAGTTTTATACGGTCAAAAAACTGCATTGAAAAATAAAATCATCCTTCAGTTAATTATCTTCTTCCCCTCCGGAAAGAAATAAACATTTTCAGGGGACTCCAGAAACAGAAGTTAATCGCAAATAAAATACCAATGAGGGACACTGAACATTCAAGGGGGTGGGGCTGGGGGTTGTTTTGTTTTGTTGGGTTCTCCCCTCCCCACCTCTCATTACTACTACAAAATTTCAAAGTATTTCAGAAAATTTGTTGCTCAGCTACACTACCGAAAAAATAACTGCAAAAGAACTGAGAATTGAAGGCACAACATGGTAAGAACAACTATCCGAACATGACACTCAGGAAATTACCCTACATACTATTCAGAAAATATGAGCTAACGTTACTGTTGCTCACATAATGTGTTACAGTTTCCTCCTCATTTAGGGTTAAACAAACAAGTGTGGGTTAGATGAGTGGACAGTGAGGTGGATTGAGAACTGGCTGAATGGCAGAGCTCAGAGGGTTGTGATCAGCGGCACAGAGTCTAGTTGGAGGCCTGTAACAAGTAGTGTTCCCCGGGGTTCAGTCCTGGGTCCAGTCTTGTTCAACATATTCATCAGTGACCTGGATGAGGGGACAGAGTGTACCCTCAGCAAGTTTGCTGATGACACAAAACTGGGAGGGGTGGCTGACACACCAGAAGGCTGTGCCGCCATTCAGCGAGATCTGGACAGGCTAGAGAGTTAGGCACAGAGGAACAACAAGGTTCAACAAAGGCAAGTGTAGGGTCCTGCACCTAGGGAGGAATAACCCCATGCACCAGTACAGGTTAGGGGTTGACCTGCTGGAAAGCAGCTCTGTGGAGAAGGACCTGGGAGTCCTGGTTGACCACAAGCCAGCAATGTGCTCTCGTGGCCAAGGCGGCCAGTAGTATCCTGGGTGCATTAAAAAGAGCATGGCCAGCAGGTCAAGGGAGGTCATCCTCCCCCTCTACTCTGCCCTGGTGAGGCCACATCTGGAGTACTGTGTCCAGTTCTGGGCCCCCCAGTTCAAGAAAGACAAGGAACTGCTGAAGAGAGTCCAGCGAAGGGCTACAAAGGTGATCAAGGGACTGGAGCATCTCTCTTATGAGGAAAGGCTGAGAGACCTGGGTCTGGAGAAGAAAAGACTGAGAGGGGATCTTATCAATGCTTATAAATATCTAACGGGTGGGTGTTGAGAGGATGGGGCCAGACTCTTTTCAGTGGTGCCCAGCAACAGGACAAGGAGCAACGCGCACAAACCAGAAACACAGGAAATTCCATCTCAACATGAGGAAAAACTTTACTTTGAGGGTGGCAGAGCACTGGAACAGGCTGCCCAGAGAGGTTGTGGAGTCTCCTTCTCTGGAGATACTCAAAACCCGCCTGGATGCATTCCTGTCCAACCTGCTCTAGGTGAACCTGCTTTGGCAGGGGGGTTGGACTAGACGATCTCTGAAGGTCCCTTCCAATCCCTACCATTCTGCGAAAAGCAAATTGCTCATTAAAATCAGACTTTACCTGAATGCCTTTTAATGAAGATACTCCCATGTAAAGAAAGACACCATACAAAACTGGCATTGGAATAAACTGGGGAGGAAAAAACACCCACACAGTTACTTGTGGAATCAACATGGCATAACATAGCAGTCCACATTAGTGAAAGACATGGACCAAGTTATTTTTTACTTTCTATTTCACTTAAGTGAAATCTGTAAAAGCTGAGGGTTTTTATTTACAGAGAAAATAGAGGCATCATTGAGCAGCAAAAAAATCTAGAGCTAACACGATTATCACCAGGATTTAAAAAGCAGTTCCATCTTGACTGCCCACTCATTCGCTTTTCTGTGTTGCAACCAAGATTTCTATTAATGCTAAGTATGGTACTTTATGTTGCTATCTGATAGGAACTGTATTGAGACTATTAACTTCACGAAATTGCCATATGAAGTTTTACTTTTTGATCACTAATCTTGCATTTCTGGAGCAGATGAAACAAAAAACCCACCACACCTACTGAGCTATGAAAATCTGCTAATTATTCAGGGCTAATTTTTGCTCCAATAAGAAGATCAATTTAAAGCTTAATAAGATAATGAAGTTGTCTACTGATTTTAGTGGCACTTGCATCAAACTTCTGCAGCCTACACAAAGCAAGTGAAGCTTTCTTTGCTCCTGAATTCATGAAACTTCTGAGTAAAGGACAGCCAAGATACAATCCGAAATCTTAATAAAAAATGCTGCTATGAAGCCTGAACAAAAGCCTTCAGTGAAACTTAAATAGTGTGGAATAAAACTATGCCTTAGGGATTCGTTATTGCATATATATATACGTGTGTGTGTGTGTGTATATAAAAGCTAGCGTCTTCACTGTAAGCTCTATAATTTGACATGCTAGTACTTCATTTATGTTAACTTCTACTGCTTTAAATCAGCACAAATCCATAAACAGAAGAAAAGCGCAGCAACCTACAGACACAAGGCTTTGTTCTCCTTCCTTCTTTTGAACAACAACAGCCATTCACATTGAAAAAGAAAAACATCTAATAAAAAGCAAATAGTAATAATTCCTATTCCTATTATCCTTGGTTCCATAAAAAAATAAAAGTATTAGTTTAAGAATCAGTGGTTAAAACATGGGGAAGCATCTGGCTTCAGTAATCAGCCCCTTTATCTTTTGCTTTTAAGCAACAAGTCTATTTCAATATTTCTGCTTTTGATTCTGATCATCTGCATTATACAGCTGAGCTCTTGGTAGCTTTTCAACCAGAGATTGTCAAATCTGAATACTCATTTTTAGTACCTGCTACTGCCTTATTGTTTTCAGACCTTTACATTCTTTAACACATACAAAGGGTCAACTATTAAGAATTTATAATATGTAGCTCTAATTACTAAACTATAGCTGTGCCTTCATAGGTTTATTATTATCTAAACTTAAACAGGCATTGGAAGCTACCTTTTTGTGAAATGACTTGTGATCTGTCTTCAAACAGACTTTTACAAAGTTCTTTAAAGGTGTCAGCAATTATGCGATTTATGCTGTATCTGCTATTTTGGCAACAAAAAGACAGCTTTTTCATTTCTCCTTAACTACTGGATTTGAAACAACAAAGCAGAAGTTGAATGGATTTTATTAAAATCCGAGCAAAAAGCTAACTGAACTGATTGTTTTTCTTCCAATACAGTCTTCAGATGGGCGCTATGGACGTACACTAAGAGACAGAGTGTAAACTGAGGGCACAATACGACCTGCAAAATCTCTATTACACTGTGATGACGCATAAGATAATCTTGGCACTTTAAATATCAAAGGAAGTTTAATAAGCTGAGATAAGAACAAGAAATGAACAATGTCATTTCTGATGATCGCTTTTTAAAGCAGGTATTTCTGTTTATTCTGCTATATTATATTACTTTTGCTCAAGTAACTTTAGATCTTTATCCCAACTCCTTTTCTCTCTCCATTTATGCACCCATATAAAAACTACAGAACTATTTTAGGTAACACGGACTCGTGAAACTAAAACATAGCTGGCAAGAAAATCATATAATGGACAAAGGTTGCTTTCTTCACTACTCACTACATTTCTAGCTTGCTCAGATTTCATTTTCTTACATCTCCCCCCATCATTTCTATTCAACTAACACCTGTTAAAAACACAATTTGAGAATGAGTCAAGGTATATTTTTACTTCACATAATAAAACTTCCTAACATTATGAAATGCTAAATCACAATATCAAAATCAAAAGCACAAAGAAAATACAAATATTTCAGAAAAACTGTCTTTTACCTTTAACACAGAGGTCATGAACACCGACAGCCCCATCAGGACAAAAATCATCAATCCTGTCACTCGCTGCTCCCGGATTCCCAAAAACTTTGGTTGCTCTCCTGGTGCTGAGCATTCAGATTCAACTTTCAGGCTGTTAACATGACTTATAGACAGGACAGTTGCAGCAACAAACCACGGTAAGCCCATGATAGAACATATCCCCAACATAACACCAACCATGAGTAGATCAAGATGATAACCACAGCCTTTCTGTAAGATTAAGCAAACAAGTCATTTGATAAACTTTCTATTTATCTGATGCCGTATTTATAACTTAACTGGTAAATAACCAGTAACTACAGAAGTCAGATACTTTGCAAGCGTCCCCAAGATTATATTTGTTCTTTATGAGTCAATACATACATTTCTTTAGTAGCTGTTGGTAACGTTTCACAGACTTGCGGAATGAATCCGATTTAAATAAACTTGACTTACACAACATTAGAGTTTTGTGAAAATGAATTTTACCTTCAGCTTATGCTCTTTCCTGTTTATAATAACAGCTGTTATTTGTTGATCCATGAAAATAAGAATGGTACAGAGTAAAGCAGGAACAGCAGCTACCAGAAGTGTCCACCAAGGATTGCTTCCAAGAGGATCTATGAACCATCCTCGGTCTTTTCGGGTGGGCTGAAAAACCAAACATCAACAATAAGAATTAAAGGACTAAAATAAAATGCAGATTTTATTGCTACAAACAGCTTCAATGAAGAGATCAACAGACTCAAATATGAGTTTAGATTTTTTTCCAATGGCTTTGACCAAAAGACTGATTTAGGTGTTACATGTGAATGTGACATTTATACGGAAAAAATTAACACAAATCCCTTCCATTCCTTCATTTGTGTACATTTGCACAAAAGAATACTTCCTTTCCAGTGATATTAGAATATAAGGCATAGCCTCTTCCGTCAGATGAGAGATATATCCAAAACAGAAGAGAGAGATTACTTCATCAACTACATTGTAAGTAAAAAAGATAAATTTCTGTTTCTACACAATTCTGTTGTTCTGCTGTCTATGAAACTGCAAGCATTTTAAAAGTTAAGTTTTTTAAAAGGTTTTATTTCTTACTTCAAACTTCTCTGGAACATGAAGCTTAGGAGAAGGTACTCCTACAAGGTAGTCAATCAAAACCATGATTACTATGGTCAGAAACACTGCAAAGTCACTGATGGTAGAACGTACCTATAAAGAAAAGACTTGTGTTAACTCTTACTTTTTCATCATTATAATTTGCATGTACAGAAAAACAATTTTCTTCCCTATGAATAGTGAAGTCTATTTACATTATATTATACCACTGAACATATATATAATTTTCTCTTTTTATTTTAAAATTTAAGCTGCCTGCCAGCATACCATGAAGTTGCAGAAGGTAAGTAATCTGTACAACTATTCATCTTATTATCTCATTTAAAAGTGATCTACTGCAAGAAGCAAATTACTTAAAATAACGCCTTCCTCATCTTCCCATCCCCTCAATCCTACCAGGAGGCTGGGTCATCAGAGCTAGTCTCTTGTAGCCTAATTCAATAACATCACTGAATTGTTCCAAAATCAATATTCATTCATATGACATTTTAATAGATTAGAGAGGCATAATTTGCAACAGCTTCATTCTCAAAGGTGACTTTATTAAATATTAGGAACACATTGTAGGGATGAGCTGAGGTTTATAGAAGATCTAACCACTTTATTTTGGCTAGCAGGAGTAAGTTGTGTAAATCAGTCCAAGGAAAATCATTACATTAGCCTCTACAAGAAACAGTAATCCCCTGAGGAACCACTCAGAACCCTTCATACATCAGCAGTTTGGGGAAAGCAATTAATTGTTCTGTATAGCTAGGTGAGGAAAACAGCAGCAGTATTATCTCTCCAAATGATACCTGGCAATACCCATTAATACGAGGAGATGGACTGCTTAGGTCTTCTAATGTTTAGAACATCTTCTTGTAACTATAGGAAAGTAGAGAATAAATACTGACTTTTCTAAAGCCAATTTCTTTCGTCTAACATTTTCATTTTTTTAACTATTGGCTAATTTTCCATTTTAAATTTTTCTGTCTTAAAATAAATCTCTCAATACAAAGTTGTGAAGCAAAACAGGAAATTCAACTCCATTAAGTTATATTAATGTATTTACCACAAGATAACAATAGTCTCTGATCTGAATTACCTTAGTTGGGAAATAACGTTTGGTCTTGAATTGCTTAAGGAAAGAGGAGAGGAAAAATGTTGTAAAGAATAATATGACAGACCAGAAGAGAACATCTGGAATATATGGTCCATGATGGCCACAAGCTGATCCATGAAACACACCATGAAATTCTAAACATTCCTGCAAAGAGAAAAAAACCCTTAATTTCCATGTTTTATTCATTTAGTACAGTCAACCTAACTTGCAGCTTTTCAATATAAAACACATTTGAGAACTTTCACAATCCCAAAAAGGGGGTTCTTTCCTTCATCACTACCTCATCCTGAAATGTCAAAAGTGTGTGCTGTCTGTTCCAGAAGAGCCACAGTAGCCATGACAATATTTCAGAATGACAAAATGCTGGGAGATGCCCAAGAAGAAAAAACTACTTTACATTCACCTCATTTCTATTCTATTTCTCAAACCACCACAAGATTGAATGTATAAAGACTGAGGACTATGCCCAGTCTATCCAGCAGACTATCCAACATCAACTTTCAAGCTAACAAACATAAAAAAGGATCTCCTCAGTTTCTCCCGCCTCTTTACTCTTGACTTTGTTTTGTCCTGATACAGTTAAGGAAAAAAACAGACTCTTACAAAATTAGATTAACCCCACTGTAAGGAAAAAAAGTTTCTAGCAAAGTAGAAAAGCATCTTAAATAATGGATTTGAATAAAAAAAGAAAACAAAGTCAGACAATCCCTATCCGAAAGGCTCACTGTCATGAAAAGTAAAGAATTAAAGTAGACACATGGAGTACAAGGAAACAAGAAGCCAATAAATCAAATAGTTGGAAGCAGCACTGCAACAACCTTGTCTTTAAACAGGTTAATTTATCGGAAATTTAACTCATGACAAAAGTTCTCCCTGTTAACAAGCTACTTTGATTATAAGCATGACCAAATCCTGGATCAGTTCTGTCTCTCTGGGAAGACTAAAGATGCTTAAGAGAATGAAAAGGTATATAAAGTAAATATAAAAACTAAGTTCAAGAGAAACTGCCATTCTAAGTGATTATGGCAGACTAGGAGCCATTAATAGTACAGAGAAAACACTACAGCTAAAATGCAAGTAAAGAACTTAGGTTTTTCATAATTATTTTTGCTGTGCAAAACACCTACTTTCAACGTTAACATCTAGGCTCAGATGCAAGGTGAGTCCATACCCAGATATCTACTGCCATTTTAGATAGCCTGAGATGGCCAAAGTAGGCACACACAGGTAGTAAACGCAACACAAAATCTATAGCAGATCCAAATCATTCAAGATGTAGGTGGAAACCAGGTGACAGTTTATGCACAATAGCTGTAGACAGCTGCATTTATGCAACTGAATCCCATCCAACGAATAACTAATCAGCAAAAATCTTTCTTCCTAAAAGCCTTCAGTATCACTTCCACACAGTAACTTTCCTCCTCTTCACCTACCCACAAAATTAGATCTCAGTATGAAATGTCAAGTTCAGAAGGTAACGCTTTCAAGCCTATTCCTTCAAACAGCTCTTCGCCTTTTCTTTTAACCTTCAATTTTCCAAATAATTATTTTCTTCCAAGCAAAATATAGGTAGTTTCTTTGATTGTGTTGGAGTTTTATACCAACGTCTAACAAACTAATGAAACGTGTTTGCTACCACATTTTAACTGCAGATTCCATCTTCACATCTTTTTAACAATATCCGTTTACCCCTTCCAGGAAAATGAAGGAAGAAATCTCCTGTTTATTCACCTCATCATATTAATCTGCACTTCAGAAAGACAACTGTTCTGCCTACCAGGATTAAAGCAGCTACCTCAAGCAGACATTTATGATATTAGCTTTTACTGCCATGGACTAACTCATTCAAACCTCTACAATGACTGTTGAAACTGTTATGGGAACAATAAAAGAGTTCAAAAGCAGAGTTTTAAACAAAACAGTCCAGGTTCAAATCAAGAAAGAAACCAGATGAAACTGGTGGTATTTTTTTTTTTTATACATACATACACACACACATATAGCGCTTTCAGATACTCACAGAAACTGTAAGGTTACTCCATGCTATATCTTCTACAGACTTATTCATACTACTCCACACCCGCAAAGTTTCATTGCTGGGTTTCTCAGGCTCAGAACACACACATCTGAAGTGAAGAAAAAAAAAAAAAATTGACATGCTTTTGAGCCATATGTGCCAAAATGCAGCAATCAGCAGTAATTTCAAAAATCCTGAACAGTTTAAACCAGAGTGTATCCCAACCTTCTATGAAAGAAGCTGAGTACGAGGCTCCTCCTTACATGACATGAAGTAGGATTGCTGGGCAGGGGAAAGGGAAAGGCGGAGGAAGAATTGAAGAAGCAACTGCTCAGAAGGTTTAACAGATTGGACAAAAAAACCCAAACTATGTATTTTAAAGAATTAGAAGCAGGAAAAACGTTGACTTAACTATCTGACTGATTTGCCAGTTTTTAAGTAGAATGACGCCTGAAAATAAAATGAAGTAGATAACATATGCGGACTTCTACATATTGTGATAATAATCCAAATGACCCTACTTTCCAACAACCCTATGCTAACGTATATTGTGTAATTTCTAAAGATTTCTACATAATTCAACTAACTTGGCACAAATTTTTTTTTATGTGTACAAATTAAGGTTTTTAGATAGCATCCCACAGTGAGTCAAACTTCAATTAGTCCTACTGTACATCAACGTAAGAGAAAACAGATTGAAATAGTTTCATTTAAAAAAATGGTGTAAGGTGACTCAGTTTCAGCAACTCCTTTTCAAACCAGATACGACATTAACCTCTAGAAGTTTCCAAGTCTTTTCTAAAATTTTGGTAGTTAGCCATTTATCTTGCATTTGTCCTGCCTTCTGACCGACACATGAACAAAACTGGTCACCCTGAAGTAAGACACAATTTTTGAGTATGCAGTGGGGTAACTGAAGATATAAATGCATAAATTACTCAGATTTAAAGCAACTGCATAAATGCATTTTTAATAACTTTTTGAACAAGTAAAAGTGCTCCTCCCTACTGCAGTGGTTTGCAAACTCGGACCGCAGAATCCTTTCTCTCAGACAGGTTGACAGAAGAACCCATCAGTTAAAAAAAAAAAAAAACACCACACTGAATATTGATTTAATGAGATGTTTTCAAATAAAGCTAATCAAGTACAACAAACAAGCTTGACACATAATGTTTATGTAAAAGAAGAGAAACAGATAATAAGCAAGAAATAAGTCTCCTTTTACTATGAGATTCACCAAGATACTGAAAAACAACCATGAAAGGGAAAACTTGCATCCTGAGGGTGTGAATGTAAAGAAGGAAAAAGTACTAAATGTGCATGGGCAAAAAGAACCTAGATTTGCAGAGGACAATGTTTAGGGCACTTAAAAAAATAAGAAATAAATATACTTTCTTTTGATAACTGAATCCTAAAGTAACAGCAAAAGGAAACAGGAGAAGAAACCAAGGAAATGTCACACCTTCCTCTCTCCACCCTCATGGCCTCTCTATGCTAGTGTAGCAAGACATAATCAGATGCCAAAGGTCAGAAGACCTACAGAACAACAGTACAGTTTCTGCCAGATTAGTGAATTTAACATGCACACACAGGAGTGCAGTGAGGTCCCAGAGCCACTGAAACATAAGGATGAGCAGCCAGGAGAAAGGGGGAAACTATGGAGTGTACTCCCCCGGTCCACTCCTGGCAACATGGTCTGGTCTTAAGAGCTGATAACGACAGGAAAGTGATGTAAATGCCATATGTGAATTGAGTACAAGCAGCAGCCTGAGAAGGTGTTTGCCCAAAAATGATCATGTTGAAGATGATGATTATCAGCTGGACTAAATAATAATGAAGGAACTACAAAAAGACTTTTTTGGGGGAGAATGAATCATCCTGAAAGGAAGTACCAAAGAAGCATGGATGTTTGTAAAAGCAAGGAGAGATCTTGGAGTGGAAACACAATAATCAAAACGTGGTTTGACACTGCCAGAAGTCACCCTGCGTGCATCGTGAACTCCGCCTCGGCCAGGCAGAGCAACTGCCCAGCAGGACGGTGAGTAGTCTGTCCTCCAACTAGGGACTGGCTGCAGGGTGCAAGTAGAGACTCCCACCTCAGGTGTACGAACGTGACCTCGCAGGGGGCTCTCACCAGCGTGTGACTTAGCAGCCTATACAGAAGCACACAGGTACAAATAAAGCTGGAGGACACACATCCGCAACAGGACGGGAGCACTAGCAGAGAAACCCGTGCTCCTCAAATATGGTGTGTGACTGTAACCCACACGTCTGGGGCTGGAGGGTAAATATTGGTGGGGGTGCAATTACAACTTTTGGGGATTAGTAATAGAAGACAACTTAAAAATGTGTAGGTTCTTACTAGTATTTCTTAAGCATCTCATGTTGTTTATCTGCTGTATTACTGACACTGAATGCATGGATCACTGATTGACAGTTCATTGTGTGTTGTTGATGAATCAAAGAAGAGCTTTGCTTTTGATTTGGTTTAAACTATGTGAAATGAGCAGTTTCTCTCAGCAACAGTTAGCAGGATCTCCTCCTTTTCGCAAGTGTGAGCTGGTAACCCAATTCATCATATTTCATGAAACTATACCATAAGCTTGGAAACTCCACACTGAGCAATGAAAGATAAAGCAGCATTTAAGCATATCATCAGAAACTAAAAAATACAGTGTCAAGACACACAGTATAAGAAGTACTCAATGCTAATTTCATCATATAAGCAAATTTTTTTAATTCAGAAATGGTACAGCTGCACACCACAAGGTAGAGTATTGCATTTGCATGGCAAGGTTTTAGTAGCAGGGGGTCTACAGGAGCGGCTTCCGTAAGAAGATGCCAGAAGTTTTCCCTATGTCTGATAGGGCCAATGCCAGCTGGCTCCAAGACGGACCTGCTGCTGGCCAAGGCCAAGCCCATCAGCGATGGTTGTAGTGCCTCTGGGATAACATATTTAAGGGGAAAAAGTTACTGTGCAATAAGGCAACTGCAGCGAGGAGAGAGGATTGAGAATATGCGAGACAAACAACTCTGCAGACACCAAGGTCAGTGAAGAAGGAGAGGGGGAAGTGCTGCAGGCACCAGACCAGAGATTCCCCTGCAACCCGTGGTGAAGACCACGGTGAGGCAAGCTGTCCCCCTGCAGCCCATGGAGGTCCACGGTGGGGCAGATATCCTCCTGCAGCCCGTGGAGGACCCCACGCCAGAGCCGGTGGATGCACCCGAAGGAGGCTGTGACCCCATGGGAAGCCCGTGCTAGTGCAGGCTCCTGGCAGGACCTGTGGACCCGTGGAGAGAGCAGCCCAGGCTGGAGCAGGTTTGGTGGCAGGACTTGTGACCCCATGGGGGACACATGCTGGAGCACTCTGTTCCTGAAGGACTCCACCCCACGTAAAGGGACCCACGCTGGAGCAGTTCGTGAAGAACTGCAGCCTGGGCAAAGGACTTGCACTGGAGAAGTTTGTGCAGGACTGTCTCCCGTGGGAGGGACTCCATGCTGGAACAGGGGAAGACTATAAGGAGTCCTCCCCTGAGGACAAAGGAGCAGCAGAGACAACGTGTGTGTGATGAACTGACCAGAAACTCCATTCCCCGTCTCCCTGCACCACTCAGGGGGAGGAGGTAAAGAGAATTCAGGAGCGAAGCTGAGTCTGGGAAGAAGGGAGGCATGGGGGGAAGGTGTTTTAAGATTTAGTTTTTATTCTCTAATTACCCTACTGTGATTTGATTGGTAATAAATTAAATTCATTTCCCCAAGTTGAGCCTGTTTTGCCCATGACAGTAATTGCTGGGTGATCTCCCTGTCCTTATCTCAACCCACGAGCCTCTTTGTCATGTTTTTCTCCCCCTGTCCAGCTGAGGAGGGGGAGTGATTGAGTAGCTTGGTGGACACCTGGTGTCCAGCCAAGGTCAACCCACCATGGGTAGACAACGTACAACTGCCACAGAAATAAATCAAATATAAAAAAGATACACCTAAATAGCTTGCTTATTGCATCCCTTAAATGAAATAAAGATATTTTTGTACTGATAGTTTTACTCCTAGTTACTGTGACGAATAGAACTAATAGTTCTACTTAGTCAGGGAAGAAAAAAAATATGTCCAAATTGTATTTTCTATTATTCTCCTCTCTCTCAAAAAATATTTTTTTTAAAACTCAAGTATTCCCCATAATCACAGTAGAAAGCAACACTGTTTAAAGATGTTCATTCATAACATAACACTCATATAGCATAACACTCCATATAGCACTCCCCATAATTGCAGAAGCTCTCCATGCCTCAGCTACCTGGAAATAATCCTCACCCAGGTGGAATAAACTATCATAATTCCTAGAAGTGCCAAGGCAGAACTCCTTTAATCTCCAGGGTGACCTTTACTAAAGCTGCAATTAAAGCAGGCACTGTCACAGCCCCTCATCCCTTCCAACCACCCATAGCTAACGCAGAAAATTCAACTCCACAGCATTTTTCTGAGGTTTCTCATACCCGTACCACCCCCAGCATTCCTCCTACCCTTCCACCAAGAGGCACACATTGCAGTTTAGTAAATGGTATGTCTCTATACGATAAACATTTTCCTTATGTATTTTACTAACAGATAGAAACTCGGTACTTACGAATATAAAGTCAGTTTATCCAAATCGTTGTGCATATTGAAGGCATATACTTCTCCCAAATGAAAAAGCTTTTCCAATGCCTCATAAATAAATATGATGCATATAAGCGCTGCGAAAGCTTCCTCAGTAAATCGAGTGATGTAACACACAAGGCTGCTGGCATCTGTGGCTACAAGCACTATGCATAAAAACGCAGTCCACAGACCAATGCTAGTTCGCAGAGAGAGGTAGGAAAGATCATAATCCCTGTGTGAAGAAAGAAACAGAAGTATTAACTGAGCCAGAGGTCACCTATACTATATTCTATTCGAAAACAGATACTGAGGCCAAGCTCTATACGTGTTCATCACTTTTCTCATCCTTGATGTTAGTTCTGAAGGAAGCAGAAGCTTTCTGTCTCATCTTCCATCAAAGCAAAGCAACACAGCAAGGTGTTTCTAGGATTGAGGGTACAACTACCTAGCTTGGGAAGCATCACAGTGATGATCTTTTCAGAACGACCTAGGTGCTCTCTCCTAGAGGGCAGATCAATCCCTGTTTACCCCTGCAGAATCAAAGCCAACATCTCCAGACAGTCAGAACATAACTTTTATTTCATTCCTAGCCACTTCTTATCACTGATTTTCTCATTAAGGTACACCAGTGCCTCATAGCTTTGCCAAACCCCAACCATCTCTTAGTCTCTTACTGCTGCATTTACATCTTCATGGACATCCACTTTTAACACACGTCTGCTTTCAATTACAGCTATTCTAGCAGGCTAGAAAGTTAGAAAGTGCATCAAGCTAATACAAACGTCACTTACCTGCAAAATTTAAATAATATTTTTTCAAATACTAGAACTGGTCCGGTGCTCCCCAAAATAGTAAGAGGTTGCCCAGCAAAGAGAGAATAGGCAATCCCAGTTAATGAGGCTCCAAAGAGAGACTCTATTGCACTCTGTTTGGGGGAAAAGAAACTGCTGTAACTATGCTGCCTTTCAGGTTAGCATTTGGCATCACATCTGCATAAATACAGTTTTAAGATGCATTAACAAGACAAGATGTAAAAACATTGCAATTAATACTGATGTTTGAGACAAGAATAACAACACAGTTTTGCAGTAACAATACCATGGACAAAAGATTTTGAAAACTTCACTCCTGAGAAACATAAAACCATCCAAAACCATGAGAACAAGTTACTAGTCCTGCTAGCTACGGAGGGAAAACATACCAACAATTACTACATATTTAAACAACAAAAAAAGTTACTCAACATGTAATTTATGGAAAGCATTATTTGTCTCTGTAAAGAAAATTGATATATATACATTGCAACATACCTGTACCAAAACATGATACGGTGTGCCGTATCAAACCTGCATGAGTCAACCAAGCATTACAAAAGAAAAAACTGACAGGTGGAGGTGCAGGGGAAATTACTGAACAATATTGGTTTATGTATACATGACACCAAAAATAGATGAGCAGTAAACCGATGTCCCACCTGGTAATGCATTTCTTTTCATTGAAGTAAGAGATCTACTTCAGTTCTTGAATTAAATGTTTTACTATAAAATTTTCTGCTAAAAAAAGTTACAATGCACCTCAAAAGAGAGGAGCAGGGCTTTTTAGATACTAAAATGATATTAAAGTTACTTGAAAATAGTTAACTACACCTTTTACAACTGTAGTAAGTCATGGATTACAGATTAAAGGGTTCCTGGGGGAATTTGACTGTTTGTTATTGTGCAATTATGCAAGCCTAAGAAAACAATATTAATGTAAACTTAAGCTCCAATTCAGGAAAGCATCTAAAATTGGGCAAAATGGTTTGCTGAACTGGGGCTATTAAAAATGAAAACATGAGTCCTTTGTTCATTACATTAGAAAAAAAAATCTATATAATTCCAGTCTGTTGTTTTATTACCTTTGAATTAGTGCTTTTGGTTAGTCAATGCATTAACCTTGGGGCTCTCAATCAGGGTGGCAGGGACAGGAGTACTGTGGAGGTGATGACCTCTGGGAATGTGAGGGAAGGTTTCAAACACAAACTGTGTACCTTACTATGTCAGCTACTGTGCTTGAACATGTGTGTGTAGTAACTAAATTTTATATTCAATGATGCACACCAAGTATCTGAAGGCAGGAACAAACCCGCAAACAATTCCAGATAGCTAAAAGAAAGAAGGTGTTTAAGAATCAAGCTTTAAAAGGAGCGTATTTTCATAATTATACATGACGTATATTCAAAAATTACATCAACATTTTGATAACCATTCCTACATTTAGAGTAGCAAAAACAGTGCACAGAAGAGATATAATTTATTTCTGTATTTGCTATCATCTTGACGTGCTACATCAATAAACACAATTTTGAGTCAACGGCATTACTTGAAAGAGATAAAATAGTTAACTTAATTTTAATATAGTATAAGCTTAAAAACTTGATCTAAGTATCAAGAAGAATTTTATAGCATCGTAAGCTTTACCAGGATCATGAAATTTGTAAAGGACATGTCTGAATACATCCTTCCCTCCCCCAAAATGACAGAGCCTTGTTTCTTCTTAATAGATTTAAAAACAGAAAATACACTTCAAACTAGTTTCCTCACAAGCCAATTGACAGAAACACTAAGTTATTAACATTGCTGATGTTAAGTATTCTTTCCCTGCTCCAAAACCCAAAGTGCAATGATATTTTGGTTAAAAAGATGCTGGTGTTATCTACTGCCCAACATAACACTACTAATTCTCGTACGTGTATGGTTTATATTCAAGTCTTTTACAATGAAGAGTATTTTCTGCTTTTAAACCTTAGCCACTTTCTTTCATTGTTAACAACATACCATTAGTGAAAGCATATACATATCCTGTCCGTTACTTAAATACACAATTGACTGCTACCCATACACTGCAGGCATTATCATCCTCGTAGGCCTACTACTCAAGGCCAGTACATGTTCTTGGCTATCCACCTTGAGCCTCTGACTTTGCCTACAGTAGGCCTAGTGGGATGGTGCACCTTTACTGCTATTCGTTATTTTTAAGTAGCCAAAAAGAAGGCAATGCAAGCCCTTTCTCAATTCATGAAGCCATTCATCCAATAAGGCAGGATAAACATTTTTTTTTACCTCCACTGTGCATCTTCTCCTGTTCACATGGGTTCCCCACATTTTCCACAGCAATTACCTTTTGGGGAAGGTCTGCTTTGGGGCAGGCTAATCAAGTGCTGTGGGTAAATTCTTCAAATACAAGTATAAATAAATGAGACAAATGCACACAGTGACTTGCCTCTGAAGGTCTAAAAGCCTGGCCACTACCATTCTTTGTACTCACTATTCTGCCTTGTGTAGCTTCTCCCAGGAGCCCTCCAAAAGTGATTACAGGAGACATACAGGCACAGTATAGGAAAAGAATCGAGGCCAGGCACTGCAGGCTTAATGCATCCTTGAAGTCACTCAAGAAAAAAGGTGCTTTCCTTTTGATGTCAAGTATCAAACCACCAAAAAGCCTAAATAGGTGAGATGAAACTCGTCAAACTGTACACTAAAGGATTCTAGCTAGTTCAAAACTATGGGCTACACATGACTGCCAGTGCCTATTGCCAGCACAAATTAGCTATTTCATAATCCAGATTAAACTATAACAGTTTAAAATGTAAATGAGAATCTTATCTATTCCAATTCAGTAGTATTCCAAATACAATCAAGCAAGTTATCCACATTTTTAAAAGCTGGCTAGTTATTTTTGTATATAGGCTAGATACTGAAAAAATATCTTTGCAAACAATTTTACCTAAATAATGTTAAAAGTCAAATCTGTCTTATGATATTCAAAACAAGGAACAGAAGAAATATGCTAAATATTGCTACTCCAACAAGTAGTTGTAGCTTTTTTATTTGCATTCTCTACATACATATGGTTAGGTCAATAAATAAGTTTAGGTCTATCATTTTTAACAGTGTTTTCACCCAGAGTATAGAGATATTCTACAAATGGAAATACAAAACCAAACATATATAAATCAGTTCAACTGGTAAGTTATTAGCAAGAAACTAAAAAGCTTTTGGCAGTTTCCAAAAAGTTTTCAAGACTTCAAAATACCAGGTATAATTTGCACCTACAAAAAAATCGATTTCATTCTGAACGCTAAAAAAAAAAAATAAGAAAAGAAAATCCATTCCTGAGAAAAACAATAGTCTCATCTAGAAATAATTCTGTGGGCAGAAATTAAATTCTCAGCTCCACATACTGTCTGCAAAAAGTAAGTATAACAAAGCCAAAATGGTAAAAATCAATACAAAAGGTAGTAAAGTCCTTCTTGAAAAGGTATGAGAAAGATGCATTTCGTTTGGAAGTTTATCATTTTGGAGATAACAACACTGTACATCTTTTCCAGAATTCTTCAGTTGATTTAATCTCTGCTCTCTCATATGAGATATAAAGGTTTAATCTTAATCATATATTTCCAATGTTGGGGACTTTTTTGGCAAGTATTTCAGAATTAACAGAGAACAACAATGCAACTCAATTGAAAGAAATTCCTTCAATTTTATTTTCGATCTAAAAGAAACCTGACCAAACCTGAAACCTAACCAATACCAAAGTAATTTTTTTTTTTATTTTATATTCCTTGTTGCTCCATGTTGTACACATTTAATAAAACAGATTTGCATTAATGGAAATTTTTAGTACCTAGCCCAATACTGAAAATTGTATATTCCTGCTATAATTATGATAATTGCATGCTCTTGACAATTAAAAATTAAAACCCAACCCTTAAAAGTCAGTTAAATTAGGCAGCATCTTATACGAAATCCTTCGCAAACGTGTTGAGAAACATTGCCACAGGGTTGAAAATGCTTTAAGCAGATTGGCATTTATAGGCAAGAATCCAACACTTGAAAAGGAAAAAGGATGCGCTCTGACACTTCTACCATGATTTTTTTATGTTCAAATGTCATCATTAAAAACTAAAGATTTATCACTTTTATTTCTCTTTGGTAGCTAGTATTTAGGGAAGCGAACACACCTTCCAGTTCTCTCAAGTTCAGGTCCAGCATGATGGCCTTCTTCTTTGAGAGTCTCTCCTGTAGGAGTAGATCCATTTGGAAATTTAGGTACCTTCCTTTTCTCCTAGGTGGGGAGGGGGAAGAGAAGAGAAGAAAAAGAAAAAAAACAAAAAAAATCATACTTTGAGACTGCCTTTACACTTAAAAGTATAATTCAAAGACAGCAGGCAGAGACTCTATGCTTTCCAAACCTTTTTCATATTCCCAGCTTATCAGCAGTCCTTCATTTGAGTATAGATGACTAGAACTGTACAACAATCCCCAAAGAAAGCTCTTACTAGCACCTTGCTCAACAATATTATTCTTCCCTCTTTCTACAAGAAATATGTCCCTGAGACATGATGAAACAAAGCCTACCTTTTTTCAAGAGACAGTGGAGGCTCAACCATGAGGCCTAAAAAAAAATCTTTAGATCTTTAGATTTTTTTTTCCTCATTCATTTTCAGAGCAGAAGCTTCTAGCTTCTAACAGAAACTGACCTCACTTTATTTATTTAGTTGAAGTATAAATGAGAAGCCATTCCCCTATTGAGCAAGCCGCTCACCAGCTCCTCATAAACTTCTCAGCCTAGCTTGCCTTCCAAAACCCCCCCAAGCCCTGCTTATTTTGGAAACGGGTTAAGTGGTAGCCTCAGGCTATTCATGAATAAGCTGCACTGCTGTCACCCCTTCTGTTCCACCCACTCCCCCAAACCACAACCTCAACCTTCTGAACCAAGAGCACTGGTCTCCCTTCCCCACTTTTGATCCTGGCAGCAGGAATTCCCCTCAGTTGTATAGAGGGAGAAAAGGGAAGAAATCAGAGTCACTCTAAGGTCCAGCTTCCCTTGGCTCTCCTTCTAAGCTTGTATCACAACTGAGTGATATGATCCATTTTTACCTATTTCATAAATATTCTGTGAACATTATTCATGAGTCAATATACATTAAAACATTTCAATCAAGACTGTACGCAAATAGAAGTTTTTGTAAGAATTACAATATTCTTGTTGATCATTGTTAGAATAATAATAAAGTTTATAATAGAAACTCGGGTACAATTTCAGATTAATTCTCTCAGATCTCACATGAACTCATTTCAGTATTACAAACGGAACTGATCCAACACTTTTTTTTTCCCTACTTAAATGGTCAATCCATTTTTTCTTTCAAACAAGCGTGGCGGCTTTCCTAATGTTTTACCACAGTTCATACTCAGCACCGAATTTACTTGCATTGGAAAATAGCATTTTCAAAGTAAAAAAAATCATGTGAGTTCTCTACTGGACCTTTTTTTTTTTTTTCCTCCTTTTACCTGGGAAGGAACACTTTTTGGTGGCTCAATTCGTATAGATGGATCCCATTCTCCTGGAGGCAGGACTGTCACTTGGTCTAGAAATTCATCAATTCCTGACAACAAATCATTTCGGTCTTTTGCTTTATAGGCAACATCATGGAAAACCTACAAGAAGAGAGTACCCAACATTCATTCTTTTTTTTTTTTTTTTTTTTTGAAAGAGGAGTTGATTACAAGGGACACTTTATTATTTTTAAAAAGGCATAAGAAATTTTTTAAAGGTCCTCAAAAGTTAGGCTTTTACTTTACTTGTACACTTTTGCATTAAGAACTACTGATATAGACACCCCTATGGAACATAAAGTAAGGAAAGTTATATCTCCAAAGTCAAAAGGAATACTGAGTTCATTTCTAAATTTAATTAGAAGTTAACCTTCAATATTCAGAAAAGTTAATCTTCAATATTCAGTAAATCAAGTTCATGTACTATAGTCTGAATAATTCTGCCCTACAGCCACTGTGCCACTATGCTCTGCGAAATCAGGACAAAAATACTTTAAGTAACCTTCAAACCAAAACACAAGTTTTAATTAAGAATAAGAACTTCATCTGTATACCTCTAGCTTAATTAATTTTGAAAGATTTCTTAAAAAGCACACAGCAGCAATCCTCCTACTACTCAAAAAAACCCAACCCTATGCTGTTTTAAGGACTACTACAACACAAACTCTGAATTGACAAACAGGTAGTATTTAAACAAAACAATCCCTGAATCCCAAGTTGAATTTTATACAGAGAAAAAAAACTTGATAATTTTGCTACAAAAAACTGTTTGCAGAAGATGATCCTAAATTGCTTCTGTACATTTGGAACCTGAACTGTTTGTCCCCAAAAAGCTGACCATTAAGTCTTCTTTGAACCTATTTAAGGTGGTTTTAAACCACTAAAATTTTTGAATTTTTCTATTCCAGTGATCTACAGTATTCCTAAAAATCCGCTTACCTAAAAAATGATAAGCTGCAACTAAAGCTTTTAATATTCAGTTCTCACAATGAACTCAGACTGGTTGCCCAACTGTAAAATGACCAATTTCTGGTTTACATTTCCAAACTTAAATTGTTCTAGAGTAAAAAACAATTAGAAATTTTGCCAGATAGCCATAATAACTACCAGAAATTCAGTAGGTGGCGCTAAATGCGAAGTCAGAATTAAAACACCCTCATTTTCCTCAGGAAAATGACTGGATTCCCAGTCTGGATTCCCCTGTGCTCTTTAAAACCACCCATCACAGCTTTAAACATATGACTTCAAATGGCTAATAAAATTCTAATTTTAATTATTTGACCTTCCTTTGATAAAAAAAAGTATCTGTGATGACTCAATCACACACATTCTTAAGCTTTCTGGTCCTGAACACTTACGCAGTTTGCAGTGTCCTTTTTGACATACAGTGACTCAGATGCAGTTCTACTTAATAGCTCTATTTCCTAATTTAATACAAAAATGAAATCTATACACCAGAGCTAAAATATTTTTTTCACAAACATATTCAGGATTTCTTCATGAAAGACAAGGGGAAAAGTTAATTTACCATTATCTAGTTCACTAACACATGAAATACATAAGTTTACAGTTCTTCATTTAACCTTTTTTGTTGGTTTTTTTTTTTTCTTTAACCTGTCACTCTGGAATACATTTATTGAAATCAGTCAGTAAATACATTATTCGAGACTTCTTTAAAATACATCACTCACATCATCTGTCATGAGTGTTGCTATTGATCTTCCAATTTCATGGTACTGTGGAGCTTTTCCTGCTGGTCCCAGCAACAAAAACAAGAAGCTGTGGAGAAAGCAATCAAGATGAATACCGCTGACTCATTGGAATGTACTCAGAGGGCTCTTTCAAAATATGTTTAAAGAAAATTTAGTGGTGAAGTAAAAATTTCTTCACCATTTCAAGTCTTAAAGGCTGCTGCAAGACTAAGAAAAGACTCGCCTCAAAAAGTCATTACTAGAAGGAACTGAAATCCTGAACCAAAAGTTACTCTGAAATCTTCTTAATTAAACCTAATTTTTCAACTTCTTATAATGACGTAAATGTAGTAGAAATCCACAGGCTAGAGCTCAATGAGTATTTCCTCATTGCACAGATATACTTCAAGCAGCACACTGGACATACTTATACAGGCATATCCTTGTCCTGTGTCACTGGAAAGGAAGGGAACCTGCATTTTCAACACCTAAGAAGGTAAAAGTAACATTTTGGGAAGGGAATCCAATCTGTGGGTGGGTCACAGCATAAGTTAACTGACAGTCTCTATTTCCAATCACAATAATAGTTATCACACTTTTTTTTTTTAAAGAACTTGAACAGGACTAGTATCTTATAAATTCAAAGGAATACAAACCGAAGAGTGAGCCTCAGTAACTGTTTTCACAACCTTCTTCCTATACCCCATGAAAATGAAGTTCCCAAGCACAACACATTTGAAAAAAGAAATGTCTTCTTTCACCTCACTCTACAAAGCTCAATGTTATCTTTCCTTTGCAAGTTGACTACCCTAACGGAAAGTGAGATTCCATCTTCAGAATCAATTATGCTATTCCAAATCTGCAAGTCTACACCATTCTGAAAAATTTAGGACAGGATAATTTTAGCTACATTAATACTGTAATCTGTATGCAGAAATTTTGGAATTTCCCAAGAAACATTGAGCATTAACATAAACTACCCTCTGAAAACTCTCACCTCTATTCATAAGACCACTGCCAAGATTATTTTTGCCTTTCATTAGAGTATATATAAACTGAAAATTACAAAGATAAACAGGCACTTTGATCACTTTCAAAACACTAAAAAAAACCCACCAAAAAACCATAAATGTAGAGATTTATGCCAAACACCACAGAACAGCCCAATACATCAATGTGCACAGAAAATGAAGTGTTCTCCATGATGACTGATGGAATGACTTGCTATCTGCATCATGGGACCTGCATTTTGACATTTTGAACCTGTGGTAAATACACCCACAGTGAGACCCATGGCTTTGGGGGCCGGGGGGGAGGGTTCACCAGGCTGGATTGCATATTGCAGACTGAAAACTGATTCAATGTATTAGCTGCAGATTGGTTAGCCCAGTGTCAATCATGTAGACTTGGGCATATAATTAAAATAAGTAAATTTTTCCACCATCTAGGTTATTCATTTACAGCATATTTGTATATAAAGAGCAGAGCTTCAGATGAGATGGACTTTCAGACTTAACAGACTCTTCCCCCACTGTCACACTGTGTTGTGCTGAAGGGAACTCTAACAATCTTCATGACCCTCTTTAAAATGGCAACACAAGCTTGGAAGACTCATTGCTTTTACTCCAGGTAAGCTGTAAGTTTCAACTTCTACACTTGCTTAAGACAGGATCATTACATATATTTAAAGCATTCAGAGAATTTTATGGCGGATCTCATTCCTTCAAATATTTCAGCAAGTGACTGGCATCACGTTAAACAAAAGTCTACATTTCTTGAGCTTAATAGAGTATGTATAAAAATTTACAACTATTTGAGATCTTAAATATTATTATAAGTAAAGCCAGACTTTCCAGGCATTTATTTACCGTGTAGGAACTGGAACCTCTGTGAGACCTGAGAGAAGCACAGCAGGGGAGAGCCTCACAAAAGCAATAATAGGTCTTTCTAAAAAATCTACTTCTCCCACTAACACATTTGATGCTTCTGCTCCTGTAGGAATTTTCCTCATGAAGTTCATATCAACCTATTCATACAAAGATGAAACAAGTGTTTATTCCCTTACATTTGTTAGCAGAAATTCTACAACATAATTGTAATTTCATCAGTATTTACTAAATATTTAAGCTACACAGAAAAATAAAAAAGCAAATTAAATATCCCACAGTACAGAAAAGACAAACATGTTGAAAATATCAGCCAGCCAACTAGTAATAAACTGTTTTCTAAAAGTTAGAATTACTACCACCTACTATACTCTAGAAGACTCCAAAGTGCATAACCACCTTTCTAATATTACTTATCACAACAAACATTCCGTGATAGGATGTAACGTCACAAAATCTATGCACAATTAACTAAGGAGAGTTCATGTAATTACACATGGTTTCTAGAATGCAATTAGTTACTTCATAGCTGCATATTATAAATATGACATAATTTTGAAAAATAATTTGTATGTTTATGTTTTCATCCATAAAGAATATGATGGCTGAAAATCATTCACTTCTGTACATAATTACAGAAGAGCATTAGAAAATGGTACAGCACATGAACTCTGTGTTCACATACATACACACACACAAGCACCAGTTACATTGCTATCTAGAGAACTTACAGATGGCCTCTTGAGTCCCACACCAAGTGTGCCACAACTACAGTGCCAGGAGGCTGACTCCTGCCCAACAGGAGACAAGGCAGGTGTACAGAAGGACAGGCCAAGCAAAAACATAAAAACCGTGACAAAGCAGCAGGAATATACGGCACCTGCCGTGATTAGATGAGAACTACAGTGTAAGTTAGCTTTCCTTTAACATAATTATTTAACTTGGCAAACCTATTTTCTCACAGTGTTCCACAGTACAGATAACACTACAGACCAAGTTTTATAGTAAAAGCCAAAATAGAACTTCCCAGCAAATTTAAATTATGAAAGAAATACAAGGGATTTACAGTATTAAACAATATTTCCTTCAGAAAGTGGCATTAGTGCTCCTAATGATTAAGATGTACAATAACTTTTGCACAGCAAACCCATAAAACATATAAAGCAAATCCCTTTTAAAAATCCTCTTTAGAAAAAAAGTCCATCCTAGAAAAAAAAACAAAAACGTTACAACACCGTCTACAAAATTGTTTTTGTAAGAGTGTTTATAGAAGATCTGAAAATATCTCCCTCTAAATGAGAAGTACAACAGCTGCACTCTTGAAGTTACCAAATACTGAAAAGATCCTAAAATGAAATGGAAAGTTCAGTCCCACTGTGAAAAGTTAGCCTACACCATATTCTGACACTTGCACATAAAAGTTATGTCTTAGTACATATGTCCTGTGTAAACGTATATGCATACATATACGTGTCTTAGTTTTAACTAAGAGGGAAGGTAAAACCACCACATTTTTTGTTACATAGTTATTTTGTGCTGAACATTAAGGTATTTAATGGTACTGACCTTGCTGAAATCAACTGTGCTGTTTTCTCTGCTTCCTCCTGTCCCAGTACCTTTAACATCTCCACTTTTCCCTGTGTCTAGATTTCCAGGTGCTGACTGTGGAGATGCTAATAGCCCTAAATTAAAACAAAGGAGGCAAGTTCAAAATTGTGTATGAAGTGAACTGAGTATGTGACACTACCAAAACTCAACATGGCAGCTTGCTTAAAGCAAATGTGCAAGTTATTCAGTAAGAGTGCCCTACATTAGTATCATAAATGCAACATTAACAAGTCATTGTGTTGTCAAAATAATGACATAATTTAAAAAATTAAATATTGCCTAAATGATGGCCATTTGCAGAACAGTCACCAGAAAACAAGAGCTACTTTAATTGCAGAAAATATAAGAACTGTTGACATTTTAACCGTAACCGCTTTAGTAGATAGTAGGTAGCATCTTCACCATATTTAGAAGTCCTCAAACACCAAAAGCAAACACCTCTGCTATCTACTCTGCTGTGCAGCAGTTATTTCAATTGTAAAAAGCCCCGTCAAGCCTCAGGCTACAACTACAAGGAATGATACCTTGGTAGTTAACTAACCCGTACAAGCAAATAGTGTACTACATGAAGGACAGACAGCTTGCAAACCCTGATTTCAATCAACAGACCAAAGCTCCAACTATTAATCTGACCAGATGTTACTGTATGAAATGCTCTAACACATTAGCTAAAGAGGAAGTTATTCAAGTTAAAGATACAGCTTCCCTCTAACATCTGCACCAACACAAAACCGCTGTATGTAGCTTGCTATGCTGCTGGCAACACTGAATTGCAAATTCAGTGAAGGGTGCAAAAGGCAAGTAACCCAGGCATTCATACACACTGAATTCCATGTTGCACCATGGTTATCCCTACCCAACTATCATTTAAAAGCTGGTCGAGGCATGCAAAACTGAGCCCAATCCCATCTTTGGGATTACAGAGCTTTTACTTATTCAGTTTAACATGCACTAAAAGTGCATTTGGCCTTGCTTGTCTACACTAGACCTTTCAGATGTGGTGATAAAACATGCTTTAACATGCTTTCAAAACCACATCTAGACAAAGACTAAAGTCTAAACTTTGTATTACACGCAGAAAGTTTGTATTTAGGTCAAGCGTCACTCTAGTCATGATAAAGCTGGCTACCTTTGGCTATTGTTCTCTCATAACTACTGCTACGTAACTACTTGCATCCCTCCATGATTATAATGTAGTAATTTGACATTTTTTAGCATTTCAAATGGCAAACGAATTCACTTTATTTGATCTCCAAATTTATTTCCAAAAAACTCTTTCAAAGAGCCATCATATCAATGGGAAACATGCAGGTCCAAGCCTTTACCATTAGTTTTCATTCTTACAGTTCATAGGGATATAAGTGGTGTGGGTAGTTTTTCCTGAAGCAAAAATCAAATGAAGTTAATAAGCTGTAATTTCCTGTGTGAATCTTAACATGCACAAGTAATTAGGTAACACTATAAATACTATGTTCATTCAGCTAAACAAAAAAAAAAAAAATTCCCATTCTACCCTTCTGCTCCAGCATGTATGCATTATTCACAAGAGTAACTAACAGCAATCAACCACCTGTGAAATCAGCTGTTCAAAGTACTTAACTGCATAACAGTTGATGTTAAGATGTGTTTGTGGGACTAGAAATAAAACAGAAATATTAAACAGTTGTTGCAGAAGGTGACCATAATATAAAAGTTTATACATATAAACTTTTTTCACTCTTTCCTCTCCCTACATAAAAATAAAGGTAGCTGAAGATGTGTATGACTGATGGAGATAAGCAATAAGGCATCATTTTGCACTTTTCACTGTGTGTGCAAGAGCAAGCAGAGACTAGAACAAAAAGTGGAGAGACAAACAAGGAGGAGGACAGAGAATAAAGATTCAACATATTAGCAAACACTAATTCATTATTTCAGTACTGAAGTGATATTGGTTCATCTAAAAGGTTTGCCTTCAAAATTTCTCCAGCCAGTCACAGTTAAGGTCCACAAGTTTTGGCACTGATACAGGAACATTTATCTGATCCTAAATCATGTGTAAACAGTTTTCCTTTCTGTTGGTCTTGCAGTCAGACAGACTGCTGCGTTCACAAGACGATACTGCTTACAGGTTTTCAGACCTGAGCAAGCATTTCCATATGATACTGCATTTCATTATGCATATCAATCAATCTGACATTTGCAGGGAAACTCAGAATAAAAAATTATCATCTCCAATAGCAAACCACTTTTACTCACATCTCACACTAATAAAAGAACTTATTTCCTTCTCTTCTCCAATTCAGTAGATACAAATTCAGCGGCCTCTGCTAGAAGGAAATCTACCTAGTAGTTTTTCCAGACTGTGGGACAGAGAAATTCATCTAGTCTTACCAAGCTACCGAGGGGTCATTAAAAATAAACAGTACTCTTCTTGATGTTGTTAGGCAGATATAACACCTGCCTCCTTCAAAATACAACAGTGGATTGAGTCTTGACTAAGTTTGGATTAATACCTCGTAAAATCACTCAAGTTAAAGTACTTATAGCTACACCTTCACTAAAGGTCACATGCATTTTCTAGCCAACTACACAGTTTAATACTGTAAACACAAAAATCTAATGAACATTATCTACTGGAAAAAGAAAGCAAGAAGAATAGACATTTGCCCCACATCTCTGCTTCAGTAAAAGAAAAATAAGTTGGGGAAACAAGATGAGTTCAACACCTAAGCATGACTATTCTAATATAATTAAGTTTATATAGACAAAATTTATGAAATACAAAACTTTTAATCATATTTGTATTTGAGGAAATAAGAATAAATTTTTTAAAATAAATTCCAGTGCAGCCTTAATGTGAAAAAAAAAAAATTACTCCTAGAAGACAAAGATGTAAACCTTTCTGAATTACTATTTTCAGTAAGTAATTATTGTTAGAGCAAAGCTGTTCTAAATATTATTTTACTAGGTTTTAAAGTACATTTATCAGTGAGTCAAAAGACCCCCTAAAACAGGCTGCTTTGCTACTGTTCAGACATTAAGAAAGCTTAATGATGCTGGTGAATTAACAGTGTCCATCTTTAGCTGTGACACAGCTCTCTTCCTAGCTCTACCTATACAATTAATTATTAAACAGTTTCAAAGATGGGAAAACAAAAGCTGTTCTTCAACTGATGACAAAAGAAAAAAAATTGTTAAAGAGAACCCTTTGCCCAGTTGACTTACTATGAACAGATTAATAAAAAGTAAGTTGTAGACTGAAAGTGTGTCCCTCTTTCCTCCTTTGACAGTAATTCATGTTAAGTTCAGTAACCTTCCAGCTAAAAACTAAAACATAAAGTCTGAATAGCACAAGACCAAGGAGAGATGAATGCTAAACAGAAGAAAGCCACCTATTAGAAAATGAACACAGTTCCTAATGCTCACAGGAGGCAAACCCAACTCAATCATGCAGACATGGTTGCAATATTCTGAATTACCAGAGTGGTAATACAGAACACAATCTATGGTGGAACGGATCAAGATGACTTTTTTTTTCTTTTTTTGTAATTAATACAAGGAAGATGACCTCCTCTTCAGGGTTCCCTTCTGAGTCTGTCTCCCAAGACTGAGATTAGTCCAGTTACGGCCCTGAAGTCATAGTCTGAGAATGTCTTCAAAGGCATCTCTAAGGAAAATGTGTCTTTCTGTGGTCAGATGATTTCTTGAATTAAAAAGGGGGGAAAACCCCAGAAAACAAAAATGTCTTCCATCATTATTGGTGTTCATCTTTCTCTCGAAAGACATTTATTTATGGATTAACTGGGAAATCATCCCTTTCAGATTTTTCCTTTATTAGAAACGTCCCCTTGAGGCACAAAAGCAATTTGAACATGACTTGGAGATTCTGGTGGAAAGCTTTACTAGTGACAATAATAGCATCAAGTACTTGATTTTCATTTGTTTGCCTTCCCTTGGGTTCTAAAGACCTTGGGTCTGGCATGTTGTCATTCCTGTCAGACGAGCAGAAAAATGAGAACTGGAAAACCAATTATAGTTGTTATTTTACTTCTGGTTTTTAATTACCTTTGAAAGATCACCCATAAGAAAGAATGATCTTCATGTCAATTCTCTTAATTTCCCATAAGGAAGTCAGAGAAAGAGGTCTTTGTTTACCTTTCTGAATCCAAGTAAGGATGGTGGCCCTACTCAACTCAAGATGACAGACTACAACATAGTTTGCTCTTTTCTTTTCAGTGACTTGACTGCAAAATGTGAAAAGGCAGATAACCACAGTCTTTTCTCTGTCAGCCTATTTTCACTGCTCTATGTAGCACTGTGCTCTTACTTATTAAACAAGTGAGGAAGGAAACCAAGAAACGCCTCATAGGTAAAAGAACTGAGTGAAATCAGCTTACCCCCAAATACACATAGGCATAAAGCAGACAAACCTACAAGCTAGATTTTGGCAACAGAAATTTTTGGGAAGAAAAGGGAAAAAAAAGGCAGGAGGAGCCTGAAGGCTAAAAAGAAAGGTGATCCCCTTAAAAACATGACCTATCTAGAAGAATCCTAAAGTCTCTAAATAGGTGATAATTTTGCAAAAGTAAAGTAAGTATAACGATATGTAGGCAGAACACACAAGTTATGAAACACTTACTAAAAATGATTAAAGAAACCTTCAGAACTTTCCATCCTTTCTCTCATCTATACATCTAAAGAACAACAGTTTTGCACAACAACAAGTTATCAAATTGCTGAGCTCTGACCTACAAAATAAACTCTTAACCACCTTATCCTATTTTGCATTATCAAACACAACAAAAGAGTATCAAGTGACTGATGGTGAAGCAGTGCACTAATGGATAGCTACCTGGAAACTGAAGGTGAACTGAACCTACCAGTTCCATCATAAACTACTACTGGTTTTAATGGCCCTGGGTTTTAAAAGCACAATACGAAAAATAAAACTGCTTAAAGACATCATGATACAACTAAATTACAAACATCACTGATAATTGCATCCTTCTTTTCATATTCTTCTCTAATATTTCACTATGTCTTTGGCTGTAGCTATCTCTGGATATCAAACACTGGTTTAAAATATTAACTCAACCACTGACAAAAACAACAAAGCAAAATCTGACATGGACTGTAGGTGAGTGAAAGGAAAAGGCCACCATTTTTGACATTTTGTTTATATATTTTTAAACCATATTCCTTTTTAATTACACAAATGAAGGTTAATTAAAGATATTTTTTTTGCTGGCTTTAGTTAAAAGCTACAAAGTTAAAAATGCCAAACAAGAAAACAGTCACAACTGAGAAGAAATAAAACATGCAGGCAGAGGTAACAGTTATCATATTCCTTTGTGCCCAAGTTATGTGCCAAAAACATCGCAATGCAAGTGATCCAGATGCAGAGAGCATCACACATGGACAGCTTAAATTTTGATAGTTGCCTGGTGTTTTGTCAATATTTTCCTCTGTCTTCTTTTCCTGGCTTTCCTGCACTTCTAAGTCCTCCTCAGGTGGGTGGATTATTACTGAAGGAATATCATCACTGGCAGGTGACACCAGCAATTCCTTGCCCTGAAGTGCACTTGGCTGGGCACCTGTGGTTGGCGGGTGGCTGCAGGTAGGACTGGAGGGTGGTGTGTTTTGAGGGGTAGTTACAGGGGTGGTACACCTTGAGGTTGCCGGGGTTCCAGCTCTTGAAGAAGGAAGAAGGTAATTGAGAAGAACTGACAAACGGCTTTCTCCTCTCAGGGAAATATTTGAGGCAGAGAGACCGGTTCGCAAAGAGTGGCGGGAGGCTGAAAGGCCTTCCCCTGAGATAAAACAAATGAAACACCATGAGGCTTACAACAGGGATACACTAAAAAAACACAGACACCAATATGCATTAACAATTTACATAGTAAATTGCAAGCTTTACAGGCCAAAAGTGTCATACTCATGCAAGTAAGACGAGATAAGAGCAAATCTGATTTCAGACATTAGAAAAGTTAGAAATTACTGATGAGCACTAATTAGAACGCCAAAGATATGTGGGAGAAGATATTATCTTAAAGTCAGTAAGATTTGTTAATATAAAAAAAAAAATTATCTCTTGAAACTGACTCTTAAATTTTCCGAGAATTTCTCACTCCAAATTGCACAGCAGCTACCTTTAAGGCCATCCAAAAAAAATACATTAAAAAAAATCATTAGCAGCCAAAACATTACAAGACTTCACAGTTAACTGCATCCTTTATATATAAAGAACTGTTATTTTCTAAAATTAAAATATTTCAAAAAGAACATGATCAAACATATCTAGCTGTCTTCCAATAAAAGTCTTGTTTAAATAAGTTTCCTAGTCAGCTGTACTCTCAATGTATAGTTTTGAAGAGGGCATGAGGATGAGATACATAGTCCTATCTCCCTTTCTTCTTACTGTGACTTACGAAATATCCTCATTTGCCTAAAACCAAACACGTTTCTCCAAAATCCAATGTTACTTTTCTTGCCCTATCCAGTTTCAATGTCCCATTAATTTCAGATAAAAAGTGTTCTTATCATGGTGCCCTCAGACTTAAGTTTGTAATGGATTTCAGTTCTTCCTTAAGCAGTAAGAGAGACAGTCTATCTTTGTATCAGTACGCACTTCCATTAAGGTTTAGCAATACCATTCCTCCTGTTTACCACAAAGAGTTTTCCTGGGATGGCAGTCTCCTTAAGAGTACTGCTTACTTCTCCTACAATCCCCGAAATTAAAAACGTGCTGTTTTTATGTACCATGCCACCAAGCAAGGAAACAGCAAACTAGACACGTTTAGTCTCACATTTATACTAGGCACTACAGAGACCAATACATTGAACAACCTTAGAATAATTTACAAGAAGGAGGTGCAGAAAGTATACCTAGGTAAAGGTTACGTATGGTTTTCCCCCCCGCTCTAAAAATGGAAGAGTGGATCCTATAGACACAAACTTGATTTAAATTAAGAAAGCAAGCCTCAGAGATCAGCTATTAAAACTGCAGTGCAGTAAAGACAAGAGGATCAATAAAGCAAACTGGTGTAGTGATTAATATAGACAAAAATCAACCAATAACTAGACTTCTGTCAGATATGTGTGTTTGGTTTACCAGTTTATTAGAGGGTAACCACAGGATTATAAAGAAAAAGTAAATCAGTATACACTGGCAAAGAGTTCATCGTGTTATATTGGTTTCTTGTTTCAGCATATGTCCTACATTCTGTTGTAGGAATAGTATTAAGAATAAAATGCGCTGGGAAGTGGAAGTGATACATGAAAAGTAACTGACAAGCAAGAGACCTTGAATACAAAATTCTCAGAATTACAACTGGGGATACAAGTGTTCAAGGATGGGCAAAACCAAGTTCATATGTGAAATTTTCACGTTTGCTAAACAAAAGAGGAAAGTCAGAAGTTAGAGAAGAAATTATGCTCTTATAGAAATGAGCTGTATTTTCATTCTAGAAAAAAAGCTCAAACCATCAGGGAAATATTTAAGCATGTATTATATATTCACTAGCTAACAAAAATTATCAGCAAGCTTGGACGTTTGCTGAAGCATACTCCAAGCATGTATCAAACAGAGAGGTCCCAACAAGTAGTTAACTAAGTGGAGCATGTTCTAAGCAATGAGGTATCCTTCAAGACAGGAAAAGACTTCACTTCAAGGAGCGATTCATGAAATGAGTATTACGTTTTCACTAAACCAAAAAATTTCAGTTGAAATTACATGGGTCTTAGTTAATGCAAGGCAAAAGAAAACAAAGAACAGAGACAAAAATAGAGGCCATAAGAAATATAAGAATAAAAATACACTGCTCTGCAGTATGTATTGCTATTCGGACTTTGGAACTGAATGTCTAGAGTAAAATGTATTCATATTCCAGAATATTTTCAGGAATTGGTTCAATAAAAGAAGTGGTACAGCCTATAAAAAATAGTGCAAATACTTTTCTTGGGTTTGGGGTTTCTTTTCGCCCCTGTTAGATCCTTCTCTACAAAGCAAGGTAAAAATAAACAGTGTCCTAGCTAAAAGTAATTTCTTCACTGTTAGCATAATGAACTTTTTCTAGTCATATCAACATAACAACACTGGATTAAAACACAGTAATTGTCAGCATCACTGAACTCATGACATGACCACAAAGTAAATCTCTAGTATAAAGACTGAATAAGCAAGCAGGATCCATCTGACAAACTTAGAAAGCTATGCCACGATGCTGAAATTCCTCAAACATTACACATTTTATTCAAGCATATCCTAAAAAACATTAGGATCAATGCAGGTCTATTTCTATACTTCAAAACAATAATGCATGCGATGTATACAGGCACCAGTAGAATGTTTGAGTAAATTCAAAAATATATAGAAATATCATCAACAGCTACATGTAGCACACACTTATCATTAGTTCTTTGCTTATCAAGAAGGAAACACTTATCTGCTATTATCAGCTGAATTTCCTTCATCTCCCAGTGAGAACATTATTTAACAGGTTAGAACAAATTGGATGCTACAACTTATCTCACCATTTCGTTCAAGCAAGTGAGGGTCAGAATGTTTCTTGCCTATATCTGCAAAAGACCGAACCAGGGGAATCCGATTGCTGAATTTTTTCTCATTCTGATGATGGTGCCTTTTTAGAAGAGCCTCTCTCACATTTTCTCTTATGGATTCATCGAGCTGGCCGGAGGCAATCATGTTGTCCAAAACCATATCTACACAATAACAACAACAACAAAGAATATTTTATGTATAGCGATTAAATCTCTCCTTCACCACGCTCAAACACTTAAGTGTAAGAAAAAAATTAAATATATTAAATATATCAAAAAAACCCCAAAAGCCTTTTCTTTAGCAAAGTCATCTTCAAGAGTCCACAGGAAATTTTCAAAGATGTCACTAAACAAGCAAATGTGAGAATAAGGAAAGCACAACATGCGGATCCAAAAAGACAGTTATTAGTAGCATCATTTTAAGAAAAAATTACTTAATATTTTATAATCTGTCATCATTCACTTCAACTTTCTATAGCTACCCCCCTTTCAAAAAAAAAAAACATCTACATATTCAACAACCCTCTACTAGAAGTGAACACACAGAGACAGAAACACTTCAGAAGAGGAGAACAGACTTCTTAAAACAGTGAAAGATATTACAGAATGAGATGAATTCCCTAACTCCTCTGTCACCTTCAGACACTCGAAATTCCTGAGGCTCTCTACCAAACTACATGTGATTCACATGCTTTAGAAGAGGAAGTGTAAAACAAAAGCTAGTTACATCATCTAAAACTAACTAATCAGCTGTCAAACAACATCAAGTTTCGAAAGGGAATCTCATCAGTATGCTCACACCAGGAAAGAAAGCCTGCATGACTAGGAAAATATCTGCTGTGATTTTTAGCTCCTTTTTTAATTAATTTAAAAAAAACAAACAAACAAACAAACACTAAAACCTGCACAAATCAACACGAACCTATGTGACAACTTTTAAAATATATTTTTCCAGTCTTAACTGACGTAATAAGAACCTAACTGTACTGATGAACTACAACTACATAGAACTTTTCACAATGAAAGAGGTTATGGCTCAGAATACCTTATAGACAAAATTATACGCAGCAGTCTGTCAGTACAGTACAGCTTCCTTCTGGGATTACTGGCAACACACAATCTTTTGTTACAGCTTTTCAAAAGGAAGCTGGCCACCCTTTCCCTCCTGTTTTGAGTGAGAACCAAGAATACCTACTAGGTATTCCTGGCTCAATGAAACAAGACAATACATTTGTATGCCAAGTATTGTTACCCTACATGCTTCATAATGGGACCTAAAACTAACTTGAAACAAATTCAATCTCTTAAGATATCCTAGATCCAACTAAAATACCTGCTATTAAAAGAGCGCTGTTTACACGTAAGAAAAACGGTTGTTGCTTAATTATGTACTAAGATTATTGCTAAATTCAATTATTAAAAATAAATTAAAACCCAAAACATTACTTTTACAAGCCATGTATTGAACACTCTTACTCAGCAAGTCAGGAAAACAGGAAGGGAATACCAATTTCACGAGTGAAATTCAAAGATTTCAAAACAAAACAAAAAAATGTTTCAAGCACTGCCAAAGTTTTTAATGCCAAAACACCTTGTCCTTCACATACATGTTGGGCAGCCCTAAGCCTAGCATGATTCCTGAGAAGGCATTCTACTGTGTGGTACCTGTAGCAAGAGATACCAGGAAAACTATGTAAAACTAGTTCAAAGGCATTCAGGCTAAGCAGGTATATACATACATATATGAAAAAGCCTTCAAAGCTGATTTTATAGTATCCAAAATGACCATGTGATTAGTGAGGACACTCAACATAGTAGGTCAAACAACATGTACAAAATTTATTTCTGCTCACCTCTTATAAAGGTGAAAAAAATACCAGATGTGCAACAATCAACTGCACTAATGGCATCAAGTTAACATCAGCCAAGTTATGATTAATAATTATGGTACTAAAGTGCACAAATAAGTCCTAAAATGTTCTGGCAGATATTTACATTTCATCTGTAGAAACAAAGACAAAGAACACATTCAGGGATTAGAACATAAAGGCAAATTCTGGGCCTCATCCTAAAAAATGTAATGAGGAGGTCCTACTCATCCAGTGTAGCTGCTTGTAAGTGAAGTTTGTAGGATCAGCCCTTTACAACTAGATGAAGAAAACTGCAGTAAGCATGCACATACCTATTTCTTCAATATAGTACTTTCAAGAACATAAAAAGACACCATCAAAAACGTCTCAAGTTATAGATTAAAGTTTAGGAATATTTCTTAAAAAAAAAAGTTTTGCTGCAACCTGCTATCTCATCTAGTGTGTTTGCTCTCATGTCCAACATGACCGTCCCATTAAGAATACAGCTTCGCAGTTCAAAGAGACTGTGCAGAGACAGAGTTGCTACATAAGGCTTGCTCCATCGATCACCACCATCTTCAACATCCTCTTCAAATTTTAGCCACCTGAAATGGATACACATACACTTACTTATATTTCTCCTGGAAGACAGACAATTTGGCAAGTAATCCCATTCTTCCCTGTGACTTCTGTATGACATGGAACAGGAAATCTAATCAGCTCATACCAGCACTGATTTCCTCAGGCAAGCCAAATGATCAACAGTTACAACATTTTTATCAGGCCTTTTAACCACACTCAACTGTTTTAGTTTTCACCCATTTTCTTTCTTTCGGTTTGAACAATACCTGTCTATTCACAAGTTCTTGCGAACAGTGTGGGACTGTGCCTTGTTACTCGATTTGCATATCAGTTTCATCAGTATTTTAGGATTAGAAAGCTGTTTGAAACACACCATATGGAATGTTCAAGTCTTTTAGTGTGCTAAGTCAGACATTTAAGAGCTAGGTAACACTAATATTTGTAACTATAAACTGATCTTGATTCTGACTCACAGGCATTATGTAAATTGAACTTCTGCAAAAGCTAGCATGCAATAAGGTAATTAGAAGTACTGAATGCAGAAGAATTTATTACAATGCATATGTAGAAGGAAGCAATGAAACCAATATGGGCCAAAATTAATTGTGGCATCCTTTAATGTCCATGCATGCAATTTGCAAAAAAATTAATCAAATACTATTTACAAAGAACATATGTAAATACCCTATTTTCTTTATGTTTGAGTAAAAAAACTTGACACTAATATATCAGCAATAATAGAGCAAAGAGATTTCTGAGGCTGTAAATACTGTATAACTAAACACAGTTGTCCCTTTCACAATGCTTGGCATGATCAGTTTTAGGAAAATCAACACAGCACCGTTAAGACTGAGTGTCTCTTGAGAAACCATATCGATTCTTCCAGAGTTGGACAAAACCAGCAAAAGTTTTAATTTGCTGAGTGTGAACTGAGTGAACAACTCCTATAGTTCATGAAAATTCTAACCTAGACCTGGTTTGCAGTTCTTTGAAATAGAATCACTAGAAGATATACGTTGAAACAATCTACTTTTATTTAGCATACCTAGCTGTTTCTTTCCATTCATATTCTTCTCCATCCCTGAAGCAAAGTTCATCCATCTCAGTGAAGAGATCGTGGGGAATGTGTTCATCATCATCTTCAGTACCCAAGATAAATTGCACTCGTTGGGATGGTGTGTCTTGAAAAAATGGATAAACCAAACAATTAAAAAGAATTCATACATGTATTATGCAAGAAACACAACATAACAGTTAAGTCTCCTGCTCTCAGCTAGAAACATGCAGCACAATATCCTCTTCAAGAGGGAGAAGGAACAAAAGAAACATGGACATCTCTTTAGAAGCAGACCCTTTTAAAATTTTTCATTGTTTCTGAAAACAAAACATCTGGAAATTTGTGTTTATGTAACACAATTAAGTATTTTTAGCTCTTCTACAGAGTAAGAATACGAAAATAAACATCAATAGCAAAATTAGTAAGAAAGTAAAAATTAATATACCAAAGGGCTATAAACCTTTTTACGTTGAGAACAAGATGAATGATACCATCATGACACAGACACGAACTAAAGGAGAAAGAAAAAAAAAAACACACAAAAGAAAAAAACAGNCTACTAATGTAGCATGGAAAAAACTATTACCTTTCTCATCGCATGGTTGGATGACCGTACATAAATTAGCGTAGGGAAGTAGAAAATACACAGCTAAAATGTTGAGGAAATATTTTAACTTCTCATAGTATAATGCCTAATGGAACAGGCTCAGTAATAACCTGTAACAAAATTTAACTCTTTTTTGATCAAATGTAAGTAGTGAGCTTCACTGCTATGAGCAAAACTTTTAAAAAAAACTTTTAAAAACTTCTTAAAAAGCAATGATAAAAAAACATAGTTTTAGCAATATTTTTAATACCTATACACAGATCTTATTTCAACTCAAGAAAGAGCTTTCAAAGGTTCAATAACATAGTATTCGCAATGGTACCTCAAGGTAGGTCACAGATGGAAAATCCAGGTACATCTCAATTTTAAAAACTTTACTTTGTTCACGAAAACATCACTCTCACAGCTGCTAGATCTGACCATACAACTGTATGCTTCCACTGCAGAAGGAAGACTGCCTTTTAGATTCAGACATAAGATCTGAATGACTAATAAACTTCTTTCAGAACTGAATTTTGCTTTTGCACTGTTGTTCTAGCATACATCATCATCCAGTAACATAACTGTGAAATGAACTCCTGAATACAAACATTATTTATCAATGAAGACCTACAGCAGATTGTTTCTGTCCCAAACCAACGTATCCCAAGAATCCTGCCACATCCTGTGTATCCAGGACAGAGAAGTGACCAGAAGAAGTGAATTTCTATCTATTTAATATTACTTGCTGTTTCAGAACCTGTATAGCAAGACTCTACAAACATAAGATCAAATTATAATTATTTGTATTTGGGTGGGGAAGTTTTGAAGACAGATGAAACTAAGAACTATAGGAGATTGGTAAAAGGGGACTTGTCAAAGCATTCTCATGTGAAAACTCCTTTGTTTCAGGGAACTGGCCCCATGTAGATCATGGTTCTAGTCATAGGAAGGCGACAGTGAACAGCATGGTGTCCACGCTTTAAGTGTAACATTGCACCATAGCTTTCCCATTCATTATAGTCTAGGAATAAAAGCGGGTTTGAGGTCTTGAAGAAAAACTTCTGAGCATACCGCCAAGTAATTTCATTTCAGAGAATGATATGACAAAGTTATCTCTTGAGGATAAGGTGCAGGCCATGGGGGTGGTGTCTGATCTAAAACAAAAACTTAGGAGGCAATACAGTTCCTTTACTAACAGACAGCAAGAAGGCTGAAGTAAATCTTTTAATAGATCATTGATCAAATTACCACAGCAAATGCTGCTTCACAGCTCTGTTCATATTCTCAAAAATCTTGAGTGACAGAGGAAGAATAAATAACACAAGACTACACAATCTGAAAAAAAAAAGGTGTCTAATTTAAATAAGACAAATTTTTGTGCTACAGGTGAGTATTACGAAGCTCTAGTCTAACCTATTCAGTGCAGGCTGCTGAACATTCATGCAACTTCATGTTGGATGAAGTCCAACAGCTTATGATTTAGATAAAACACGACCACAAAATCCTTGGTTGTTTGTACACAGAAAGACATTAATTACAGTGAGAATAAAAGAAACAGCACAAAACAAACAACATTTAAGCACAGAGTAACTACTACAAGTCTATTTTCAAGAGACACAAAACTCACACAACAGATTTCTTACCATATGATGGAGATTCTCGGCCATCCTCTCTGTCAGTTTCTTTTTCTTTTTTTCTTCTGTGATGCCTGTGCCCACGATGCCTATGCCGTCGACGGCCTTGCTTTCCAAATGGGACGTGAACTCCAATATACACAGCTCTGTGGCCTTTTCAAGAAAGTTTAAAAGGAAACAATTAAACAAAAAACAACCTCCTGCCCAAATTTAGTGTCTTAGTCAAAAAGACTAAAGGAGTTTGACAAAAAGAACCCCAAAAGCACTTTGCAAAACTACCTTTAGTGAACTAATATTACCATTACCAACTCAGTAGTGAAACAAGTAATATAGAAACACAAGCTTGACCTGTAACACTGAAAGAAGTTACTTGATAAACACCAGGGCAAGGCAGAGAAATTAAATGATACTCCTCTTGTTTGCAGGAATTGATATCAGGATAATCATTACAATGGCAAGATGTATTCTGCTAGTTCAGTTTATGAACTTCATTTAGAAATTACCTATTGTTTAGAGTCTGCAAGTTTTCTCTGCTTGAATGAACTGCCAATATTTCTTCAAGTAGCACGTGACACATCTAGGTGAACCTGATGTTCAACTATACCATTAATTTAGTACCCATTTAGGAGCGTAAAAGGAACTTATATTTGCAAGTGTATGCCAAAACATCAAACAACTTACAGAGAAGGCTGGGAGGGGGTGCGGGGTGTCTATTCTAGAATTTTTAAATAAATTTAAGTAGTGCAACCTCAAATTAATACATACTGCTCTTTAAAACATGTACTTTCAACATCTTGTTTTTCCTGTGACCTTTCACATTAAAGCAATACTAACATCAACAACTTTGCAAAAGAAATCAATCAACAGATTGTTATGAACATATTAGTACCATGTCTCCTGTAAGGGAGTTAGCATATACAATAACCTTTTCAATTCCTTTTTAAACAAACAATCTCAGGAAGAGATGCATTAACTATAAGCCTGGAGGTTAACACTAGATACTTTGTTTCATACTGTAGAAGAGTTATTACAGAAAACTGACATTAACAAAAGGAAAAGGAAGTGGTTTTTCAGCTCTTAAAACAGATGCAAATTCAGCAAATTTATAGAAGACAAGCAAGCCCTAGGACTTGTGACTGTACAAATTAATGCCTGTATATATGTGTGTATAGCACACACACACACACACACACTAGATTAAGGATACTGAAAAATTCTGGTGATGGCAGAGCTTTAAAGAAATAAGAAGTGGTAGTGTGTCAAACTTGTTTTCCAAGAAAAGAATATCTAAGCCCAAAAAGATAAACAAAACTTTTATAAATCAGTATTTTTACAGTGCTACATGAGCAGAAAGACTAAGCAAAAATCAGGAATAATGGATGAGTAAGTTCAACGTTTTAATTAATTTGGTCAAGATTCCTTTTCAAATTACAAGACCTGATTTTTGACAGACTTCCAACACCAGCTTTAATTAGAGTCGACTGATTGGCACTACGACCAAATCTGAAATTAAGCATATTAAAAGCTATTTGTTTCCCTGTAAGAGTGGAAAACAGATTAATTTGTTGAAGCATTCATCAGTCCTATTTATAGAGAAAGACTTTTCTTTTGTGAGCTTCTTCCAACAAGAACATTCAGCCCCTGTTCAGGCAGCCTGCACAATGCAATTCCCAGAGAAATCAATGCAAATATGACATCTAAACATAAATCAATGCACTTGATAGATAATATGACTAGGTACCATTAACAATGGACATGTTACTGATAACCTCGTGACACAATAATCTTATGTATAGGGAAGACAAAAGTACTAGGTTCAAAAATAGCTGCATTACTCACCACATCCCACTCAAAGCTGCCACTCAAACCCACCACTCACTGCAAATGCCGTTATCATCCCTCCTGGGATTTTTCTTTCATTTTATACATTCAATTAGCAAGTATTAAACTGTAGTTATATATATATATAGATAAACAGTTTTATTCATCGTCAAAGTGTTTGATTTTTTGCAGGTACTATTTTTTCCTAAGAGAAACTCAATCATATTTCTAGTAATAAGAGCGGTTTATATTATCAGCTTTTTTTTTTTAATATTCTTAGTAAGACTGTCTTAAGCATGCGTTTTGAGCATTGCTCAAACAAAACTTGCAGGTGATTACTTTCTAGAAAATTTCAGGCACCTGAAATTGTTCAAGATTCTGCTTCCTGAAAAATTAGGAGGACTTCCACATTTTGGTCTCTTGCTGTTCCCATAAATTAAGACAAAAATCCCACATTGCTTTCTTTACTAAAGAACAAACAAAAACCCCGTATCTTTTTTTTCAAGACCCTCCATCTTAAACAGTGCACCCTGCTATTGCAAAAATTAGCATTTGTAATAGTGTGATCATTTCCATAGTCAAAGACCATGTTGCTGCATGGAGGAGAGGTGAAACAAGGAAATGAGAAGTTTATCTCCTATTACAAAACTGCAGTCCGGTTGAATTTTTTTTTCAGTAGAAAAGTTTGGAGGAGACCAGGTATGTTGCAAGGGAACAGGTAAAAGCTAGGGAAAACCGAGCTGAAATAAGCAACAAACTGAAGGTGTCTTTAAACAACCTGCAACCATAGCAAATTGCTTTCCTACCCAAAATACATTGAATTCTCAGCTATCACTATGTCCAGGTGCCTCAGAGCTGCTTGAAGGCACACCAAGTAGGCACTGCCAACTTAGTCCTCAACCTGAGCAGTCAGCCCACAATCTATGATATTATTTTCTACTCCAGAAGGGAACTTTCAAGGAAGTGCCTTCTTACTACCCTACCAGATTAAGGTATCGCAAAGACAGGGGAACACGCTAGCAGTGGGTTATCCTACCCTTCAGCCCACGCTGCCCAGAAGCGACTACTGTATGAATAGCTATTTCATCATGTAGACACTGTCTTGCAGGCAAATGTAAAACAAGAATACCTTCCCCAAATCACTTCTGTATATGCAAAGTGATCAGACTGCTACACCTGCAGCTGAGTTTTGGGACTAACGTGAAATGCTGACGAGCAAGATGATTTTCAGCTATTATTAATTAAAAAGCGTCACAATCCAATGTAATTCTATTAGAATGACTTCAAGAAAAAACTTGATGTTGAAAAAGAGCCTCTGAAATTATTTTTGTTTTCTTTTTCAAAGCAAGTGTGAGGGGTGGCAATACAATAGACTAACCAAGAAAAGTTTGGCTATTGCAAACAGCAGCTTATGAGTGCACAAGACTGTTCCTTAAGAAAGGGACCTTTTTTTAGTATCACGGACATTCATAAACAAAGAAATCTCCACTACTACCTAGCAAATACAAAACTACTACTGTTGAGTATACTAGCATGATTACTCAAAAACACGTTGCAGGTATATGCAGCAAAACAAAAGTTGGACAAGCTTAACATTGATTCTAACTCTACGAAGTAAAGCACTAAGAAGCCCTCTGTCTGTGTTCCCTTAAGTTTCATTATTCAGATAGGAGCAATTAATGCTTGCAGATGGATAGATAAAAGATTTACTTACAAGCACAATTTACAAGGAAAAACAAAAACACATGGATTTTTCTTCCTTCATTCCCAATGAATTGGGCAAAACAAACTTACAGTTCCTTTCACCCTGGCCAAAAACAAGCCAGAAAGGCAAGTAATATAAACACAATGTAGAAAAAGTTAACCCTAAAAAGGTCTGAATTCATATTGCTAGCATCAGTTTTATTTCTAAAAGGAATGCAATCTTTTACTTGAATATTGTTTTAAAAGCTTGAAAGGTACAATTATGTGACCTTCAAAGCTTTATTCACACAAACATCTGTACCACAGTACCACTCTCAAGCAAAGCTTGTTATAGAATTACTTTAAACCAATAATCAATAGAATTAGTAGACTGCCCAATACTAAATTTAGTAATACAAAGCTCAAGAGATAATTGTTCATTTTAATCTAACATGACTTTATCCAAGCTTAGCTGTTCAAATCCATGAAGAGTATTTACTACTTAAGGTCCTTATCAGTATGAAACAAATTTAAATGTTAGGAGCTTGCTACATGTCTCCATCACATGGTTGGTCTTACTCCAAAAGTCAGTTTATAGCAAGTCCTAAAATTCCTGACAGAATAGAAAATGCTCTGTTTAAGTTCCCTGATTTCTTCCCAAAGCCCCTAAGAAAATGGTAATAGAAAACTTCTAAAGTTCAAGAGATATCAAAAACACGTATCCAAAAACGCTCTGATGTGGCAACCCTGTAAGTACAATTACACAAAGAACCTTCTTTTTTCTAACCATCAGTTCGCTAAATGCCTTTGAAGCTTCATACAAAGGACATTCTTCCACATGTTAAGAAGGGAAAGCGAAGAAAATCCAAGTTAATATCTATGTGAATTCTCAAATCCTGTTAGTTTGAAATCTGAACTGCAGAGATTATATATTAATTATGGTTGTAAGGGACATCTGGAGGTGGGCTGTCTGGTCCAATTTTGCTCAAAGTATGGCCAACTTCAGCTTTGAAGTCATCTTCAGCCAAGCTTTGACTATCTGTAAGGACAGATACTCTACAGCCTCTCCGGGCAACCTATTCCAACATGTAACAACATACTGCATGAAAAAAAATTTCCTACTATCTAATCAATACTTTCAGTAGTGCATCTTGTGTGTGCTACCCCTCACCCTTTCACTATGCACCTCCAACAAGAGTCTGACTCCATCTTCTCCATAGGCTCCCAACAGTCTGCTGAAGACAAAAACTTCATGACAAGAATTACTATTTTTTCCAAAAATCTTCAAATAGTAATCTGAAGATAGATGATTTATTTTACATGGGAGCCTTTATTTAATCAAATAATGTCATAATCTATCTTGTCCCAGCATCGAACTTTCCAGTATGGAAAAACTGGAGGATCTACAGGAGAGATGCTAATCCGTTCCTTAAGACCGTAAAATGGGGAAAAAAAGCAGCTGTTCAATATCTTCTAACTCACATCCCCAAACACATTACCCTAGTAGGAAGCATTTGAAATCTATCATCGTCTTGTGCCCTGACATTAATTCCCCTTACATCACAGAAAGTACTTGTACGCACAAAAATAAGCTCAATGCAACTTGTTAGCACAACTTCTACCTTTTCTGTCACAGGTCTGCGCCAAAGATAGAAGCACACAAATAGGAAAAATAATCTTAGGTGGATGAAAGAAGTAAAGAATGAGAACAAGAAAGTCTTTTCATGCCCCAAAAAAACTTGACAGCCCAAGGTCTTCTCTAAACATTCTCTGCTCTGGTGAAACTTAAGGAACAAGTAGAACTCCTCGTTTACACCCACCCACCCTTTTGTTTAAAGTTAATTTATTTATAGTGAAAATTCTGAAAAATTCACTCAAGTCAGTAATTCACTGAAAATACTACTACTATGCTAATTCTCTAATTTTCCAATTAAAAGATTCTGAAATATGCAATTAAACATACAATTTAATATTGATAGTGAAGTTCTCAGTGAGACACAAACTAATTATTTCAAAATAAACAGCAGTACTTTAGCTTATTTTATGAACTTCTCTCACACAAAACAGTCCCAAGAAACAAATTATTTTCTCAGGAATTAATGTAGTAAAAGTAAACATAAAATATTTTAATATAATCTTGTTCTTCCATGCATGACTTGACTATAAAAGAGCCCTATTATTACCAAGGATTCTTTTTCTGCGCTTTGTTAGAAGAATTATGTGACAAAATTTATCTCTTGCTTTCAGAATAAAACACTTGAAATAAAATTTTATAACCAATTCTATACAAAGGAGTAAAGAAAATTCTTTTATGGGACAGTTACATGCCATAGCCGGAGGCCAAAGGTTCTCCACAGTGCAGCATATTGTAGAATCTGTTAAACCTCCTGGGCTGTATTCTCAAATCTCCTGTTGCTTCTAGTAATTAAGTATATTGAGAATATGCTCTTAATACTAAAATACTTGGACAGATAAAATTGAGAAGAAGAATCCAAAAATCTAGTATGCATAGCATACGGTAAAGCAGCTCAGTAAGAGTGTTTTCTCACTACACAATGAAAGAAAGCATCATATTACGCTGACTGGCAGAAACAGTAAATGCCAGATTTCTCATTACACACAGAAGTGATTTTTTTTTTTCTGAGTTAAAACCAAATACGAGTTGGTAGTGGAAGTCATAAGAGAAAAATGCACTGAATGTTTCTATTTTACACAATCAACAACATTCAAGAAGACGTTATCAGTAATTACATTAGACATGCAAGCAGTAACAGTAATAGGAAAAGCTTAGCGCCAGCTGACAGAGTTGCCCAGGGATTCTAGCACTGTACGTCCACCCCAAGTCTTTGTGGTCCACTGCCAGCACCGATCTCCCTCACCAGGGAAAGGAGCCAGCGCTCGGTACCTGTGGGAGGGGGACTAGCTGCCCTTGCATCGTACGTCCAAGTCAGACCATAGTTGGGCCTACGCTTTATCTGAGCTGAAGGTTCTTGGTCCACCCTGTCTCTGCAGCAGAACTCAGGAAAAAGGATACATACCTGAGGTAATTTCAAATAGTTGTTTCTGCTGGAGGGGAGGAAACCTAGATATATGCAATTCAAGCAAAAGTCCCATTAAGAACAAAGATTGGCCCTTCGTCCACTACTAAAGAAAACAACATTCTCAGCCCTTCACAGATGCCATGCCCTGTAAGGACATGAGGCTTCCACATTCGTATCACGCTGCATTTCAGAAGAAACATTTGCAGGAATGTTTTCCTGCTTCATCAATGGGCCACAAATACATTCTTATTACAAATTTGATCACCCCCCCACTCTTTTAAACTGCTGCACACATCTTTAAATGGATCAGCTTGCCCCCAAATGCATCTATTTCCTAGTATTTTAAGATATTAAAAATATTACAGAGAGTATCTTGCCTCATGTAAGGGTTACGCTCTCTGAGAAAAACTCAAACTTTTACACATTCTTTATAAAATAAGAAATGTTCAGAAATAAAAACCTCACACCTTAAAAGCTTTAACTGCTGTGAAACATTAGCTTTCGGTGAATTGCAAACGGAAAAGTGTCATCCATTCATAAATACTTTTGACATCCATCAAGTCACAGGTTTAGCTATTTTTTAGAAAAACTGTTTTCAAAAGACATTAAAAATAGTAAGATAAATATTATCAAAAGCCATCAAGAAACAATAGGCGGCAGAATCAAGTACAGTCTCCTATTTCTTCTACCTCATCTCAAAAATTTTAAATTTGAGCAATCTGGGGCCATCAAGTTCACGGCAAGTTTTAAGTTTCAATTGGTGCTGTTTGGTAAAACTTCAGTTTTATGGCCACACTACTTGAATAACAATTTTACATATGTTTCAGATTCTAAAACTGCAGTTAGTAACCTTTTTATAAAATTTCTGATGCAGTCAGAACAGAAATAGTACATAACGTTCACTCAGATAAAAGAAGTTTGAAAATAAAAAAAAAGAGTTAGGACACAGTTCATATCATACACTTTTAAAAAGCATTGCATCCATCTTAGTCTATTTTACATTAAATATTTATTTTACATCTTTACGTAAAAGGCATTTGTTTTGAATGGCATCCATTTTAAAAACAACTCTGTTTTAAGAGGAAATGCTAAAATTAGCATGGACATTTCCCAAAATGGATTTTAAAGATTTAAGTATAAGCAAAGTTATTGTCTGCTCCAGCTGGTCTCATGAACTCATTCAAGTTTAAATGCTGATTCACTTTGAAAAAAACATTACTAGAGGATAGACAATGTGATTAAACAGTTTTGTCTGTTTTGGAGGGTGAATATTAAATAATCTAACCTTACTTGTTAGAAATTGTGACAATTCAAGGATAGCATATTCAGTACTGCCTTCTACCTCTACAGAAAAGGTAGCTGCATACTGACAAAAGTTATATTTTGCTGCATCACCTCCTTCAAAGATTATTTTCACTTAAGGTTCAGTATTTATATAAAGGTCCTCTACTTTAAATTGGCTACATAAGAAGGGAAGCTTAGATAAAATGAATGCTATGATTCCCTACACATGTATTGCAGTTCCCATGCAGAAATCACTGAAATTAATGAGGTCTACACTTCCCATAAAGCAACACCTACATCGTACTCTTAAATAGATCTGTCATGACAAAAGCTGAGAATGTTTTCCTTACTGTAAAGCAGAACAGAATACCAGATTTATGCATCATACACATACTATAAAACGTACTTTAAACAAAAATAAAATCAAAATAGTAATACTGTTGTTATTCTAATGAATGACTTAAAATATAGGCAAAAATGTTGACTTAAGTTTCAGTGTGAATACTACTAAGTCAGTCCCAACTCAGTCAGCAAGATTGTACAGTTGGGTAACATCTTATTTAGCAAGGTAAAACATCCTGTCAACAGCCATTCATCAACTGCGGTATGCAGAAGCGTTCTTTAGCTGTTGAGACCATTCCACAAATAAGAAATGAATAAGTGTCTCAAAGACACTCCTTAAGAAGATCTGTTTGTAGAAACTGAGTAATTTGCCTCAACAATGAGGACAACAGTGGTATCAAAACTGTGCGGGGGGGGCACTTTCGAGAGCATTTGTGTTAATAAGGATTTACCTTTGTGACAAACACCACAAATAATAAAATAAAATAAGTTGAAGACAATTATTCTCTCTACACAGAAGTCTGCATATTGCATAAATGAACAGGACAAGAAGTCCTACAGAACTTGCCTGTGGACTGAATAATGCAGGATTCCCACAGCAAAAAGGTATTATAACTAAATTTTCAACACATGTGTGATGAAGGTGTAGCAATGCAGCCTAATTCCAAAATTCACTTAATCAAGATTACATTAAAAATTGTATGAGGAAAACATCCTCAGATTTTGTGACTTATAGAGAAGCACTGAGCACAGATAACATTTATTTCTGAACTAAAAGGACAAAATAAATTATCCTGCACCAGGTAGCAGCACAACTGGTGCTTGTGAACATTTTGTTGATGTTGCATATGACTCAGAGTATGTCTCATATACCTGACTAGCTGTACTGTATCTGAATAGACATGTTTTTGCTTGCTCTCAGTTCAATGCAAACTAGGGAGCAGGCAAAATCTTTCCAGTTCTGGTATATCACTAGAGAGGATGGATGAAGGGTGGTCTGCAAAAATCATTAATGACCGTTCTAAATTATTTTTCACATTTTTCTACTTTTTGACCACACAAAAAGACACAACTTCATGAGAAATAGCATTTCAAAATTTCCTAATACTGAAACAATTTATAACTACTCATAACACATTAAACTGCAAAACACTTGTAGAGCAAGTTTTCCACTTGGATATACAATATTCACTTCTTGAGGGGAAAATCTGCAGGATTATTTAACTACCTGTCCTTATCAACTAGGATTAACTGAAAAGCACAGCTGTTTTCTTAAAGGCAAAATAATGCTCTAAAGCATGAAGGTATCAGAGATAATAGGGTCACTTGAAATGTAAACACTACTTACACCTGCCACAGGATACTGTGAGAGTAGAGTAGCTATTAAATCATCTTAACTCTTGAAAGCTGCTTCCTGGATTTATGCCACAGAAAACTAGTCTACTGAGACACACACTCTTGACCTCAGATTTTTTCTGGAACAAGACTTCTGTTATGTGTAAACTCCTTATCTTTGCTATGCCTGTAACCGGTCTGCTAAGAATAACAGACTATATCCCTTTTTCTTTAAACTGTATCTAGTAAATGTGTCCCCACATCAAGGTGGAAAACAAACTACACATTTAAAAAGATAGGCCCTGGTAATATCAAGCCAAACGTATTAACTCAGGTTTAAGAAAGCTTTCCTTGAACATGGTTCTTAACAGAAAATGCCTTTTACAAGATGGCATGAAATACCTCTGCCATTACTATTCTTGTCTTACTGCCAACTCCTGCCTTACTTTGTTATTACTCTCATTCATTGCAGCTCAAGGAGTCTGGCATCAAGTTAAGAACATTAGGTGCTCTTAAAAATGTTATTTTAAGATGTTATTCCCCTTTCTAGCTCTTCTGTAAACTGACATTTATTATTTCAAAAAAAAGCCTTACAGCTTCAGTAAAGAGCAGTACCTTTATTTAGTACACACACAGTCTGCCCACAATTACAGTTTACCATCTCTACCCATTTCTCTCTTAGAGGAAGAGAGTTACGAAACAAGTAGCCTGTGCCTAACCTTTCTAACCTAAACACTGTCACTCCGGATACGTACCACACTTTCCCAGCCACCATAAATAGAACGCAGAGCTTGGGAAGCCCTGACTCCAAGACCTGTTTTCCCCTTCAGCATCTGGCTCTCTTGCCATTAATATTTCGTCACAGAATTTCCAGAAAATAGAAGCGTCCAATACTGACAACACCAAGAAGCCTTTGTTTTCGTATTGGTAGCAAAATTATGCCTTCTACAGCATCAAACCAATAAACATTAATTTGTATGGGCTTTAAAGCAGTTAAATATCATCTGCCCGTGCTGGTTCTAGAAGGGTTGATGCTTCACATCATAGCTGAACTGAATTAACTGCTTGCTGCCTCTCCCTGAGAATGAATCAACACACGCTTCTGGAAAGGTTCCAAATTCCTAGAAGTCCTTCTCAAGTCACCAGAAACACAGGTTCAAAGACTGGACTGAAACAGCTTCAGGTCTTAAAACTTAGAATACCTAAGCTTGCCTATAGGTCTTCCTAAGTCTACAAGAAAACATTCAGAAGTCGTTAATGAACAGTATTCGGAGGTTTTTTTTACTGCTTGCAGTCAACAATTCCATTTCTCCCCTTGTAAGATTTTAATAACAGAATTAAAAACAAAACCCATAAATCCTACACACCTACTTTAATCATAATAGCTTACAAATAATGATCTCAAAGAAACAGAGCTGTAAGTTCACATAAATTTATCCTCTAAAATACCCTGAATCTAAAGAATCTCTTTTGGTGAATCTCAGAGAAGATAACTGTATGAGTCAAACAACTGTACTACTTACATACCTTTCTCTTTTCTACAGGAAAGGAAAAACTTCTTGTTCTTTCTTCAGAACAGTCTCCACTGATAAAAGTCAAAAATACATGCTGTCCCTCCCTTTCCCCATTCTACCATTAAAAAAAAAAGGATCCATTTTCTTACAAACATATAAGATACTACAAAATATCTGTAATCGCCAAAAATAATTCCTACTTATGTGTGAAAATGCGTGCCTATATGAAGTTTCAGGTATGTGATAATCCTGCTGGAATACAATTTTCTTGTCAGATACTTCTTATTAGTTAATTTGTTTAACCTCTGCATAGCCAGCCTTCTCTCACATTGAGACACTTACACTGGGTCACTCCAAAGAGAGTGAGAGATAGCCAAAGGAAAGGTAAGGCTGCATGGCTAAGAGCAAGGTGAGGACAGCGAGATCTCCTCATCTCTTCCTTTCAACATCTGTTACGTTGACTCAGTCGCTCATGAAACAGAAGCCTTGGTTTCACCTTTAATTTATTCTTTGGCCATGGGTAAGACAGGAGTATTTTCCACAGTCAGCAATACAAGTGCTTAAATTGCTTCAAGCAGCCTGAACCCCCTGCCTTCCCACCCAGTATCTTGTGTAACTACAGCGCTGTACCAGCTGAAGCACTCCTGCAAACGTGCTACGAAAGAGACTGGGGAAGCGATCTGGCTGCATGTTCCCATATCATTCTTAGTGGTTGAGGCACTACAGCTGTTCCTGCTGCACAGCGCACTACTCCAGCTGAACGCCTGCTTCCCCTTAACCCCTGCCTTCCTGCAAAACACACAGACGATTCTTCTGGGTCATGTCCCAGGGAAAACCAAGAGAAGGAAACAAAGGAGGAGACAGCTTAAATCTGCACTGAAGATTTAACTGCAGAAACAGACACAGCAGTGGTTTCACCACAGCTCAACCCTATCTAAATTGGCATTGTTGCTGCCTCCACTGCTGCACCTCTCGGCCTCATATTCACACTGCCTTCCTCCACTCAGCACTGGCACACATCCATCTGTGTGGCAAATGGGTTTGGGGTGCTCAGCTGCTGAGATCTTTCTTATTATTTTCCTTTGTCAGGACCGTTACATTTTCTGCTGGCTTAACATACTTAACCAGGCTTACGGTGCGGTCAGACAAACAAAAGTGTCAGTACAAGACGGAAAGCAGGAACAGCCTGAAGGGAACAGAGCAAGAGTACTTATGACTGCAACAGCAACAAACAACTTTAATCACTTTAAACTGTCTCTTGTTATACCACAGTATAAGAAAACGTGACAGCAACCTAAATCAACTTTTCTCAGCTAGGAACTGCTGCTATAATGGTTCTCTGGTGCTCTGAAGCAGTAAGAGTCAGCACTGTCAGGAAACACTACTTCGTGAATCTACTGATAGTCTTCTAGCATTTTGCAAATGTTAATTAAGCTTCAAAGCTCTCTATGGGAAAGGTGAAAAAATAAGATTTTAACACTGGATCTCCCTAGCTTTTTCCTCTGGCTTCACTAAATAGCATCCGTGAATCTTCACCCCAATCTACTTCTTTTTTAAGTCAGTAAGAAATGGTATCTTAGATGAAGTACCTGATTTTGCATTTAGCTATATGAAACTAACTCTATGCCATTTTTGTTGCTAAATGTGGGATCCTGAGTGAAACAACGAAGACTAACAGGATTCCATAATGCTTTAACTGACTGCAGATTGCAGAACGTATAGTTTACCATGGGAACTAGAAGAACTGTTACCTGTTCAGGCTTTCAGTATTTAAACTGCATGACCATACTCACAAGGATACTTAACTTTCAGAAAAAACATACATGTCCCTCATGGCCCCTGTTCACTAAGTTTTGATTCTGCAGAACTTGACATTGTTCACGCTGGGAAATTACTTACCGACAGCAATTATTTTTTCAAACCTGCAGTCTCAGGAGCAAGCCTTTCTTGGAAAGCTTCATAAATTACATTTTTTTAATATTTTTTTCTGTGACAGATTTGAATAACAGTGAGTATTTATTAGCATGCACAGAGACAAAAAACAGCACAGGTCACCTGCTGTTCACTGGTTTTATTCCTAGAACTTCATGATGGCCATAAAATTCTAATTCCTTTTAGCAATACTGGTTGCACTTGAAGGGAAATAGATCTTTAATCCCACGGCAAAAAAATGCATGTTAAGGAAACAGAAAACCACCACAAACTTACTCTCTAGTTCTTCTTTCTCAAAGTTTGTATTGATAGTAGAGCTGATTTTGCCCATATCCACAACGGCTTCTTCATCATGACCCTGAAGAAACAAGACACAAGTTTAAATTAAAACTAAATAGAACTTTTTTTTTTTTCTAAATCCCTATATATATTTTCTGCAGTTCTGAAGCTGTTTGCTGAAATTTTCTAAAACAACACATTTTTACCTCTTAGAAAATGAGAAAGAAAACATCACTGAAAATCTCCCCATCCAATTCTTCAAGAAAGTATTACCCTGTATTGAAGGAGAAACAGTATATCAACAGATACACTAAGTACCATGCAATTTCCTTTTGCAATGCTCTCGATTTCATTGTATCAAGGATCAGGACACACATTTCAGGAGTGCAATATTCTTTTAGTTTTACATTCAACAGCAATGAACCTAATTCAATAAAATTGAATCTAATTCAATAAAATGACTGGAGAATTTATAAAAAGTTACATAAGTTAACATTCAGAGATCTTGAGCCCATTTGCTTAGGGGACAATTCCTGTGTGAGATTTTCCAGCACAAGTAAGAAGCTTTTGTGAACCAAAGGTTATACAAAGGGGTGGCAAAAGAGTTAAGTTACACAACTTGGGGGTCTCTCCTAGACCAACAGTTTTGGAAAGACCAAAATAACTGTTTAACTCAGGTTTCAACAGACAGCTTGTTAACCACGCCCCTATCTAACTCACAGTTTTTATGCACAAAGTTAGAAAACAGCAGTTGCATGACAATCTGTTCAGATATCGTTACTACTGAAACCATACCACTCATAACAAAAAAGCACAGTATCTGAAAGACAGAGGCTCAAGAATGAGGCTTATCTCTGAACACGTCCTCTAATCACATTTTGCACATCACTAAAGCAGAACTTCAGACACTGCCTTTTGCTAAGTCTTCACAGAAATAAACCTTAAAATAGCAGAATGATAGAAATCTCATAATCTCATCTCAGACTTGACATCAAAACAATATTAAAGTTGCCTTTCTCCAAATGTTTGCATTCCTTAGAATACAGTCCACTTTTAACAACTCACAAATTACAGCCTCCTGGCAGAATCGGTTCTCCAAAAGAACTGCTGCCTACCCCAAGAGTAACGCTTTATGTATAACGGCAAACTAACTGCTGAAGAATAGCATCCCTGCTCTTTCTGTTCCCTTGAGCACACACTTTTTTTCCTTAAGTCCGATCTATCAATCATGAAGTCAGACACAAAGAGCTGAAGCAATGGATTTCATTATTTTTAACAACTTAATGAGATTTCCATTGGATCAGTTCACCAAACTGAGTTTTCTCGTGTCCATATGACAGCTAGATCCACCACAAATAAATCTGATCACAGCTTCTGGCAGCAGCCCACTGGTGCATTTACATCGATCAACATGGGATCTGTGATAATGGTTTCATGATGAAAAAATAGAAACCTAAATCAGGAGTCTCATAGGGACTGGGAGCTCTAACAGTGTTGACATTCACCTAAACTTTGATCTTAGAATTACTCAATTGTGTAACATTTTGCATATGGAAGAGGTTTGTCATCTCAAGGTGAAGTGACAAGGATGAAAAACAACATAACTGTGTAACAGGTACAAGCTAAAACATTCTGTAGCAACACCCACAAAAAAAATTTGAACGCATAACTCCTTAGTCTTAATAAAACAGATACTCATTATAGTGTATTGTGCACACATACACACACAAAAAAAAAATCCAAATCTTTGACTACTGAGGAAAGTTGATTAAAGAATGTAATGACAAATGGCACATACAGAAAAAGAATTCAGATGCGGTTTAAAAAAAAGTTAAAAGCAGTTACACCACATAAGTAGAAGCAGCAGGCACTATGTAAATAAGCAAGATACAAAAGAAAAGAGTGGCACATGGCAGAATAAACACCTGAAAACTACATAAAGGTCGATTCTGAGCTGTGTCCCTAAGAATGATATTTTCAAGAAAGGTGTTAACAGTAACGTAACTTTGTCACTACTGCTGCATTACAAAAGTAGAGTTTTCCATGCACGTTAGGGAAAAAAAAAAAAAAAAAAAAAATCAAAACTCCTGCACAGTACAGACAGCTACAACTAAAAAATTCAGGTGACTAAAACAAAGTCGTGTCTGATAGACAAATCTGTGAAAATGTTACAAGGATCTATTAATAAAGAAGTGGCAGAAATTTAGGAAGTGTTATGGTGATAAGATGGGGCAAGAGGGGGGGAGAAGTAGTACATTCCTGTATCCTACACATAAAAATGAAATTAAAGAGCCTTCTAGAAGATGCCTTCATAATGTAATTGGTCTCTGTCATCTCTCTGATAACCATTCCAGAGGTACGGAAAAACACAGCTGCAAAGTGAGTCTTGGCTCTTATCTTTACTGAAGATGGATTTTCCAACACAGCTTGGGAAAAAAAAATTTAACATGCATAAACCCAATAGCAAAAAAAGGTATCTAAGCAGCAGCATTAACAAGTTAAAGTTAACAATCTTTTGAGGCACCAAATAAGCACAGCAGAACATTTAACTGCATTGGTAAGGCCATAACACTACCAAGGAGTCGTCAAGCATACCTACTTTCCCATTTATCTCAGTGACAGAAATAGAAAATTATAGGACTGTAGTACACTCCAGTTCACAGAAACAGATATACACACAAATCCTGCACATTACCAGAAAACTCAAAACAGAGACAGAAATAGATGAAGTATCACAAATCCTCTAAATTATCTTAAGTGACTTATAAGAGAGAAAACTCCTAATATTAGGAAAACTGCTATCAAAATCTCTTCCACAATTAGCTTCATGGTTACAGCCACAGACTGCTGAAATACCCTCTACCTAACTTCTCCCCAACCACCCACAATAGTCCTTTTAGGACACTTGGAATCTTGCCAAACACACAGGAAGGAAGACAAAGTTTTTCTCCTGTTTATACAAACTACTGCACACTGGTAGAAAATTACATACATAGTGCGGAAAATACACATGCAAGAAAAAAAAATTATCTCCCAAAGACATTTTGAAACTGTACTTGCTGTATGCCTTATACCATGTTATTAATATTTATCACCCTTTGCTTTAGTAACAGAAGTACCTCGCCAACCTTATACATACAGAAGCTGCCTTCAAAACCACATCATGTGAAAGTAACATGTCTTTTGAGATTAGATTACAGAAAGGCATGCATGCCCTTGCAAACCATTCTATCACTATCTCGAAGTACTCAACATATGCAAAGACTCTTCCAAGAATAAACCATTAGCAACCACAAATATCATACATGAAGAAAGCATATCATTTACAGCCTTTGTTTAGAAAAAGAAAAACACAAAGCATCATTTTAACATAACCTTTTGTGATGCCAATAGCAAATCCCACCACAAGATACTACACTACTGCCTTAGGTCAGGTAAAAAACCCAAAATACTCAAATACACTGTAAAACTAATTCCAAACTACAGCTTTTTCCCTACTAAAAATAAAGTCTGAAGGGCATAGGTTTCCAGTAATTATAGCTCTACCATGTCAGTTTAAGGCACAAAAGTGAGAGAAAACTGTTTCAATTGCTGAATCAAAACACATTCCCATCCTAGTTACCTCTTTCACTTTCTGAACTTTTTACATATATAAATAGAGGTGGGATGGTTTAAAATTTGTCAACTTCCTTTTTTTAGGCAGAGAGAATGACTTCCTCTTAGAGCAAGCATTAAGCATTCCTCTGCAGTTTACTGTCCATTTCATGTGAAACTTTATGTACAGTAATCCCACAGATGCCCAAAAACCAGCTGATGAAGACAAGCCCAAGTAACATTTAAGACTAACCTGGCATGTACCAAACATCTCTTTTCAGTCAAGAGACAGAACAATGGAGAAGGGAAAAAAAACATCACAAGCAGCAACCGAGGTGCCCCAGAGAGAGATTAAGCCTTCACCTTTGGTATCCTTTTTCACAAGGAGATGGTCATTTATAAAAGCAGAGCAAATCCAGAGCACTTCAAGGAGAAAGAAAAAAAAAAACCAAAAAAAAAACCCACACCATGCAAATCCTAGCACATTGTATTAAAATACACTAAGTATACTTCTTCCTAACACCAAATTTGTTGATACTCAAAAACATACTGTAGAAACAACCTTCCAGTAAAACCTTCGTATTCAGCCAGAGGTGCCTACATATACTACAACATGACATCTCAGCTTTCCATCTTTCCCCAGCACGAAAATGACATCCCTTTTCAACTGTTAAAGACCAGACAAGACTTTCAAATACTCTTTGCTCTAGCAGAATCCAATAGGATTCCTCTTGCCACCTCAGATTTTCAAAAGCCTTTTCTCAGTCCAGGAGAAAAGATTAATTCCCCTTTCATTGAAGACAAACAAGTATCCAGAAATTGTTTACACTTTCCTCATTTACCTTCTCCAACATTTGTCTTCATTTAGTACAGTACAGTTTTCACATCTAAAATATTAATGCTACACATTTTTAAAAACAGTATTTAAAAAAGTCAATGCTAAATTACATGAATCATTAAGGAAAGCACTCAAGTTTGCAAGAATTAAGTTGTCAACCTCCAGTAGCATGTGTTAGTTACCATCTAGTGGACTGGCACAAATATGACGCACAGAATATTACATCTAAAGGAAACTTTCCACTGTCATCTGTACAAGCTCTTCTCACCATGCAACTTGCCTAACCTTATGCGGTCACATACACATGACAGACTTAAGATGGGCGTGCTGCCAAAGTGCATTACTGAATAACCACTTCCAAGAGATACAACTTGCTAGCAACCCATTTTCAAGATACTTGAAATGTAGTTCAATCAATTCATTCTGGTGATAGACAGTGATCATACAAATGGCTGATACAGTTAACTGTAAACTTTTGAAATACAAGAGTAATACAGTAATTGTGTTGAGAATAATTTGAGTTCAACTTTTAAAACCATTACTTAGCTAAATCAATGTTCATACGCTCCATTTATATCCCCTTGGCCCAAAGTTCTTCCCCAACAGAGTTGGGCAACTACTTGCAGCACCAGAAGAGATAGCGCAAGTGTGATGGGAATAAGTAGGGCACACAGGAGAGGACACAAACAAACAAAAAAAAAAAGCCACCACCACTACTCTCCCCAAAGAAAAAAAATACATTACCACTTCCATGCTGCAAAGAACCTTCACTACAGCACTTATTCCAAGTAGATGCAAATGCTAAAACAAACAAAAACCCCAAAACAAACAAAACAAAACAAAAACCAGGGGTGTGGGGGTTAGGGGGTGTTCATATCAAGTTTTTTTCCCTTATACATCTGTCTGTGGCCAAGACTTTAAGACTTCTAATTTTTATATTAATCTAGTACAACTGCCTACACCATCACAGTGAACACACGTATTGCTCTATGACTGTAATTATATCCCATCCTCTCTGGTTTAAACAGAAGGCAAATACTTCCCCCAGCCCTCTAACAAGAACCCATGGATACATCTCTGCCTTTGCAGAGTCACCAGATCTGGCAGATAGGGTTTAGCTCTTAGGCTGGAATGAGGCACCAGCCAACTATTCCTCTCAAAACATGAGTACACACTGCTTACAGACCCAACTGGTAAACCTATATAGCATGTTACTGTAGATTTACACACCAAGATCAACAGCATATGAGAATTTTTGTACAGTGCACTTTGCTCTTTATACTTTGCTCTTCTTTCTTTCATAATCAGTACATACGAGCAGTTAAGCTGGATCAAACCATCCATCCAACCCAGCATTCTGTCTTCAAGAGGATACAACAGTAGAGGCCTACAGCAACTTCCCAATAAAGTAACAAATCAGTGCAAGCAGAATTCAAAATGGTGCTTGACCTAGAGCTAGGAAGCATAGTCAAAGCAGTATTTTTATTGTATAATCAGCCCTCACTTTGTTGGAGTCTCCAGCAACAAGAAAATAAAATTGAATAAAGAAGAAATATCAGTATTGCTCTGCTTCAAAAATAAAAGTTTAGCTGGAAAAAGAAATTAAAACCTTCATTTTGACCACACATCTCAAACTAAAGAGGAACTACAAAACCTGATTTTACAACTGTTTTCCAGATATGTGCATGTACATATAGAAAATATTTTAAAACTGACCTTTTTTTATAGATAGATACACACACAAACTTGCTTTCTCACACAGCTACTGAAATACACTGTTCAGAACAATTAAGAACCAGTAAGGTAATTCATGATTCATTTTCACAGCAGCATTTCCCAAGTGGTTTGTTTCAGAACACTGCATTTCTGTTCTAAGCACACATAATACTCAGTCGGGAAATAAAATACATCTCTTATTTACAGAATGCACATAACAGCCTCTTCTTTATCCATTCAATCTCCCAAAACTGCAAGCTAATAACCACTAACACTTTCGGGTAGCGGGGGGGGGGGGGGGGNTAGTGTTATCTCCTAATTTTGTAGGATTGCAAGTCTACCAGAAACAGCAACCCTGGAATTGATAAGAAAAGAAGTCAGAAAATTAGTATATTTGTTAATGACATCTGTGACTACTGTACGCAGAGTTCAATGACAATCATTCTACCTCTGGCAATCATCAGGACTAGGTCTACACTATAGCTCTCCCACTGTTACCCATACAGAGTATCGAGCAGCCTTAGTTAAGAGTGAGTAAATTAATACAAAGGGCTTTTTGACATGGCTCACCTGCAGGAACGACTAACAGCAGCACTTGGTAAATTCTAAATATATTGTTTTACTTCTCTGTCAGATTGATTCTGCTTTTAAACCAGAGGCAAGATGAGCCTATGGTGGGCAGGAGGGCAGCATCTCTGGTTGCTGCCTCCTTGAAGGACAGCCAGAATATGAAAAAAATCAAAGTTCTTTCTAAATAGTACTAAGTGAAGATATTATTCAGCCTATTAAGCAGCCTTTACCTGAACTGCAAAGCAGTTCTACAAATGCATTTGAAGTTCTCTGGGCATAGTATTGTTCTACACAACAATACTGTATTTTCAGAAGTTGCCAAAGTGATGAAACACTAGCAGTTCTAAATCAAGCACATCAACCTAACAGCCAAGGGAAAATGCACCAAATATAAATGGCCCCGTCTCATTTTGTCAGCATACAATTTTTAACTGGCCTTGCCCTCTAAATATACACAGATGAGAGTAAAATTAATAATAATTCACAAACAGAACACTTGCCAGGTTTAAAATAGGAAGCATACCATATAGATGGGCTCCCCCTTGGTTCTATTTGCTACAGTCTCATTTGCACAGGAAGAGCAGCTTTCCAGATATTTTTTTTCCTACTATCGTAGCAGTGGGTATTGCTTATGCACTACAGGAAAGACTCAGTACAGCTCAAGGGTTTTGGTGTCGCTCCCACCCTCCCCCTGCTTTTTTCTTGTGAATTTTATCTGTGGTTATACAAATACTATTGTACACAACTAACCTCACATGTAAATGAAGATCCCTCCTAATCAAAGCAACACTCAAGAGCCTCACAGGAAGGTTTGATGCTTAGACTTCAGTAAGACCATGGCTATAACAAAAGAGGTTAGGAATACTTAGAAAAGTTTTTCTAGCCTACTAATCCTCTAATTAACTGCTCAGCTTACCCTACTATATAAGTCTGACCAATCTGCTTCTAGAAGATTTAAAAACCAAAAACAAACAATAAAAAAAAAAAAACACACAAAAAAAACCCATGAGGAGCTATTACAAACCTTCAGTTTGGGTAAGTATGTCCAACGGACATCAACAGACTTCAGTAAGACTCTCCAGAAGTTACATTTTACTTTTACTTTTCCAAAAATGTATGTGGAGGACAGTGAAAAGAAATGTATGTGTGCTACTNAAAAAAAAAAAAAAAAAAAACCAACCAAAAACACCACAACACAAAACACACAACCAAATCCACCACACAACAGTAAACAAAACCCTATCGCACTTTTAGAAAAAGGCAGTTCTAAACATGTCATGTCAGTGGTTCTAGCAGGCATCGCACTGGCCACTGTTATGCCCACCAGCACAACCTGCAAGGCAAGCCATGTCCCAGACAAATCAGACACTAGTCTTTGAACAGCCAACACAAAGTGCTTGTGTTAATCAGAACACAAAATTAAAATGGGAGAAAAAGTCAGAAAGAAAAGGAAGCATAAACACTGACAAGAGACTGGCTCACAGTAGTGACTGGCTATCAACTAGAGCACACTGCAGCAATTTGTCAATTAAAAAAAAGGGTTAAAACAAACACAAGAAAAAGGGATTGCTTGATTAATATTAAGGCATGACTAAAATGCAAGAGAATATTTGACTAAAATTAGAAGCCTGTTTGAATTCAACCCCAGTGTTCTGCAAGCCAGAAAATTTACAACCATGCATAAAGTTAGCAAATAATGTCACCAATCCAACACAAGATATCAAGTTGCATATCTAACTTTACGGTAGTCATTTTACAAAGTTGCATTTTATCACTGCCTCGCAGCACCAAATTTCATTCAAAAAATCAATAGCTCCATTCACTTCAATTTCTCAAATTACAATTAGAAAAAGCAGTAGTAGTAGAATCTTTATAACTAGTCACCTCAGATCTTTGCCTAGTCTTCTAGACATATGCATGTCTGATAAGAGTTCTGTGTCCAGAGCTGAAGGCAGCACCACAATGAAAATCAAAAATCGATCACTGTACTGCAGAGACCCTAACAAACAAGACCACTGCAATCTGATGCATTTTAACATGTCTAAATGAAACTTACTTATGTTCACACAAAGAAATAGACAATTTAGTGGTAGTCTTATAAAATTTATGTAAAACAGTTCAGGGGTCTTTAAAGCTTCAAGACTTGGGAAAATTCCATCCCATAGATTTTAGTTTCCAGGGAACTCTAAAGTAGCAATCTCTGTTACACACTGCATTGCAGTTAAATGGCAGTGATAAAGACTACCCATGCAAGAGGTAAGCAATAGCTCATTAACACTAATACTTCGAGTTCACTGCTTCATTGCAGAAATCCCCAAAAAACTGAGTTTTGCAGCTATGCCACTGAAGTCTGAAGAAAATGTTATTTTCATGAATATTTTCCCTCAGTTACACAGCTCATTAAGGGTTGGAGTGGGTTTTTTTTGTCTTCAGATTTTGAGGGTTTTTTTGGTCAAAAGGCACGATCCATAGGCTATTTCAAGATTCTTGACCAGAAACTTCCCTGCTATACTTGCACAGAAATACTCAAATGAAAAGCTGACTCAAATTAATGCAAAAAAAAAAAAAAGAAACAAAAGGAAAGAAACAAAAAACCACACTCAACCACTCTCAAAATCTGGTAGTATACCCGTGGGACTGTAAAAGCACATTTTCTTTCTGAATTAAGGCAGTTACTATGATTAAGCAATTCTAACTACACAGAAAATATCTTCCCTAATACAGAAATCTCTGCTTCAAGTATTACTTCTATCACCAGATCTTTCAAAAATTTCTTCCACAACTAGCGAGTCTAAGGTAGCACACCATCTTAAGACACAGCTGCTAAATATCGCTTGCATCAAAGCACATTCAAACCATTATTAAGTTATACAGCTGCTAGTTACATACAGGTTGCATTTTCCTCCCTGGACGAGCGCCTTCCATGCTGATGTACAGAAACGGAGAATGCCCTTGTACGAGACCCTGTAATGAACCTCCCAAGAGATCAGAGACTGCGCATACATGACTGCTTTAGCTCTCTCTGCTTGACACAGATGTACTCCGGGAAACTGCTCCCCAGCCCTGCAGCCAATCGCTCCCTCGCCAGCCTCTCATCTCCCAGGCTGCTGATTACAGCTACCGCAGGGTCGCACAAGAGCAAAATGGGCAAGACGGCATGCCTTCAATTCCAGCTCAGAGAATACCAAAAAAGGAACTGAAACGGAGTTCGAGACTTAACATTTTCTGCATCAACAGCAGCTAAGAACAGTTCCAAGGTTATATATTTTCGCTCTGATCCAAGACTTCATTAGCACTACAGAATGAAAGCACATTTGTACCTCGCGTCCCAGAACAGAACAACCCAAAAGTCAAACATCTGCTAAGTGTGTTTATAGCTGTATTATCGACCTTTCACTGAATACTCATTCCAAAACCGTTTTGACATAAGCCATATATTCTTGTTCAGCACAATAAACTTGTGCTTACTGAAACATCCTCATTGTCGGGTTTTTTTCCCCTGTTGAAGAGGTTAAAAAGCTATGCTGCTCGCTGCAATTAATTTCATGCGTCCTTCCAGAGTAAGATGGCCCTCTGTTTCAGGCACGATATGAGTAGCTATGCTTTTTCCTTGCTTAAGTCAACCATAGAAAAACGCAACCTCCACTCTAGCAGACTGAATTCATAGCTTCATTTCACTCTTCCCCTCTTCATTGCTGACATACCTTAATCTCCTTGTCCCATCATGTAACGTGTAGGAAAACTGGCTCTTTAAGGCATCATCCATAACTTAACCTTCATGACATGACATTGCCTTCCTTGTTCTTTTTTTTCTTCTTTCATTCCTACTTCTTGGATGACAAGAACTCTAGTAATGAAGCTGGACTGGTGCCACCCCAACCAACGAACACACGAACAACTTGGACTAAACAAAACAAATAACACACTGTTCACAAACTTGGGGCAAATACTACCAGCCAAAGAGACACACTGTGTAACTGTGAAGATGGCATTTACCACCTAGCAGTTCAGAAATCAGAAGACCACATTCAGTTGCCCTCACTGCCTTTCTCAGTCCAGAAAATTCTCTAACCATAGACTAATAAAAGTATTCTCAGATAGCGCTGACAAGAGAGTTTAAAAGTAGTTTGTTTCCACTCTGTAAATAGATGTTCACTCTAACATGTGTGTGAATCTTTTCACTTCCAAGCTATTGGAGGCCCTTCTGTTACTATATGTAAACGACTATAAACTGAATGATTCATACAGGAACAACAGTGTTAAACAAAAATATCAGATACCCTAACTCTTAGTTAACTGAGCATCCTAAACCAAACCTATTCTTTTCCTAATGCAGAGAACAGATTCATACAGTTCTTCAGCTACTCAGATGAATACTGAAACAGCTATGCTGAATTGTGTTCTGGTGGCTCTCCCACACTTTAATACAGTCTTCCTTAGCATAAAACTGTACTAGAAGTACTTCAGTTTCTGAAAGTACAAAAGTTATTTTGTTTAGGGGTGGGGTGGGGGGGGAGTGTGTCTGTGAAGGGGAAAGAGGCTGTCTATTTCTTTGGGATAGAGTAAGGGGGGAAGAGAGGGGCTAGGAATCACACCTTTGATTTTTTTAAAATTTTTCTAAGTTTTGGAAAGAATACTTACTTGGTTTGGAAACTTTAAAAAAATAAAAACCTCTCTGAAGCAGTTTATTGAAATCTTTCTTGTCTGTAGTCAACGAATTCCTATTTAATAGGCATTTAGTCTTGGAACAAAAAAAAAAAAACCCCACTCAGAAGCCTTGTTCCTTTAAAAAAAAAATAGCAAAGAACACGTGCATGTAGAGCCAAGCTGAAAAATCCAACATTCTAAAATATAAACAAGTTTTTTTTTTTCAAACAGATGGAAGTTTTCGTCTTTTAAGTCCCATACCAAAATACTTCATGGATAAATGTCTGCTCTTACCTAAGAATAAATACCAGGGATTCGCATGAGATGGAGAACAACACAGCAACTTCAAACTGCAACTGTCTCAACATGCTTAACTACAAAAGTATTCTAAACCAAACTGTAGGCAAATATATTCAAAATTATCACATCCTTGAACATGTTCAGTGACAACACTGTGAGAACTCAAGAGCAAAACTATTTGTGCTGCAGCAATATTTCAACCATATGCTCGATGCTGCAAAAGAATCTTTATGAAGTGTATGAGGGCTTTATTTTTTTAAAAACAAAAAGAAACTTAAGTAGCCATCATGAAATATACACTTTTCCCATTAATCTTTCCTTCTTAATTTTCACTTTTATACCCCTTCAAGTGCCACTTAATTTGAGCTTATTTCCAGCTATAAAAGCACTTTTTTGGAAAGACAAAAAGAGTCTAAAAAATATTTATCTATTCTCCAGACAGAAAAGAAAGATTTCATCTGAGCTCTTAGGTCTTTGCAAAACTTTTAACCTTTTCACAAGCGATACACAGTCCATGATTTCCTTGTAAGCAGTACAGGCTTCCATTAGAAATTCCCCTCAAAATTAACTAAATTGGACTAATTCCAAAACCTCTGTTAACCATGGGGTGGAATGCAGAAACATTTACAATGGATTAGAAGAGTAATTTTCATGTCACTTGTTATGACTAGTTTCTGGATCAATCTGTGAAAATATCCCCTATCACATCTTACAGCAACACTGGAGCTAACACACGAGCAAGCTGCATATATTACTACAACTACAGGCTCTTCTTACCTATCCTCCAAATTTTGCTCTTAAAAAGAGTGTCCAATTATGATTCCAGTCTATGATGAAGTGGCGGTAAACTGCCTTATTGCGGGGTCTGCAGAGTCTCCAGCAGGCAGAGCTGTACCTAATCTGCCATTCCGTGATGGCAGGACACGAGCATGTTTTTATTTAAAGTAGCTGCGGTGGGCAGGATTGTGCTCTCAGCAGGATTTGCCTCATGAGCTCAAGCCCAGCGCTATCAGACCTAGCCAGGTAGGAGCACAAGGTAACTGAGTGCTCATTTGCTTGCGAAGAGCCCATACTGACATACCCACACAGCTAGCCCTGAAAATTGCTAGATCTGATATGAGGTTTCTGTTGGTACTTTAAAATCCTGTTTCGGGAGTGGGGTACGTTTATAATCCAAACTCAACCCTTCCTTATATGAACAAATTATACAAAAAGAAAATGACAATCTTTTCTAACATTGCAGCCCCAAAAAAACCCAACCCAGTTCACTGTCACCTTTCTTCATGTATCTGAAAGGATAGAATCTATCAAACTCAAAGCACCTCTCTTTAGAAAAGAATAAAAACCAATAAATACTTATCAATGAGACAATAAGAAAATACTTCTAAATGAGGCTTTATTTTGGATCGGGGGGGAAGGGTGGCCCAGGTCACAGGGGAGTCAGAGGGGGAGGCAAGGTGCTAGGGGATTAAGATGATTCAGGAGCAAGTTGCATGACACAAACTTTCTAATGCTAGTATGTCAAATACCATTACACATGGTTTTCTTCAGCTCCTTCTTAAATGGGAACCTACTAACTCTTATTAAGAGGAAGAGCTTCCTACAAATTTTCTATTGAACACAAATTAAATATAAGCTATTCCTCTAAAGAGACATTATTCCCTTAGCAAGTAAACACAGAAACCTTCACAGGCAGTGGCTCATCATTTAATGAATTAAAACTATCCATAAAACCCAAGAGTTTGACTGCTTACAAGAATTTTTCAGAATACAATTTCCACATAACAGCTAGTTCCCAAGAGGTACATCTGCATAGCACGCTTCAGCTTGCTTCAGTTTGTATCGGCACGTACACATGCAACCAAGTGTTTCCAAAAAAAGAAAGGGGGGGTGGGGAGGGTGAGGGGGGAAAAAAAAAAAAGATAGAAGATACTCTCTGGTGTATTGCCCCAGTAGTGGACTCTTGGGTTTCTCAGTGCATTGCAGGACAGCTGTCACAAGCCACCGGGATGCTGAGAACCAGCATGAGACAGGTCACTAGTCTGAGCCCTTCTGACATTACAGAATTACACATCATTCTGAGAACTGCGTACTTACTCTCTAGAGGGGATATCACTGAAATTTGTAATCTGGATCGGCATCAACAGTGAGATTACTATGTACTCTATTGTATAGACTCCTTCATTAATCACCCTGCAGTCCTTATTTGAATACACCGATGAAGGAGAAAAAGATGCATGTAAAATTTTAAGAGTACTTTACTTACTCCTGGACTCAGAAACATCCCTCGGTAGAGATAAATGGAAGAAATTCACCATGTTCAAACAGAACACTACCAAGAATTTCACTTCAACATGTATGAGCATGTGGTCACCATGCAAATGGCATTAAGCTAGGCTAGGGGGGAGTTGCATGATTTGATTTGTTGGGCTTTTGTTTGGTGGTTGGGGTTGTTTTTGGCGTTTTTTTTGGCAAAAGAATAAGGATGCTTTCTAAATTCAAAGCCGCTCACTTTACAACTACAACATATCCGTCATCTCTTGCTTTTACATAAATTCATCTCCAGGCATTTTGGCAGCATTTTTGAGAGATATTCTAATTTTTCTTTATCCTAAAGAAGTCTTGGATCACTGTGCAAGTTCACAAGAACTATAAACCAGGGCTGTTTCAACACTATTAAGGCCACATGTTTAAATGCTCTACAATCACTTGTACAAATATTAAACATTAACATCCCAGAATAATAGATGGTACAGAAGTGAACAGCTAATGAGTCCGGATATGAAGCAGCATAATATGGGGCAGATAATTTTATCTGTTTGGTACTGACATTATTTGAAGTACAGGCACACAAAAGCCTTCCCCTGACAGCAGATCCTCAGGAGGAAAAAAGAAAAAGAAAAAGAAAAAGAGAAAGAAGAAGGAAAAAAAAGGGGAAAACGAGAGAAAAAAAAAAAAAAGAAGAGTCAAATTAACTAGTTAGGACAGACTCCCCAAATACAACCAAACCAAGCTACACCCAACACAGAACAGCTCCTTGACAAGAACACCAAACATCAGCAGCTAATAAATAAAAAAATTACTCTTTCAATGAATGCTGTAATTTTTGAATTATTATTCACCTAAATGTCCTTCTCTTCATAGAAAAGTGAAAGATCATGAATCTCACCAATTCACATGAATTCAAGACTTAACTCTTCACCTTCAACTTTTCCTGTCTCTCAAATTTTCCTCTATTCATATAGTTGCATCCCAGTAAAATCATGTATCTTTACTGACAACATGTTTACTCTTACAGTGAACAAAAATTAATACCTACAAATCAAAGCTCAGCAACTATAATGAAAAGGTATGGCAATGTTTCCAACATCAGTATCAGGACTGTTACAGCAGGAGTATCAGCACTCCACTGAGCCACAACATTTCATCTGAAAAACAAGGCAGGCAGAACAGCAGTAAAAATCCAAGCCCACTCATGACCGCTGCAATTTGAATGAGGGCAGGATTTCATCATAAATTTTTAACCTTCCAAGTGGTGTAACATACAAGATTCAGGTGTTACTGTCTGCAGATTATTTTAATACAAAATACATTCCACAAATCACATCTCCCAAGTTATGCTGAATAACTTCAAAACATCTGAAATCTACATTTATCATGAATACCAGTCAGATGACAACTTCTCCTCACAGTATTTTGAATAGACATAACATCATCCTTTCCTTACATTAGATCTGATGCTTTCCTGGTCACAGAGTAAACATGTAACTCACTTAACATTCATTTCAGAAAACTAACCCTGACAAGTTTTGTTTTGGTTCATTGGGGGTTTTTTTGTTTTTTTGAGGTTTTGGTTTTTTTTTTTTTTTTGCTAGCTTCACAAGTTGAATCAGCTCATGGGAAAGGAGACAGGACAAAGGGGGAATAACACCTCCCTTTCAGAGACCAGGAACTAATTGGTCCAGCTCAGCCTTTGCATGAAGCCGTATCTTAATGGATGTATTTTCTTGCTGAAATTTCTTCTGTTTTCCTCCTGCAATTCTAAAGTATAACAGAACATCTTAAAAGTCTGAAATAACCTTTATAAGGGAAGATGTTGCCAGACAAAAAACTGTCAGAACTTTAAGCTTCTAGGAACCAGCCTAAGATCCTTTGGAAGGATCATTGAAGGGGCATTTAAAAGGGGATCCACTTCTATTTCTCATTTGCCTTGCCTAATATCATTTAAAGGTATACAGTTGAGCTCCTTTCATTTCTGTGTGAAGAGAGAAAGCAGCTGATTTTCTGATGTACTAAGAAATGTGATGTTTTTGCTGTGTCTGACTAGGAGTCTCTGGGAGAAGTCATTTTAAAAGTAAAGTGCTGATTCTGACACAACAGATTCATGCATACCATTGTACATGGTATGTATTTTACAGGAAAGTTCAATTGACAAAATGCAAGGGGAGAAAAAATCTGACAGAGATCTAAAAATTCACCAAAAAAAGAAAAACTACCTCTTTTGTAACTATTGCATCCTTTGTCTCAAGAACAACCACTGAAAGGTATTTTTTTTAGTGCTTTATTATACTTTTTCCTTTTATGAATAACCACATAAAAGACAATCTACAACACAGTACTTCTAATAAAGATGCATGCATTTCTCTTTTGAAGAGGAAAAACTGATGCTGTAGGACTCTTACTGTAAACTTATGACTTGAGGGGCTATTTAGTAAAAAGGTTGAAAGCATCCACACACAGCAGACAAATTAGATATTCTTGATTTGTTTAACAAACACTTAGAATTCTCTGCTTTAGAGGGTATTAACATTTGAGTTTGCATGGGAGTTCTAACCAGCCAACGACTACTAAAAAGGGTGCTCTGTGAAAAGGTTACTCAAACAATACAGAGGCATTTTTAATCATTTTGGAATCAGCAACAGAAGTTACCTGTCTTCCTAATAGAGCCAAAGTTAGATCACAGTTCCACACAGCTTAATCTGTACACTGCCAATCAGTAGCACAAATACAAGTTCAAGGAAAGACTGATTTTAAGTGAAATTAGAGCATGAACAACAAGGAATTTAGACAAGCTTTTGGCTTTCACATTGACATCTGGCAGACAGACAATTATCTAGCCTTGCATAAAGTCTACCCATAAAAATTCTACTGCCATGATTTTCTGGTAAGGCAAATTTGAACTTGCAGAGTAAGCTTACACCAGACCCATGCTCCCTGAGATGCAACCATGGCAATTTTGACCAGCCCTAGGAACTCTAAAGCTGCCTTCAATATATCAAGTCACACTCCGAGATACAAACTCTCCTCCTGTATATTCAGCCTGAACTTGAAAATAGAGTCAATAGCTTTAAGATGTCCTTACAAACATAACTGATCCCATTAACAGACAGAAAACTAAAATACTAAGTCAAATACACAGTAAACCAAACATTAAGACAAATACACAAAATACATCATCCAGACTGGAGACCTAAGCAAAAGACCTTCCAGCAATATGAATCAAATATGATATACCCAATGGCTACACAAACTTTATCTTAATGTTTGTATTTCAGGCTTTCATATCTTAATAGGGAACTTTTAAATGCTGGAAAAAATGCAAGAGTTGATCTAGACAATGGCAACTGTATCTGGCACCCAAATGAATTTTCTACAAACAACAGATAAAGGAAATAGAGAAAGCAAAAAAAAAACCCAACACTATTGCATGACGTTCCTAACAATTTAGAAATCAAGTCTCCAGACTAAGTATGTCTTTCTGATACTATCAAATCCATAGAGAAGCCATCTACACATAATCCAAGACTTGCTTTCACTGTGACATAAAATAGAAACAAGTACAGCTTACAGCCCTAGGGATGTGTTACTACAGCAAACAAATTTCTGCAATCAGATATCTTAATCAAACACACATTAAAATAACTTTAAATATTTAACTGGGGGTTTTTTTTGGGGGGGGGGGGAANACTAGAAGGCTTTTAGCAACCAAACCAAGCTTTCATCATTCCATGATTCCAAAAGACTGTTTTCCACCTCAAACTGATACAGGAGAGAATTTGGAAAATGAAATACGAGATATATGAGAAACAACAATTAAAAGATGTAATATTAAAACTTTCCCACTGATAGCCATAAGCAACATGTAAAGGAATATTCAAATAGGAAGAATTTGAATATACTTGTCCTCCAGGCAACTCCCCATGTTTCTAAAGATAAAGTTTTCATTTGCCTAGATTATAAGCATATCTATCCCTTCTTTCCAGTGTTACTTCACTTAAGTCAGGGCACACAAAAGAAACTAACTTATCCAACCAAATTATTTGCTATTATTCTCACATTTCTTCACAGGACTGATTCTACAGAAAAAAAAATCAACTGCCTGTAAACCAGGCTGAAAAAATGTCACTGAACAGCATGCTGTAAAAATCTCCTATATACAGAACAAATAGAATCAAACTGGCTTATACTGCACGCTAACCTTAATCAAATGAGATTGTACTAACCTTAATCAAATGAGATCATATCTCAATGATGATAGGCACTCAACTTTCATAGAAAATGGTACCTTTTTATTGAAATTTGAATAAAATTTTATATTTGGGGCAGTACAACATAATAGCTTTTGGTGATCTTAACACCAATTTCAGAGCATTTGACTGAGATGTAATTAATTTAAATAGAAGCAATAATTTCGTATATGATTTTAACAAATCATATACAGAGTTCCTCAAAAACTGAGGTTTCCAAAAGATATCTCTTTAAAATTTGAATCCGTTTTCATTGTTGATTATCAAAATCAACACTAGCAGAAGCATTACATTAAAAAAAGTATATAAAGCAAAATCATTCAAGCATAATAAGACAAATAAATGGGTATTTTAAAATATTTATAGCCAGGTCGACTGTCTACTAAAAGCTGTTTATGTTGTTTGAGATCTCTGTGCATTGACAGGGGCTCAAAAGAGGGTAATGTACCCTCTTCTCACTGGGACAGAACTGTGCCAAAAGGAAGCTCTCCCCTTAAAGGAGGACAGAACTGTAGTTCAGTTTAGAATTACAACATTCATACAGAGACACTAGCAGGAACCTGAAAGCAGTCCACTTCAAAAATCACTTTGTATATGCTGATGTTGCTACTAACCCCAAATTTTCACTCATGGACAATTTATTTAGATATATGAGGGAAGATAACTTTTTTCAGACCACTGAGGCCATTATGCTTAAACACTTGAAATTTAGTTATACAGACATTGTAACTGGGAAAAAACATGGAATTCTCATAACCTCAGAAATGAAGCTATTGTACAACCACCATTCTCTCTGTTCTTATGGTTCTTCCAGCCTTTTCTATTGAAGAAAATTATCAAGCCGCATTCTCAAATACCAATCTATTAAAGACATATGTTAAACAAAAAGCAGTTGAAAAGACCACATTGTATATTTACTCTTACTGTTTAGGAAACGAAACAATAAAAGCAGCCTGAAGAAGAGTTTTATTCTATGTATGTGAAGCTTGTTTCCACTTTTGACTAATTCCATAACATAACTGGATTTTTGGTAACACATAATGTTATTAGCAACTTATACACATTCATAAACATGTGTGCTCTCCTAAATAGCATCATCATGAACACATTGCACAACCGAGGAACTATACCACAATACCAGACTTTTGGAACCACTGTGTCAGCAGGCTTCACTTCTACTCTGGGTCTTAATTTGAATTTGCAAGATAACCCCACATTTCTAAAAGCTCTAAAATAATTAAGTAGAATTAGAAGACAAAGATGGGCATGCAGGTTTGAAAGATGTCCTTAGCAGCATTCGCAGTCTAGCACTTTACAGAAAAAAGGATGGAGGAAGAGGCTGGTGTAAGAGAGAGTTCACCAGCGGTTTCTTGAAACTTGCCCCTTTTCTTTTTCTTGAAATAATAATAGTTTTCTTATTTTAATAGCTCTATGTATTTACTGACACTTTAAAATGGTATTATATTCCATAGCTAAGCTTTTTTAAAAAAAAAATCTTTCAGTAACTATTCATGTGTTTTCTAGGTGTTGCAAACTAACTTGACTCAAGTCTTTTTTACTAATGTTATCAATGCAACTGTCAAATAATGCATATTAATAGAAAGCACAAACATTTATGGTTGGTCTTGATGATCGTAAAGGTCTTTTACAACCTAAATGACTCTGATTTCTATGATTCTACTGGAGACACATCAGTGTCTCCACTACTGAAGTGGAACATTCTTAACATTTTACATTAATTCTGAAGCATCGACTCAAATACATTTTTTCAAACACTATTCTCTTCACCAAGATTTTATGAAAAAAAAAAAAAAAAGCAGTGAAGACACAACACAAAAAACCCTTCTGCTCAAGTTGCTGTTATTGGAAATTTATGAAACCACAGAGGAAAATTCTATCTATTCTAAATTAGGAAGCCACTGAAGGAGCTACCATTCATAAAAGGATAATACTAACACATGATCTAACAGAACTCCCCCACACTATACCCCCTTGTCAATCAGGGACTTCTTTACAAACACATCGTGAGCAGGCCTTGAATTACAGGCTCTGTCTATTACAGTAACAAACTGAGACACACACACACACAAAAAAAAAAAAAAAAAGACACAAGTATTTAAAACCAGATACCTCACAGCCCTCAGCTGCAAGGGAAGACAAAAGACAAATTGCCCTGTACTCAATCTACAACTCCTCTGTTGTGCTGTAGCTGTATGCTGGGTGGCACTTTCTATGATGAAAAGAAGACTTGCTTGTTGCTCAAGTGGGGTCTTAGGATACTATGACAGGACCACATCCAATTATTCAGTTTAAAGTAAGTAATTACGGCTCTGTTTCATTACATCTAACCTCTGCACAACTTTGATATAAACCATTATTCCCATTAATAAGACTTCTGTCAAACTACTTGCTGCCAGTAAGTTTAATACATTAACTTACATAATCAGCAAAGGATGCTTAACAAAGACCAGCTTTCTCGTCTACAAAGAGTTACACAATCAAGTGCACCAAGAGCTTTAACACCACATGAGCTCATTTAAACTCTTTTTGCTTCACTTCCAACAAAGATTTTTTGGGTTTGAATTTTCTATGACTTGGATTGCTACAGGATTATTGATCTATCAGATAGAATATAAAGCATATAACTTGTTTTGAAACTTTTGTCCACACTGGTGATGTAAAATTAGGACATCACTGCTGATGACTGCCTCAAAGCATGATCATGTATATCAAATGGAAAACAGGATTATTTTTATAAGTTCTTCAATTTCTGATACTTCTAACAAAGGTGTTTTTTTGGGACCAAATGGATTTGTAAGTACTTTCATCAGTAACACAAGTAACACAAGGCAGGGAGAACCAAACTTAAAAAAAAAAAATACAGTCACATCCAGGACATCATTTACAGTTCAGTTTTCATTACTATCTGCCTAGAATTAATACACTGGAAAAATGTTATGGGTCTCTGTCTAGTTATTAAAGAGAAGCCACACTTTAAAATTACATTCATCAAAATGAACAAGGAACACACTTCACTTAGAGCTTAGCAATTCATACCAAAGTTGAGAGATACTAACACAGTAACATGAGGAAAGGTGACATTATACTACTTAGAAGGCACTTAGTGTTTAGTTATATATGAAGCGGTATATGAAACACTGAAGTATCGTAGGGTTGCAAATGCTCTTTCTCACTCCAACAGAGGGGCACTTGTCTACAGCCACCAAGAGAAATTTCTCTCTAATGCTGCAGTACAAGTCACCGTCAATCTTTGCAGGTATATGAAGAAAGCACATTAATTTTTCAGAGTCGCAAAACACATTTTCATACAGGAGACATCCCATGGGAATCCTTCCACATCACAGGAATACAGACTCACTGCTCACACAGAACAAGGCAGTCAGTGACAATCCAATTCCTTTGAGGCCATCTGTTAACAGATGAGGTTAAGGATAAAAGTCAGGCAAAGCTCCTCCTAACAAAGAAAAGCATTGGATACTTAACAACAAAGTTGGAAACCAAAATAAAAGAGGAAGTGGAGAACAGCAGCCTTGTTAAGGCATACCTAAAACTCACCTCTGTTGCTTGCTGTTGCACATTAATTTCTCATGGAATTCTTGAGAACTACCTTGGCCACAGAGCCTACAGAAGGACACCACCAAGCTCCCCTTTGCCTCATATCACTCCTCACAGCAAGCCACTTTCTTGATCGTTATCTTATCTCAAAGATTCCTATATAAGCAAGAGGATGTTGAAAGCAGTTCCCAGATTATTCTCCTCTTTTCCGTCCTATGCTCCACTTCAGCAATACTAGTGCACTTAAAATATGTTTATCAATGATCTGTTAGTGAAATATTAGACTTGCACAACACAAAATTATTTTGATATACATCTCTACAGGAGACCGGTTCTTAAAATTAAGATCATGTCCAGTCTTTACTGTTCTGTAACAATACATACCTTCTTCCAGTCAAATTTAGTACATCTTGAAGATAAATACACACATACACAGGAACAATTTATTCACCAATAGAGCCACTGTTCAGATCTCATTAAATTGTACAGTATATTGTATCCATTCATGGCATTTAGGTATTTTTTTTTAGTAACCCTCAAGACAGGAAGGGAAATTTTCTTTTTTCTCCACTCAAGAGCCTGTTTATACCACAAGACAATTGAAGCAAGAAACAGGCTCTCCATATCATAATGTAGCCATAATACATTAAACTATTCACAGTCTTGTGATGTATCACCACAAACTCACAACTGATCCTCTGAGCTTGACAAGAAATAGCAGTAACGCAAGTCACAACACAGAACCCAATATACCATCTTGGAGGTATGTATTCTTTACTCTCAAATAGAAACTAATGTTGTACACTTACATTACATTTTCAGAAACATGCATGCATACAAACAGATATCCTTTCTGTCACTTCCACAAGTACTCAGCTCCATTGCGTTGCCCAGCTGCAATCCCCTTGGGCTCTTAACAGCTTCCACTGCACCATTCCCATGGAGAGACATGGATTTGAAAGATGGACCACTCAGTGGATAAAGAACTGGCTGGACGGTCGCACTCAAATGCAGTCAATGGCTCGATGTCCAAGTGGAGACCAGTGACGAGTGGTGTTCCTCAGGGGTCGGTACTGGGACCTGTACTGTTCAACATCTTTGTCGGAGACAGGGACAGTGGGGTTGAGTGCACCCTCAGCAAGTTTGCCGATGACACCAAGCTGTTTGGCGAGGTAGACACGCTGGAGGGAAGGGATGCCATCCAGAGGGACCTAGACAGGCTGGAGAGGTGGGTCCATGCCAACCTTATGAAGCTCAACAAGGCCAAGTGCAAAGTCCTACATCTGGGTTGGGGCAATCCCAAGCACAAATGCAGGCTCGGCGGGGAATGACTGGAGAGTAGCCCTGAGGAGAAGGACCTGGGGGTGCTAATTGATGAGAAGCTCAACATGAGCCAGCAATGTGCAATCGCAGCCCAGAAAGCAAACCGTATTCTGGGCTGCATCAGAAGAAATGAGGCCAGCAGGTCAAGGGAGGTGATTCTGCCCCTCTACTCTGCTCTGGTGAGACCCCACCTGGAGTACTGCATCCAGCTCTGGAGCCCCCAACAAAGGAAGGACATGGACCTGTTGGAAAAGGTCCAGAGGAGGGCCACGAAGATGATCCGAGGGCTGGAGCACCTCCCCTATGAGCAGAGGCTGAAAGAGTTGGGCTTGTTCAGCCTGGAGAAGAGAAGGCTCCGGGGAGATCTTATAATGGCCTTCCAGTACCTAAAGGGGGCCTACAGGAAAGATGGGGAGGGACTCTTTGTCAGGGAGTGAAGTGATAGGACAAGGGGGAATGGCTTCAAACTGGAAGAGGGTAGATTTAAATTAAACATTAGGAAGAAATTTTTCACTTTGAGGGTGGTAAGGCACTGGAACAGGTTGCCCAGAGAGGTTGTTGAGGCCCCATCCCTGGTGGTGTTCAAGGCCAGGCTGGACGTGGCCTTGGGCAACCTGGTCTAGTGGGAGGTGTCCCTGCCTATGGCAGGGGGGTTGGAACTAGATGAACTTCAAGGTCCCTTCCAACCCAAACCACCCGATGATTCTATGACTCCCAGCTCTGACACTTGTACTGCCATTGCCCAGGTCTCTCCCCAGCTCTTGACACTTCTGCAGCCTCTAAAACAATCTTAAACCTCTGTTTGGAGATACTGACACCATTCTCTAGAAGCTACTGCTGAAAACAAATACACATTTTCCTGGTTCTTTGGTGCCTTCACTGTCACCAAGTTCACCTTCTGGCTATGACCTCCCCCAGTACCTGGAAGCAGACACTTGCGACTTTGCTCAAAATATGCACCAGTGGTAATTTCAACTCAAATATTCTGCAGCAATCTCTTACAGAACAGAGAAGACTACAGCCTTAGCTGCTTGAAACTTCATTATCTAACCAGTGGTCATCATGCCCTACAGATTTCTTCCAAGTATAGCCAAAGAAAAATACGCCTCTTCAAGAAGCTGAAGTTAATTGTTTGTGAATGCATTAATCCACAATATAGTTTTTAAAGTGTAGACCTACTCTCCTGCTCCTTCCTTAAAGAAACACAGCTACAGAGTTGGTATGTGTGGACTAGCAGGTTAAGTGCACACCCCTTGTACACATTGAAGCATATGGAATATGATTTGGGAAAGTACACCTGGTCTGAGAACTACTGGTTTAACATGCAAATTCTCACCTTTACATTGCCTCCAGGATCCGGAAGTTTATAATCATCATACACCCAGCCTGGGCTACCATAAATGCAAACACATTAAATATCCAGTCATACAACAAACCACTGAATGGACAGAGAAAAATTAGCCACCTTATTTAACAAAGCAGTATATTCCAAGTTATTTGCTGTATTGGGATTAGCTAAAATCCCATATACCAAATGGGTTACAGTAAGTCGGCCCCATGGCCAATGAGAAAAGCACACTGAACTTTCTTGCTTTCTCTCTTTTCAAAAGGTTCTGTCCATTCAAAGCACAGAATACAAGGAGTAGGTGTATTCTTTGGCCTTGAGCATATCAAATGCTTCAGTTCCCTATTTATATTTTGGCCTTTATTTGTGTCTTCATAGCAAAGGCAACTTACTCATGCTCAAGAATTAGAAGCCCCACGCTAACACTATTTGTCTTCACTCAATAGAATACGGCCATCATCTTCCTTAACTATAAGCCAACAGGCTACCTACCAACCACATTTGCACTATACAAAATTTATAAACAATTCGAATTTATGTGTGTCTATAAATGGGCTATAAATAAAGTACATTTAATCACATCAAACAAAATGGTTTGTTTGACAAATAGTTTTTTAATCATGTCGAACAAAATCATTTGGTGAACACCTGGTCGATAAAAAAAAATAGCTAGCATCCTACCCCTATTTAATTTGTTTTCTTTCTTGAGGATCAGATATTTAATCTTTTATAGGTTCCCTGTTCTGAAAGCCTGAATCTATAATTTTACTTAGTTTAAAAATAAATGTTCGTTCTATTGACTCAACAAAATATACTCTCAACTTCTTCTCAATAAACTGATCTTCCTCAGCTGATAGCATCTGGGTATAAAACAAGACCCAAGAATGTTTATCCTTACCATACACAGAATCATATACATTTACATATTTCAGTGAAAGTAAGCAAACTCAATCTAGCAAAGTACATTACAAAATATGCTGATAATAAACTTTGATTGCATTTCTAAAAAACGTAAAGTAATTGCAAGCATTTTATATAGCATCAGCAGTCAAGGCAGGCAATGGATGGCAACAATGATGCCAACAAAAAAAAAACTGGTTGATGTTCTTCCTTTTTTGATTGGCATACATCATCAGTTTTCAAAACTCAAGAATTTCCACAAAAATCAGTTAGAAAAGCTTTAAGAAATTTGCTTGTATTTGCAATCTAAAATTAAAACTGTCCACTAACTGGTTTTGTACACTTAATTTATAAGCTGAAATATGTCTCTCTATCCTATCATTATCCAACTATCTGCAATTCAACCAAATATTAATTAAAGGAGTATCTGCCTCCTTTTTTTCCTTTTTGATCTCTCAACAGCAGGCAAGCACAGCAACGTTAATAAAAATCAAGCTGAAAAAGGAAAGGATCTCTGCTACTCTTCGGTTTTATCGCTTCCTTAAATGAGTCATAATAGTAATCAGATGCTATCGGTTTGTTTTTATATATACAGTTTTAAAATGCATGGCTGGTAGGGTGCAGTCATTTGACAAACAAAACAAAGAATTTACCACCAACAGTAACACCAGCTGTGGCTATTCACCAAGAAGTTTTTCATTTCCTTTTTCGTACACGAAGTCTGTCTGGAAGTATGTTTGACATGTTAAAGAAATGCATGTGCTTACATAATGGTATATCCTCACAATAGTGCTGTACAAGCCAAACAAAAAAATATGCAAGAAGTCACTAGCCTAAAACAAGCAGTAGTTTAAATATAATCCTTCCAATAGCTTTTTTTAAGATAGAAACAAAGAAACAATAAATCTAGCAGTAGTCTAAATAATCCTACCTTATTGTTTAGAATGCTAATTACAGAGCTTGCAATCAGCCCTTTGACTTCACAAGTTAGTAAGAGAACCCACAGAAGGATTCCTTCTTTTAAGTGTTCTTTCTGGGGAGCAACTACAAAAGACACTCTAGTTTTGTCTTGCACTATTAAGCACCAGTAGCATTATTCAGTTAAAACCACTCTATAAAAAAAAGACAGAGGTGAAGGAAGTAATTCCTAGAACACAGACCGAAGCTGCAGTGTTTCCACCTGCAACAAATTATTTTTACAGATATCACAGAGAAAGAGAAGAAAATTTAGACTTTTCAACTGAAGCATCTCCAATATGGCAGAATTGTCTTCCCTCTACATAACAGCATTTAATAAATACCTCATTCAGTATTTCAAGGTAAGGGAAAGAGATGTATATTATTACAGGCACATGACCTGGCAAAACATGAAGATCTATTGTGTTCAGTCCCTCCAAGCTGAGAGGCCAACATCACCAGCCAGTGCAACAGCAACAGCCAGTGCAACAGCACAGGCCAAGTAAAAACATTAATTATTATTATTAATTAATAGCTGCCTTGCAGAAACAGCAGTCATTACAAGTAAGTTTACAACACCAGAGTTGTTAAAATAATATTGACATGATGTGTCTATCAGAAACCAATTGCAAGTAGAATAAAACATTCACATAAAAATGTGTGCCTTAAATCTATATTGTGAACAGAACTAGACGGTTAATAGTTTAACATAAACATGGGTACAGCACATCTCCCAGGGCTCAGCCAACAGAAGCAGCTAACAGATGCCACAGCAGTTCACAGGACAAAGCTACAAAGAGCCCTGAAACACTGTTCAAGACTGTGCAACATGTTACAGGGTGAAGTCTCCCAACACCAGCCGAAGCAACTGCCCCTTGAGCATCAGAGATCCCAACTCCAAGAACCACACAGGGAGGATGTCACCATCCAGGTGCTGGGCTGCAGGGAGCACCCGCTGCTCCTCCTTGGTATTGTTGATAGCAGGGGCCTCATCTGAGGGCGGTGGGCTATCTTTGAGGTGCCGAGTGGCCAGGTGAGCGCTGCAGGAGGGGATGAACACACTGCAGAGCAGGGAAGATAAGCAGGAAATCCTGGGAGGTCTGCCGCTTGCTGAATAACGTTTTGGAAAGACTGAGGCTCATCCAGAACTCAAACTATTGCACTTTTCTGCTTATCCATATGAACACCAGTGACACTTCCAAAAAGCAACTACTGAGCAAATGAAGAGTGACTACTGAACACTGTGGGCAAGGGTGAAGAGGCCCAGGTGGTGTGTCTCAGTGTCTCCAGCGAGAAGTAAAACGCTCAGCGCACAGTAGATGCATCCAGAGGGTCAATAATGTGGTTATTAGCAGAGCTTTTACTACTATGACTATAGGAACCTCTTTCAGGAAAAAGGATCCATCTGACAAAGTGTGGCAACAGTATCTTTGCCACCAAGCACATTAAGCTTGTGAATAAGACTTTAAACTAGATATGGTGGAAAAAGGTTGTCACACTCAAGAAAAGTAAAGACGTGGGGATCACATGACAGAAAGCTCTCACACTTCCCTTGTGAAGGAGGCATGTCTGGGGGCTCATCTCAAGTGCCTGCACACAGCATGGGAAGTAACAGGAGGACTTAGTCCATGCACAGTTGCAGAGCTATAACCTCACAGCAATTACAGTGAGAGTGGGACAGCTCACTGGAGGGCTGGAGGGCTACAACGGATGGATACAAGCTCTTGAGAAAAGTCAGGCTGGAAAGTTAAGGACCATAGGTTTCAATGTGTGCAAAGGGCTGACTAAAACAAACACTGCTTTGCTTGGAATGAGTGACAAGACAGTCAAGACCTTATGAGTAAGGATCAGAGAACAGTCCAACATAGGTGATGCCATGCTAAGTGCCTGCTACAGACCTCCTTATCAAGAAGGGGAAATAGAAAAGGCCTTCGTTCAAAAGCTGGAGGAAGCTTCACGATTGCAGGCCCTGGTACACACTGGGGTCTAGAACTACTGGTATCTGCTGGTAGGCTGTGGCCAAGCACAGGCACTCCAGGAGATTTCTTGAGTGTGTTGGAAATGATTCCTTGGTGCAAGTGATCAATGAGCCAACTAGTGAAGACACTCTGCTGGACCTGTTACTCGCAAACAAGGAAGAACCAGACAGAGGTATGGAAATCAAAAGCAGCCTCAGCCGCAGCAACCATGACATTGTGGAGTTTAAAGTCCTGAGAGAAGTGAGAAAGACAAGTAGTACAGCGTACAGTGCAAGACCCAGTACATACTGTTACAACATGGCCCTTCAGGAGAGCAAATTCCAGCTTGTTCAGGGATCTTCTTGATAGAATCTCATGGAAGACCACCACTGAGGGTGAAGGAAAAGCCTGTGAGAGCTGGCTGATCTCAGACAACCTCCTCAAAGCACAAGAGGGACCATTCCTGCATGCAGGAACTCAAGCAGGCCTGACAATGGACCAGTGTGAGAGAAAAGGCAACCTGTGACTGACCTCAAATGCAAAACGGAGTACATGGACGGTAGAAGCACGGGTGGGAGGAATATGCAGACATCATCTAATCGTGCAGGGGTGGAGTCAGATAAGCCAAAGCTCTGCTGGAGTTGAAACTAACAATGGATGTGGAGGGCAGTATGAAGGGGAGAAAACATATTTTAATTTTTTTCCTCCAAAACTGAAGTTGTACAACAGAAACAGAAAACAGATCTTTGTACAACATGGTGTTATGCACATTAGCATCTGCTATACACCTTTTTCTTACAAATGTAAGAGAAAATCTGAAGAATCAGGGCTTCTAAACGTGAACTTGAAGTCTGATCAGTTAGCAATAAACATGATTTACTAGCTGTACTAGCTTACTTACAACCCTGTGTAAAAAAAAAATCACACATGCTTTTGCTTACTGTGACTTTTGAGATCCAGAACACAGCAGCCTGAATCTCTTGACACAGCAACAGAATTTTTGCACTGGGAAGCAATCACATTTCAGAAATGGACACCAAATGAGTTTCTATTACAACACAACTATGAACACAGGTTTGATTTAACCTCTTTCTGTTCTTTGGTAACAAAGATATACAAACAAGACAGTCTGATTAGAGATTCTCTAGTCTTCCGTATACGCTGCTAGTGAAACAGCCATGGTGTTCAGAAGTGGCACTTTTCGATGAAGCAAATTCTTAGCTTTTTCTAGCAAGGAATAATTGATAACATTACCCTTGCCGTAACCAAGGTATTTACAATCACTTAGCTGTCTTTTTCTTCATCCCAAAATAGATCCCAGTCAAGACATAGCCAGAATATATTTAGTAGACATTAGTCATGGAAAATGCAGAGGAATCAGCCTAGTGCAACAATGAGCAGGGGGGGAAAGAAATCTTCACTTTACTCTTTACGGAAGCACAGTTTTTCAAGACATGCTGTCCACATACACGCTCAACACACACACACCCCCACAGTGAAAAGATAACAACTGAAAAAAACAGTTTTCATGTGAGTCCTCAGTTCTCCCCACCTAAAAGCAGACCCCAGCTAACAGATCCTCAGTAGTATAGCTGTACTGTAGAAGGAACAGTAGCAGAGGGCCGAGTAGAAGGTCAAAAAGCAGAATCCCAACATACATCAGATGGTGGGAGCACAGGGGACGCTGCTCTGTAAGCAATTCCCCCTTCCTCTCTGCAGCCTCTTCCCACACGCCTCATCCACACAGAGCTCCAGTTTGTTTGGAGGCAGACTCCAGAAATTCTGTTAAACTGGGGCAACGGTTTGACAACAGGTACCCAGTCTGGAAACTTCTCCTGAAGACACTCTTTTAGTTAAAAAAAACTTCAAGTCTATTTTTAAGTTTAAAAATATTTTGGTATTTCAGGATACTGTCTTAGCCATACTGCCAAGACAAGTCTAGACGTTTCCCAGCAAAACCACCTCTAATTAAAAATATCAGTACTCATTCTATATCATTTGTAGAAAATTTAAACTTCCAATGAGATTGAATAAGTAGACACACACACAATATAAACAAAAACTGAGACACAAGAAATCTCAAAGTCTCTCACAGAAGGAATCTGGGGAAGAAGACAACACACCTATACCTCACAAACACATTGAGAGAGTTCAAAATGAAGATTTGAATAAGGTCTTACTCTTCAAATTGGCATTGTGTTCACCAAAAATAACCTTCAGTGCCGAAGACTTGAAAGAGTGGGGGAAAGGGAAGGTCCAAATATAAATACAGGGGCAAAAAGTCAAACTAAGAAAAACACAAATATACCTTTTAGGAAAGTGGGTGCTGAAGGAGGATACAAGATGATACAAGTACAGCATCGCAAATACTTCTGCTAAAATGGGACTTGCTAGAATTAATAAGCCTGGGGTGTTTCAAGGTTATGAAGCACTCCAGCATTGCTGAAATAAGACAACTTGTGCCAGTATACCCAAATAGGACAACCATTCCATTACATAGCTTTGAGTCAATGTAGTTTAAGGTACTGGAGTAGGAAAAACAAAATCTCAGTTCAAGCTAACAGCCTTTCCCGGGCAGGAGTCACAAGAGCATCCATACTGTCAGATACAACGCCACAGATCAATATTCCAAAGTGTTACTTCAGGCAACACAAGGTGTACAAAGGCTATAGAGCTCTACTCACATGACATTGGACAATTTACAGAGGTAACTATAATTCCCATAAAGCCAAATCATTCACTCTTCTTTGCACATTCATGAAAATGGAATAGCCTTCCTGCTGTATAATCCTGGCACTGTTATTGGAAGAATAAAAAGTTTAGTCTTCTCTGTAGATAAAGAAATTACAAAGTAACTATAAGTCATACTCTAAAGACAAAATGACTGAAAAGACTTTAAGAAACAAAGTTTTCAAAAGCTTACATAAATAGGCATGCTGATATGGAACTAAAATGGCTCCATCTACTGGTGAAAATATACATTTCCTTTGTCATGACATGCTCTCTCTACTGAAGCAATTTTAACTCCCAGTGAAACAAGGAACTCGGAGGGTGCCAAGCACAAACACCGACTCTTACACAGATAATCCCTTCTAATAACCATTGAGATATGTTGGCAAGGTAGATTTGGGATGCTTGCATAATTGATATTTATTCTCAGTAACAAAAAAAGGAGCTTCTAAGATGTTAGGACTGACTTTTTAAATGCAAACGTGCTTTTTTAAAAATAGCAGTAGGTGAAAATATTACATTGTTAACTGTGCAAATGTAAATTTAAAAAAACATATTCATGAATATTGTAAGATCATCTGTATAAGAACCAATAGTCTCATTTTCGCATTCAGACATTTACTGATCTACAGGGTTAAGTCATTTGTAGTGCTTTTCTCCATCTGCTTATTTACAAAAACCTCATTTTAATCTCACTATTAACATAACTATTTCAAAACATTAGCTAGACAGCTACCTTAATTTTAGCAAAAAAAATGTGAAATGTCCCTAAACTTTATCATTCCAGAATATGCTATACCAAAAGTATGACAGTATTCTTTTGAGACCTTCTCTAGCTAAGTTCAAGTATATTCAAGTTACACTGTATTTTATCAATCACTAGTTATAGAGCAGTTCTATTTACCAAGTACTACTTCACAGCCACCAAAGATCTTGTGTAACAGACATCCTTTTATAAAGGATATCAATATTCAAAACCCAACAGCTATCATGGTGACATGTCAAAGGTCACCTACAGGAGCAGATCAGTCCCATGGATACAAGGCAACAAGTACCCTGTACACCCTACAGCTCAGCAAATAAAACTACTGCAAGGAAGCCTAATTAAAGTTCTCAAGTAACATATCAAGTTTTTGACAGCCATGGTAACTTTTTAAGAACTCCAAAAGATACACTTTAACAGCAGCTTACAGTACTTTAACAGCAGCTTACAGTACTTTAACTCCGAGGTGATCAGAGACATTGCTCATAGCCCACTGTATGGTGCAAGTTGTACAAGGTATGCACCCTATCCAAACAGCACAATACAGAAACACAGCTTGTCTCTCAAAAGTCAGACTCAAGTCTGCAAGGTTGTCAAGCCAGTAAAATTCTCTCTCATCAGAGCTATTTAGCTAGAGCACTGCCACACCAGTATAACTGTATTGCTGTAGCTTATGGAGAGCATGTGTTCGGCCAGATGCCACGAACTCATGGGGGAGGACAGTTTCCTGCACAGTCCTCAATTATGCAGTATAAACATACCCTCAGTTACCCTTGTCCAGCCATAAAGGGAAAACGTTGGTTCAAGCTTACTATGTTAATATGAAAAAAATTTATATGTACCAGCATAATATTCTTCAGAGACCTGTTATTTGACTTACCATCACAAAAGCCACATGTCAAATAAGAAGACAAATAATCACACAAAAGAACACTTTCCACTATTTAATTTCTAAAACAGTATGTAATCCAAGATAGGTGGAAAGATACAAAGTAGTCAGTTCTGTAAAACTGTTTTACTGTACTGCTGCTACTTACATCTTTACATATAAAGTAGCACCAAGGTAAATCAAGGCTTAGAGCATATTTTAAAAGAAATTGTTTCAATAACCACCCACATAGCTAAGTACTACATAGCTAGACAAAGCTACCAAACTATCTGAAATGCAGTAACTGCGACCAAAGCTTAGTTCAGAAACCATGTTTTCTATTCTAGCTGCCACCAAATACCTGGTTCTCCCCTGAAATCCATTCACGAAAAATGAAGTTATATTTAAGATTTTTCCTGAAAAGAAAAAGCACTTTGTATTTTTGATTATCAAGCTGTTCAAGTTGTAACTACCCGCAGATTCTGATACTTGGGATAATTCTCATCGATTTGTGTATTTTTTTTTTATTTCAAGTGGTTCTGACATCTGTTACCCTATACTCCTACAAGCCTTCATGGGTTTTGTTACGGATTTGACAAGCTGGAGTACCAGATGCTACCCTGTTGCGCTGAAAAGATGCATCAGTATAAAGGAGTGGACAGACCCCATTTGAGGCAATGGTGTGTGTTGGTGAAGCGGGTTGTACCTAAAAGAGTCTTCAAATGAAGCCTGAAGTGACAGCCCAAAACTGTCATTGAAACACAGCCACTGTTGAACAGGAAAGTCTAAAACCCACCTGATAATGTGCATGCACAGCTGTTAAAAAATAAAAGCGGTAGCCAACCACATAGCCACTTCAGAAAAAGCACAGGCACACTAATGCCCTCTTCAGTGAGATATGGCAGACCACATTACTTTAATGCCTTGATTAGGAAAGCCAGAAGGAGAAGCCTGGAAATATGCCCGTCTCCAACAAGAGCCACTTTCAGTTATATCATCATCTACAGTAGAATAGTGATAAAACCAGACTTGTTTCATTGAAGGAAAAAGAAGACACAAAGAAACAGAAACCCATTACTTAGCAATACTGCATGGGCTATGACCATTTTATGATATACATGAAGTAGTATCAAATACTAAAGAAAAAAAAAGGCAGATGGAAACTTAAGATAAAAAAGTATTTTGAAAATATTACCTGCAAAGTACCTAGAGACAGAACTGCAATACACGTTCCTTTAAATGCTACTTACAGCTGTTGCAAAGAAACCCACAATAACAAACACTAGAAGCTAGGACCAAGATCACTGGTATGCAGTACCAAGAATTTTAATACCATCACTGTAACAGCTAAACTCACCACTGTGTAGAAAGCAACATACTAACACACTCCACTCCTATTTAAACAAACAAAAAAAGAATGAGCATAAGTAGCTGTTGAGGGAAGACAAGCATACAACTCCTCCTTAGACTCTCACAACCTCCAGCTATTTCCAGCTCAGACTTCCTGAGGCTGTTGCTCATCATTTACTAACCTCAGTGTAAATGTTTTCCAATGTTCGTCCAACCTCCCCTTAAGTCCACAAAAACTTGTGGATACATCGTATAGCAAGTATACCTCTGAATTCCCTACGCTGAGTGAAGAACCACCTCCTTTTTCTTTTGTTCTGAACGTAGTGCCTACCTCTGATTTGACTGTGCCTCCTCTTCCATTTTCACCAGCTCTCCACAGGAGTTTTATAGAGCGTTACCATATCATTGTCCCATCATCTCTACCAGGCTGACAAGTCCTAGCCTGTTCAATTATTTCTCATCTAGGAGCTAATTCACATCTTGTTGCCCTTCAGTGAACCTTTTCCAATAATAATGCATCTTTTCTAAGATAAGGGACAAAACAGCTTACAGTACGCAAGGTATGAAAGAACCATGGATTCTGGTTCTTTCCAGAACCAGTACATATCTTTTTCCTATTGTATTTTCCAGTCATCCCAGATCTTCTGATCATCGGTTGCTCTCTGGTTGTAATAACTCTATCAGGCATTTGCTTCACCTCCTCCTTTCGACTTTCACGTACACATTGCCACAAAGCAGTCTCCTCAAAATACCAGTCCTAAACCATTGATCATTCTCTTCATTAAGAGTGGACCTAAAATACAAAACAAGCAAGATTAAAGGGTATTTTACACTTCTGATTAAATAAATTCAGTGGGGGGGATTGACTGACAGGGGTGCTCCTCCACACAAGGAGCACCAGAGCTTACTCAGTACATATCTAATTCTACATAAACACAGAACCACCTAATTTACCAACACTAGAGGAAGGAAGAAAAGGAAGTGTTAGGGAGTTCTTTGTTTGATCATGCTTCTGTATTTTTAAGCCGCAGCACTTAAGTTCTCAGATTTGGTTCACACTCTCTACAAAGTCTTTTTGCCTTACCAAGACGTTTATTTCTGAAAAAGCTATGCATGTGCAAGCAGTTTCAGCAAGCTCTGCTAGTAGGAAGGTGGCCTGTACTACCAGAAGCACAGGATTAGAAAAATTAAGTCAAGCTGTATTGTCAAAAATACTCATGTTTTCGATTAAGTAGCTTTCATGTATATAAAATTATACCTCTTGCATACAAAAACTCCAATAAATCCAACACTGCTATACTATGTAATTGCCCAAAGATCAGCATGTCCCATCTTTTCTTTAAGCCATTTACTTCATGTGTTTTCCCTAGAAATTCCTTTTTTCTAGTTCCTACTAATCTTTCTGCTCTCTCACTCTTCTAACCATTTCAGTTATGTCTCAGCTGCAGTCACCTCCTGAATACACTTTGGCACCAAGGTTAAGCTCCTGACTAGGCGTTGCTGTTGCAAGGAAACCAACTTGGACCGTTCCACTGAGCACCTCTGTTCAAAACTCCTACACTAAAAATGTCCATGCGGTAGTAAGTACAGCAGCTTATGGGTTTGTCCCAGAAGCCCCTAGTTATTTTCTGTTACAATAGAATGTAAATGACTCCTGCAGGGCACCTTGACTTTCATGAAGTCTGTAATCCTCTTTTCATTTGGATTCACCTGAGGGTAACGATTAGCATCTTCGCCTTTAACCCCACACACTTGAAGCCCAAAGCTTTTGCAACTTGCTCCACACAGCCTAACATCTCTTTACTAGATGGGAATATTGTCCTGCCAGCTAAGAAGAAATACCTCCTACAGAGAGGGAAGGTAGCTTTCATGAAAGTTGAACCTATCAAGCAGTCTGCCCTTACCAAGAACTTATCTTGAACAAGCTAACACTAATTAGGAATATGGGGTCAGAGACAAGAAGGTGGAGAACCAGTCTAGAACAGATCTACAAAATCTTTAGAGGTGAGCACATACATTAACTTCTGAAGCCAACATACAAAGATTGCAATCCAAGGAATTTGCAAAATTCATGGACCTTTGAACCACTAAGTTATCAACATTCCTGTTATAACAAAGGAAAGACACACTAAACATCCTGATGCCACAGGAAGCCAGCACTTCATTAGTTTGCCAATTTTACCAAATGTGACTCAAGTCTCTCCTTGAAGTGTAGCGGAAAGATGATGAAAAGTCACACGTTTTCAATGTTATTTCTCTGTCCATCACAGTGTTCTTTGTGTCACAGACTACACATCCCTCCTCTTCAGGCACTGAAAACAAGTCACTGTGCGACACCTTTCTGGAAAACGCCTCGAAGGAGAGTATCAGAGCAAGGGCTCAGAGGCTCATTAACAAAATCCAGACTTTGAGTCATCTGAAGGGAGGGGAAATTACAACTGTGGAACCACATGTATTTTTCAGTAGCACAGGAAGTAAGGCAACACATGTCTGCTTTACTTAGCCACCGGCCCGGGAAGGAAACGAACCCGAGCTCCGTAGTTTTATCCATCTCTCCCCCCCACCAACACTCGCGCCCCCCCTAGGGCAGAAATCCGCCGGGGAACCGTATCCACCACCTGACCCGACTACGCGGCCGTGCAACATGAGGACAAGGGGAAGCTCGCTGCCTGCCATGTGTGCGCACTTCTCCCTCGCCCAGGAACTCGTCAGCGAGCGGGGCCGGGGGGCAGGGAGAGAAAGGCGAGGCCGGGGGGAGGGGGGGGCGGCCGCCGCACCGCCCACACGCCCACCAACCGCCGCCGGCACAAGCCCCGCGGGGATCTCACAAAGGAAGCGGGACGGGGACGGGGTGGGGGGGAGACGACGGGACCCACGGGGCCGGGGCGGACTCAGCCGCCGATCGCACGCCGCGGCGGCGCCCGGAGCCGGCGGCGGAACAAAGGCTCCGGCCCCACCAACGCCACCGGGGGGGAGGGGGGGACCACGGCCGCGCGCACGAGGCCGGCACGCGGGCACACCTGCGCCCTCCCGCCCCGCGGCGAGAGGGGCCGCGGACCCCCCGGCGCTCAGGTACCGGCGGCGCAGCTTCCGCGTCCTGCCGCCGCCGAGGGCTGGGGGAGCCAGAGGAGGGTCCCCCGTCTCCCCCCCTCCTTCACTCGACAAAGGGGGAACGGGACGCGGGAGGCGCTGCCCCGCGGCGGCCCTTTGTGCGCCCCACCACCACCACACACTCACACCCCCCACACACACCCCACCCCCGCGTTACCGTGGTGAGCAACGGTCTCATCTGCTCGCCCGCCCGCTCCTCTTCCATCGCGGCCCCGCCGAGATCGCCCGGCAAAGGGAAGCGGAACGGGAGGCGGGAGGCGGACGCGCGGGCTGGAGCCGGGGCTAGGCGGCTGCCTGGCGGAGGCGGGCGGCGCTGGTGCCCTCAGGACGGGACGGCCGCGACTGCTCCGCCGCGCCGAGGCGGGGGGGTGGTGTGGGGGGGGGAGAGGCTGAGCCCAGACCGACTCGGCGCGCCCGGCTCCCCCCGCCCCGCGCGCGACCGGCAGCGCCGCCAGCCAATGGGGAGGGAGCGCACCGCCCGGCGCGTCGACGCCCCCGCGTCCGCCCGTCCGCGCCCACCCCCCACCCCCCCCTCACAGACACACACACACACACACACACGGGGCGGGGCGCGCGAGGGGGCGGCGGGGAGCGTTGTTCCACGCGGAGCCGCGTGGCGGGCGGCCCCCGTCTCGCCTCAGCCGCCGCCTGCCCCGCGCGGAGGCCGCCCGTTACCGGGGCGCGGGGAGCTGCCCCTGAGGGAGAGGCTCAGAAGGGACGGGTCGGCGGGAGCGGCGCGGTGAGCCGCCGGTGCCGGCGGACGCAGAGCGGGTAGAAGCTGCCGGTGGCGACGGCTGTTTGACGCTTGCCTGGCGCAGCGGCCCTTCTCGCGTGCTGGTAACTTCTGCCAGGCTTTTACCACGCAAGCTCAAATTTTCCATGCCAGGTGCCCTCCTCGGGCTGATTTTTTTAATTTTTTTTTGTGTGTATGTTGGGGGGGGAAGTAACCAAAATAATTCAGTCATTTCAAAAAATAATATTATTTGCCCTCGTGTAAATATTCCAACAATCCTTTATTCAAAAGGCTGGGGGGGAGATAGAGTCAAGGTTGTGCTCTTGGCTGCCTCTCTGAAGTTTCGCTCCAGTAAAAGTTTTTAGAAAGAAGCAGCTGCTTACCCTTGTCTAGTAAGAGATAACTTTCGCCTCGTCTGCCCCCGTGAAGATTACACCCTCTCTAGACACGTTCAGTTCCAAAACACCTCGCACTGATAGGACCAAACGCACACCTACACAGCAGATGCACCATCCCTTTGCGCTTCCTATGCTCGATAACATGCTTGCATCACCCTGGGGTTTCTCCTTATTGCACCCACTACAGTTTTTTGGGGGAAGAGGGGGAGTTGTACACTGTGGCCCCTTTTTCCACCCTGAAACCCTGCCTGGCCCTAGTAGAAGGCAGCCTTTATTCACCCGGGACTTCTGGACTGAGTTGTCAACGAAGCTCTAACACCATAAAGGCAACAAGGTGACGTGCGCCGGCAGGGCAGAGATGCCACACAGCTCCACAATGTGTCCCTGGACTGCTTTCGGGATGTTTTGGGCATAGTGCTTGTTTGTTACATACAGCATGTGAACTTTGAAGTGTCAGGGAGAAAATACCAGTGACTTCACTGAAGGCCCGGTCCCTGCTTGTCTTCTGAAAGTGACAAAGTCTGGATGGGTGACCTGAAGAGGGGCGCAGAGATTTGAGGATCAGGGTGGCATCAGAGGAGATGCAGTGTAAAAGAGAAGGCAGGCTGACTGACGCACGTGTAACACAGTCAAGGCAGATCAAGGGAAGGGGATCAGAATTAGGCTGGGTCTCAAAGACGACCTCTCAGAGATAAGAGAGCTGCTGGTCTTATCAGCAGCTTTAGAAGCAGCAAGCGAAAGGAATGTGTGCATCAGCAAACACCGTGCAGGACTAGGAACACTATAAAAGGAGGCTCTGCACAGCCCGCAGCGGACAAAAATGTAAACCTGGCTGTGGAGGCAAACCAGGCCTCTCCTGCTGCCTACCAGCAGGAGGCTTAGCAGGGCTTTCGAGAGCCGCCTGCTCTGGAGGCTGGCCACAGGCTAGCAAAAGGCTCTGAACCCTCGCCTAAGCGTGGGCAAGAAGAGCTGGTTGGTGACCAGCAGTCCTCTTTGTGCTTTTCAGGAAAGGCACTGGCAAAGGCAGATCAGTCTGCAGATGAAAATAGTTCACTGTTTCTCTGAACAGAAGCAGAAGTCCTGGAAGGAACAGCAGGTGCACACACTGTTGGATGGCACTGGGTACAGATGCAGTCCCGGCCATGAGGCCAGAGCTCCTGACCCACACAGCTTGGAGGAAGCTTTCAAATGAATGACTTGGCATGGGTCTACACCAGGTCACTATAACCTGTACTTTGAGGAACATATCATTAGCGTAAGCTACACCTGCCTGGTTGTACTGAGGAGATGAAGTAAGGCAAGCTGTGTGGAACTGATTGAACAGGCAGCAATCTTAACACACTCTTCAATCAAAGATTATGACCTGGATAAGGTCTCAGCTGAGTTTGAACAGATAATAGACAGAAATAAAGCACTGTGCACCACCGCCACAAAAATAATAACCTTGCTATAAAATGCCTTGATACACCTGCAGTGTAACTGTGACCTATTCTGTCCTTTCCTCTTCCAGGAACAGTACTGGCAGAGTTTCAACTCAGATAAACCATTGAAAATGATCTTGCACCAGACAGCATGGGTAGTAACTGGGATGGATTGTAACTTCAGGCCCCACATAATTAGTGCTAAATAGGTGTCTTGGGAGGCAGATCACAAAGGTCCTCCTTTGATAGTCAGGTGAACACAACCCATCTTTCACAATCACAGAACTTCTCCATTCTCTGGGGACTCAGTCCAGAGAACAGTAATGTCTAAAGTAAGGACTTCCCGTAATGTGCAGTAAACTACAGTATTTGGTGAGGTTCCTCAGGGGACAGCAGACAGCATTTCTGAAAACTCAGCCAGAGTGAGAAGAATGTTTAGTCCATCAGAAAGGAGCCCATTGACACGGATGTCAGTTAGGTTTTGGCATTAAAGGATGTTCCTTTTCCATGATCCTTTTGATCTCTGAAGGGGGGTTCTGAAGAGGGATCTCTGCCGAGATGCTCTAGCGCTCTTTCCCCTGGCATCAGAGAACACCCAATAGACAAACCAAGGCGCAGTAGGGCAGTAGGGCCCAGCATTCATTCATCGTACTTCCTTTGGCACACTATGCTCAGAACAGTATCTCCAGGTGAACACCCAGTCATTTGCTGAGCTGAAAAACTTGTTTGCTCACTGCATTCCATCTGGTCACTGTATGTATAACTATAGCAGAAAAGGCCAACCTAGCTTCCCCATGCCATGCTGCCTGAGTAAAAAGAGTGATACCTCTGTTCACATCAAGTTAACCAGAGCTTCACAAAGTTCAAAACCTACCTTGTCCAAAAGCCATTACTGAAATAGAAGCAAGCCAGCTTTGCACATGTGTGACAGTGCAACTGTCTCTAACACACCAGATGACATATGAAAGGAGATGGAGAGGGCTTGTGTGGCACTGAAGAAGTGGATCATCGTTATTTTCAGTAAGATAATGTAGCTGGTCCACCAAGAGTGGCCTGATGGTGCTTTTCCTCCCCTCCTCTTCCTCCCTTTCTTCCCCTCACCCCCCCCCACCCCCCCCCCATTCTTGGACATGGATGGAAGAGGCAGAAATTGCTGGATAAGCTGGATCTCTGATTAGGAAATTGCCTGTCTCCTTAAGGCAGAGTCATCAGTGTCAGCTTTACACTTTACTCTCCGGCTGTTTAATTTCTTGCCAACTATCAGGCACTTACAGGGCTCAAAGGAGGGAAGTTAGGGGCTGATAAAAGCACGTTCCGTCCAGCCTGACACCAGCATCCGATCCACTCCAGTCATCAGCTGCTCTGGCAAGTATGACCTCTGGCAGGAAGTTACCACAGACCTCACAAACAGGATGAAAAGATGGCATTTGATGGGATAACTGCAACAGCCATTACCTCTACCAAAGCAGACTTTTTCTCAAGGTTTCTGTCTGTTAATGCTGGCTGTTCTTACAGACTGACACAGTATCATTAATGAAAACATTGGCAACTTCAATGGTGGGGAGTACCTGGTGCAGGTAATCACAAGAAGAGATTATTTTGGCAGCAGTAGTGCCCCTAAGAAGAGCCCTAAGAATGGTGAAGGAAGAAAATGCTAAGAGCCAGTATTCCATAGTCCCTGTTACCTTTTCTCCCTAGAGAAAGCAGAAATCATTTCCATGGCTAGGACAGAGTTTCAGACTGAGAAGCCACCAATGGAAAAAGAAAAGGAGAGAGGAGCTGAAGGGGGAAAGACGACAAGGGGACTGGCTCTTCTATCTCATTAGAGCATCTGATGCTGGCAGAAGCAAACAAAAATTCAAGAAAGGAAATCACTATGTGAGGAGGAGAGGGATGCAATATGCAAAAACTGGTTCCTATAGCTGCAGTAGAACAAAGAACATTTAAACAGGACTAACAAAAGTCAAACAAAAGGGATAAGGGCAGAGAGACACAAATACTAGTGCAAACAATCACAGGTACAGCAGGAAACAGGCAAGAGAAACACCTGGGTAGGGTGAGAAAACTGTCTCCAAGCAAAGAAGTGGAGTAAGCTTGGGGAGAAAGATGCTGATCTCTTGGGGATCAGAAAGATAACTATCAGATGTTAAAAGGGGAGTGGGGAGAAGAAGGGGTAAGGAAAGAAACACACAAACTAGAGCTGCAAAAGGACAGAAGCATTCTGGCTTCATGCTCTTAAAGACAAAGAAAAGGGTCTAGGGAGAGAAGAGTTCTCTGCTAGGAGGCAGAGTATAGCAGAAAAACTGAAGAGTCTCAGAACCCCTGCCAATGTACTTTCTACATCACAATTTAAATAATGAAACTTAGAATGCAACTAAACCATGCATTCTTTACTTTCTAGGTACCTGTTTGCCAGGTTCAGACTGCAAAAAAGCCAAAGACACTTGCAAATGAAACCAGAGGATGTTGCATTTTGAAGATGAGTGTCATACAATACTTAACACTTAAAAAAATTACCAGTTGCAGGTGTCTCAAATTGGATACTGAAGATTAGTTGAAGCTCTTGACATTGGCTAGCCATCTGCAAAAGGATAAATACCCTTTCCTTTACTTGTGAAAGCTGTAATGAAAGTCAATGCTTATAAAACAACCAGACATATAAAGATGAATACTAGTAAAAAGCATAAAATAAAAACAATTTCATCCCCAGAGCAGTAAATGATAAAGTAATAAATACATCCTAACCCTGCACAACTAAGATAAAGCACTGAGAAGTTGTTCATTAAGTGAATGCTGTCATTTTTTTGTGTGCTGAATGCAGTAAGAATGGTCTTGTAAAAAACTAACAAACGAACTGAAGCAACTGTGTAAATTAAGACCATCTCATAAGGCATATGAGCAACAGGGTCAAATCAAAACTAAGAGCAACCTGCATTCTGGCAGATCCTAAACTAAGATTTACAAGTGTTGATTGCTTCTCTCCTCACAGTTTGTGGGTGCAATATTAAATGCAAAATTGTGACCAAATATTTATTGTATATTAATATGGCCAGGGATCAAAGCTAGTCTTGTTTCTTTCCAGAATATTTATTGTTCTATGTGGTTTTTAAATGCTTATGAAGACATAATCACAGGCCTGAGTTCATAATCTAAAGCTAAGAAAAAAAGCAGACTAGAGGACAAGTGCAGCATGTTTGAGGTATACCAAAATTACCAAATTCCAAAGTTGAGGCGTAATCAATACCTCTCCTAAAACCACCTCTGTTGTGATGCCCTCATAAGAGATTTCAGTGTAAACAAAGCAGTGATGTCACCATCATTACAGTCACTAGCTTGAATGAGTACAGGTTCAGATGAGTAAAGTAGATTTGAAAGGTATATAGCAAGTCAAGACAGGTTACTTAGGAAACAAAATCACTTCCACTTCATTTTGTCTCCTCAATTCTCCTGTCTTTTAGAAGATCAATTGTCTTTATGTTTCTTCTTTCTTCCATATAAAGAGAAAGAAAAATACACATTTTAAATGGGTATGTGTTTGAGCTGTTACATAGTTCAAAAAGAGATTTAGGCTAGGGAAATTTGTTTCAGTTTGTCTTTAAAAAAAAAGAGAAGAAAAATCTACCACTTAATCATGTCACAATACTGAAATCAGTACCGACCTCTGACAGAAGGAAAAGATTTACTAGCTTCTGTTATAGAACCCGCCATTTTAGAGGGCATGGTCAGATAGTATGAAAGGTCTCTAACAATCTACCAAATGTCTTGATTGTGTGTCCGTCTGTTGCTATTTATCCCTCTTTATTACCAGCTTTACTCATACAGAGTACTTACCTTGTCTGCGCACAGTAACACAAATAAGAAATTTGGCAATCAACAGTAGCAGCAGCAGACTTCAAAGAAAATTTTCAGTTAAATATATGCACCTGATTTTTAACCCAAATTTGTATGTCTTCCCTCATCCAGTTTGTGTGCAATATCTAAAATTTAAGAAATGTCAGCCCCCAGTACAGAAAAGCAGTGAAATCCATCCTCAGACTTAATCATATGTTTAATGCTTACTGGATCAGGGCACCAACTCAGCATCACCATGGCCAGCTTACTACAAGAAGAGGTCTTCCTGACATTCCACGTTTATATTGTTTAGCTCTATGGTAGCCATCATATTTACTTTTTTTCCCTAGGACAAAGAAAGGAACAGTTGTTTAACGTAAAAGACAACACTGGCACAATTTAGGCTGGAAAAAGTTTCTAGACACCAGAAGAATGAAGGAAACACTTTTAAGACAAGTCTAGGGCAACCTTGAGAAAGCAAGAAACTACTTAGTTTAAGATAGACCTTGAAGCAGTCATTAAGGATTTTAGCATGTAAATGCTTGCAGTAGCAGAGGACTCTTCCAAGAAAAGCTTCCAAGAAGTTCTTTCCAATCCTGTGGTCTCACACATTACACATCTGCACTTGTTCCTTGCATTCTATATAGGCTCTCAGTGTAATATTTTAACCTCACCTGTGCAGGCCTTCAGATCATCAAAACAATTAGCACCCTTTATTAAAGCACTGCTTGGCCTAATGTCCCGAGTTTAACCTTTAACCCGTTCCTCAGCCAAGGAAGAATATTAAAGGTTAGTCAACTTCTGTAAAAAATTTTCACTTGCACAGCAAGAAGATAGCAAATGAACACCAAAGATACTCATATATCCTGGGTTCCAAGTAGTTGAGGTAAATTGTGCAATATGGGACACCAAATCTCTTTTCCCATAAGGCTCTTTAGATGATCATATTCTTCCCACACAATTTCTCTTCCATCACCCCAGGGAGTTTAATCATACCTGTTGTGATGAAAAGCCAACTTCTAAATGAGTTTGGACACCCTCTGGACTCAGTTCCAAAACGCCCAATTAACTACGTGCCAATTATCTATATACAAAATGCCTTCAGAGTTGGCATTTCTATTTCACAATGTCATACCACAAGGTCTTCACCCAGGTTCATGTGACTGTACTTTTAAAAACAGTTGTAACATCATCTGCATTAACATAATTTTCCTTTCTTTCAATAATAATTTTAAACATAAAAGTGGGGATTTTTTTAGTTTTTATCAGTAGAACTATTCTTTACTCACTACGCTATCAGTAGCTTAATTTTTGTTTATGAAACTATGTAACTGGGCTAAAAAATTAATAACAAAAATATACACTATATTTATGCAATCTCTACCTTTACAAATGAAGTATCTTTACTACGTACTAAGTTTTCAATTTGCTACTGTGGTCTTTACTTTCTGACCAACAACAAAGCCAAAAAGCATGTCTAACTTCAGATACTTTTCTTCTTTATTTGACAAACTTCAGCTCTTGAGAAGTAAGGTACTTAGGGACAGAAAACAGCAACATAAAGTCACAGCCTTTAATAAATCGTTATAATAAAATATCTAATTACAGATTGCAACTTCAGTGTTTTACTGAATATTAACAAATTTATTAAACATTGCCTTTTCCAACTCTAGCATTCAGGCATAACCCTATATATTTCTATTTTCTCCACAAGAGTTAGGGAATCTTTACTTTAAAAGGGGAATTAAGCAAGAAGATGAGAGTTGGCAAGAATATATCAATAAGACAGGGAGGCAACTCTAACCCCTGGCCTCCTGAGACAGAACAGATTTGAATGTTGTTTCTAACAGAGCATGGAAAGGATAGTGAAAAATGTGTTTGTTGATGAAGGACGTGACTGATGCAAATGAGGTTACACGTCCCACTAGGCACAGCTTTGTGATATTTTGGGGGAGGAAGTGGGTGGCCTACTTTGCTTCCTCCCTCACTTAAAGAGAAATACTTACTGCATAGATCATCATTCCCTCTGTCTCTGGTTTTCTGGCACTGATAGAAGAGCATGGATGTAAGGAACATTTATTTACAAGTCAAATTCATGTCCCACATTTTGTTATGTTGTAATTAACTTTAAGACGACAGTTCTGCTAATGAGCTGTATATATTCCCTAATGCAAATCAGATTAGGAATTACTGACGTTATAACCTCCTCACGAGGAGACTGTTGTCAAAGTCCCTGGTGTAAATGCGACTTCTAGAAAGTTCAAGTCTCCTATCTGAGACACCTAAAGAATATCCTTTAACAACGTACTACATGAAGATTCTCAACTGAAAGGAAAAAGAATCAATGGCAAATTTAGCTGCATTGTTCAGGAGATAAAGCAATTACAGCACAAATCCAGAGATTACTGTCCCTCTGAATATTTTTCTTAGCAAAGATGACTCCTCACAAATCACCAACAGATAACACAAAACAAAGTAATACTTTCCAGGTCCTTATAACCTGATCTATTCTTGTATCTTTTTCTTAATGAAGAAGCTTTCATCGGATTGTTCTAATGGGTGGGATGTCTGCAAAAAGGTCTAGAAAAGTCAGATCACAGTTGAATATTTGGGGGTTGGACTAGATGAACCCCAGAGGTTCCTTCCAACCCTGACCATTCTGTGATTTTCCTGAGCCGCTGTCAAAGTGCACTCTTGTTCTTGTCGTTCGGGACTCTTCCCGCATGTGCTTTCTATTCTAATCACTTGCTCTATTTCCAGTCTGAAAATCGCCATGGCACAAATCCCACCCATTAGGCAATTTTGGGCAAAGAAGCTATGAGGGTTAGAGCAAGAAGAAAGCAGCCAGAAATGAGACTGGCCGGCTAAGGAAATCAAGGTACAGTATGATCTGTCTCAATTCCTAAATTGCCTGTACTTCAGTCTAGAGGATTTACTGAGTGAGCTGGCAGTGTGCTTAGAAGTGATGGCCCTAGGCCATCACAGTGAAAATGGAAACTACTACCTGCACTTTCTGTGCTATACCACATAAGTTCTTATAATATTTATGAAAGTACCGAATTGTAAGTAAATGCTATCCAGGACAATTGTTCTGTCAACAAATGGAGCACACGTTTCTGCAGCACTCTGGTAACTGAGTAGGAGTCAGATTACAACCCATCAGACGGCTGGGAAGCTAAGTTTTCCCTTGTGATTGCAAACCAGCAAGTTGTTTTTGGCAAGATACAAATAGCTATGTCCCTGACAGATATCTAGGCACTGAATTTCCAATTATGGACAAGTTGCATTTAAGAGTTTCAGATCTGAATTATGGACTTCACCTTAATTCAGCAGCTATTGCAAAACAATTTGCCTGTCAAGTTACAGGCCAATCTGGGGGGGGAAAAATATAGAAATTTGGCAAAAGTTTGCTAATGTACTTGCATTTATTTAGCAAAGGATTAAAGTGCCTAAAGCCAGCCCACATGGATTTTATCTCAAAAGTGTCTTTTTTTCTTTTGATTGATTGATATTAGTGGGGCTTGAGGTGAGAAGGCAAGTTGGAGTCTATCCATATCAAAATTTAGACAGAAAAGATAAAGAGCTTTCTGGATTTTCCTCCTCTGAATTTGCAAAATTAAAATTTTATCCTGTCTCACCATCTTCAAAAATTATCTGTCTGTATTGACACAGTCAGCTTCCACACAGGTGCCTTCAAAATTCCTTTGTACTACAAGTTTCATTTCTTGTTTATTTCTTATTGCAAAAAGCTGTTCTGCACAGCTTTACAAGTACATGGGATAGGCCATACTATCTTTGTGCTGCTAAAACGTTCTTTATATTCTTCACAATGCTACTTCTTTATTATGGTCTGTTTTAAAGGTGCACCATAACTGGACAGTCTCAAATTCCTGTCTGATAATAAAAAAGTCAGATTTCTTGAAAGATAAAACTTTTCTCTTTGTGATCGTGCAGCTCACCTAACATAGCAGAAAGTTTCATACACAACATTTGCTCAGGAATTCATCCAAAGTGGCTTTAGTAAAATCAGGTCATTAATGAAATATATTGGCCTTGCTATTTATTGTATACTATTTACTGACTATTCTTCTGGCAACTTTCTATGTATGTTAAATTTTCTCTTTTAAAAACTTGAGGTAGAATCAATATCTAGAAAAAATAAGTTTAAATAAATAAGGAAATAGAAAATAAGTGGAAACAAATATGGAAGTGGATTATTTGGGAACGAGATTCACAAAACACAAAAAATTCCTTCCAACTTTTAAACCAGGCTACCTAACCTGAAATGCTTTATGTCTATAACAAGATGTCTGTATTAGCAACTAGATTGCTACATGTGCCAAATGGCTTACAGCAATTACTCTAAAATTTAAGAAAATCTAGGTTCTTTACTTAGTGCACATGTAACAATTTAGATTTCAAATAGTCAAACCTGGAAAAAAAGTAAACAAAACAGGCATAAATCTTGAACCTAACTCATGACTCTCATTTCAAGTCAGCTCCCAGTTACAAAACTCTTGCTTAGTTTGCTGACTGTTGCATCCGCTCAAGTATTCCCAGTCTAAAGTACAAAACAAAGCAAGGATCCCTGTGTTACTCCCTCAAGCTTGGTATCATGTAGGACACACACCTCATGTGGGCTCATTGTTCAGGGTACCTGTAAGAAGAAATGTAAAATGGTAAAAACTGCTGTACTAGATCAAATCATAGCTCTTTATGTTCCATATTCTGCTTCTGACACTGGCCACAGCAGAGGCTGAGCAAAAGAAAAGAAAAAGAAATAGAACAATTTTAGTATGGTCTTCCCCCTGGTACATCCTCCCAGATCTCAGCAACCAGCATAGGGATCTCTCAGTCTGAAGGCTGTCTCCAGACCGTCATGTTGAAGAGCCAATAGACAAATTGGCCATGACTTTCTCCAACATATATTTGAATAATTTATACTTCTTCTGAGCAAACAACTGCCTTTTGTGTTTAAACTGCCTTGTAACTGAAGAAGTTAGAGTTCCCAGTTAAGTTACAAAAAATAGCCAATATCCATTTCTTGCTAGCTTTCCCCATGTCACATGCGATTTTTGTAAATCTCTACCATTTTATGTCTCTGAGGAAGGGGCTATCTTTTCCTGAGGACAGGGGTGACTGATGACACCAGGTCACTATGGTCCCTCCTTTGCATAAAAGTCAGTTTGTACCACTGAACCCCTGTCCCTATCTCCAGCTCTGCTGTACTCTGAGGCACAGATGTGTACAGTATTTAAACAGCAGGTTTCTAATACCAGCATAACAGTATCTTCTTTTTATTTTCTATTCCTTTCCTAATAATTTCTAACATTCTGCTGGTTAGTTTGCCCACCACTGAACACTGAGCTCACTTTTTCCCAGGATTATTCACATTGACATGAATGTTATTCCCCTAGTAGCGACATTAACTAAAAGCAGTGGCTCTGAGACGTATCAGCAGACTCACTAGTACTTTTTGATGAACTACACAGAATTTTGGTTCACCTCTAGTTTTGATACAAATTTTCAGATTCTTTCTTCTTAAAAAAAAATTAATAATGTTCACTATTCTGGTTTAAGCAGTTTATCAATGGATATAAGAGGATTTTTGAAACAAATGTTATCACCATCTCCAGGACAATGGAAGTTCCTATGGCACCAAAGGAAGAATGTTGCCGCAAGTACAAAATATCATAGGACAACAGCAGTATTACCTAAAACATCCTAGGCTAAGCTGATTTTTAGGATGTTGACTTTGATGATTTCTACCAGTGATCTAAATGCATCTTTGCACTTATAATTAACATATACCCACTTTCAAGATCCCATGTACAGCACTTAACTCTCCTGCAGTCTATCTGTTTTATTTGAGCTTAGAAATTTTTTTTCCCCATATTTATAGTTCTAATCACCCAACACTATTTGAATATAAAGACCCAAACTAAATAGGTCTCTCAGAAAAACATCTTGGCCTGGATGTAGAAGGGGTAGAAAAAACCAAACACAATCACTGCTGTTTCATTATTCCCTGGACAAGATACACTCTGAGCAAAAGTCTTTCTTACTAAAGATTTGCAGCTTGTGTAAATCATTTTGGCTACCCTGGCTTGACTGCATCCGTGTCAAGCAGTCCATGTACAGCCTAAGCAATAGCAGTATATCATCTCAAAAGCGTGCAGGGAGAGACAGAGGAAAAAAGCTGATCAGACATTAGACCATCCTGAACTGAGAAACAAATTGGCACATTAGCCGGCACTCTGCTGGGGCTAATCACCCTGGTGAGAAATAGTTCATATAGACATACCCTCAGACAGTTGCTGACATTTTATGACTCTCCTTTGCCTTTTATGGGAGCTGCCATTTATAGCCAAGAAATAGTTCTTATTTTATTCCTTCCCAATTTCTGGATCTAAACCAGTACTAGAAGTCTCTTTAACAAACCCATACGAGACTTCCCTGTTTAAAACTGCCACCACCCTGCTGAACTTTGAAGGCAACAAGCACTGTCAATGGTTTGGCATTCCACTTTATCTCCCCATCAGTATTTGTCTTAAGCTTTTATTTATATTGTTCTTTCAAAGTAAAAACATACAGAGACAACTTTTTTTATCTTCAGCTGTGTGGTGTGGTTTGGAGCACTTCTGGCAATTTCATTTATAATCAGTCCTGCTTAAGCTGTGAGTAAAACATCCATTTACATCAGCAGATATAGAAATTGGGTTTACACATTCAGTTCTGACTTAGTACAACCAATGGTTGTAAGATACTTTTCGTTCCCTAATTGCAAGGTACAATAAGAACACACAGTCTTGCAGTCATTATACACACTTACTTTTTGCTCTATGTAATATAAAATTACTATGAAAGCTGCAGAGAAACACATTCCAGAAATCTAGCATACCAAAACTGGATATAAAACAAAGTTTCTAGGATTTGATTTCCCAAAGAAAACGTACATAATAATGACAAAGTTAGGGGCTCTGGTTTTGCCTCTAGTCTCAGGTCCTCCAAGATATTTAAGTGTTACTGTTGTATTGCATTTCAGTAAGAAATTTGCTCTCCACCTTCTTCTCCATTACAGTTTCATTTGAAAGAAAAACAAAACACTACTGAAAACAGTTGTTCATTCAACACTAACATCAGTTTAGCAAAGTTCTGCACAAATCTTCCAATACAGGATATAGCTTTCTTTGTTTAAGCTTCCAAATTAGGTTATATAGAAACTTATTAGAATTTATATCACCCACCCAAAACCCTGTATAAGCTCTAAGCTCTGGAAAGTGTAATACAAACCAAAGATAGAAGATTGTAGAGGGAAATAAAATGCCAAACATAAGCTTCATAATTTGCCAAGAAAACTGTAGATAAAAATAAAGCTTGGAGGTTAACTCTAATACTTGGCTGCAGGAAAGCTTACTTTGCTGAGGACTAGAGTTTAGAATAACTCCCCAAAGAACTCTGGCACTAGTAGGAACAGACTGCAAGGACTTATGTTATTTAGAAAACAATTCCTTCTAGAGCCAGAATGATTAGCTTTCAAGAGCACATCTGGCTTTCCCTTTTCTCAGTTTTTAGTTAAAGAAAAATTCTTTTGCCAATAGTATTTTTGGAGAAGCCCTGTAGTGAACAAAAATGGTTCCATCAAAAGAGGACAGCTTTGCGACACAGATGATAAATTCCGTTATGTCTCAGAGCGGAAGCAACAGTAATCAAACATTTCTGGCTACTATACATTCCCTCTGGCTACAGAGAGAAAGTATTTTCCCCTGTGAGAAGCTACACCTGAAATACTTCAAGTGTTTTATTATATCACTGCCCTCGCAAGATGTCTAGGCCAGAGACAAGTTACAATCCTAGTGCTTATTGCTACTACCAAGTTTCGAGTTTTGCACATTGTTCCATACAAGGGACTATGTCTCACAATATATTTCTACCACTGAAATGCTCTGTTCAAACCTAGTCCCTGAGAGCGAGCTCATATTAGCTGTTTGCAGAGCTCACGGCAGTAAGGAAAAATCAACTCACAACTAGTGAGACTCCTTCCCTTGCACCTATTATTTCTCACTCAGTGTCAGAAGGCTGCCGTGTGGTCCCCTAGCTGTGTAATTTAATCTGAATCTGAGCTGCTGCAGTCCTGCTCTCCTCTGCACGCTACCATTTACCTCTCTTGTCCTAGCACTGCCGATTCTACAATTGTTCAGGTAGGTGCGCCAGCTGAAAACCAATCCTAAAAAAAAGGGATTAATTTTTGGGTGTCTCAGCCCTTGAATGAGAAAGGACTATGGCAGTCCCCAGTAGGTCAGCTACAGTAGCTGCAATACTGCACCTTTATTCTCATCTCCAGTTTGCCCATCACATCAGACTCCTCTGTCCCCTCCATTAGATTTTCAAACCGGAGCCTTGTGCTTTCCTCTTGTAGCTTCTCACAGTTAGCCAAAGCTCTCCGTAAGCATCCCCTGAGCTATCTTATTCTTCCCCTTCCAATCCCCCTGCACTTAACATGGGTGAAATTGCTGACCTGCGGTGGCTACTTCCTATAAACATAGATCAAAAATATCCCTCTTATTTACTTACCCTGCCCATTTGCAAGACGTGTTTATGTGACCGTCTTCTTTGTGGCACTGGCTATGTCTCTGCTAGATACTGTATAAATACAGGACAAAACTTTCAGCTGGAGTCACAAGGCAATAAAATCAACATATCCTAGATCCAGTAGAGCAGCCATTCCCAGAGTATGTGATGTGTATACCAGTAGCAACACTTCCAGTGGTGGTGCCTGTTGCTATTGCCATAAATATGACTATACACAGCTAAAAAAATAAAAGAGTTGTGAGGTAAGGAGCATTTGTGTTACTGCTGGGCCAGACACTACTAAACTAGCCATTATCCATGCTCACCGTGCCTGCATTTCAATAGTGTAGTCTGAAGGAGGGAAACATGAATTATTGTGAGGCTCAGCAGAAGAAAATAGGGTTCCGTAATGAAAAGCCACTACAGCTGTGGGTTTGTCCTCAGGAGCAGCAGAGTGACCCAAGCCAGCAGGCCTCACTATGAAAGAGAGGAGGGATTGGGCTTTTCCTCTCATACTGTCTAAACACCAGACAGTGGCTCTTCCACTCTGTCTTCAGACACATGTTCTAACCTTGAGCCCACTTTCAGCCTGGTTCTAGCAAAGTAAGTCCACACATCTTGGCTTTGGTGAAAAAGCCCTGCATGTCACCTGCATGCTGCTGACACAAGATGCCTCACTGCCTCCCATGCTATTTCAAATGTAGAGATTCCTCAAAATCACCAAGCTTGCAGGATGAAAAGGAGGTGACTCAGCACTTAGCAGCGTGTTTTTTTCAGGCAATAAGGTAGGGACAAATCAAAGGCTGTTCCTTCTATCCTTCCTACAGTCCTCAAGCAAGATGCATGCTATAAATCTTTGCCAGTCCAAATTAGCTTTGTTAACAGGCCCAAACAAGAATCCTGGTAACAAAGTCTAGACTGTGTTACTAAAATAAGACAGCAGTACTTGTACTCTTTAGACATACTTTGACAGTAGATTGCCAGCACAGGTGCTACATGACTGGTCCTGGTAAGAACAATCCTCCAGCAACTACCCCACAGTGTCTTTGTTTTTGAGGTAGTACCTACTTCAGTCACTCACTAGAACTTCACCACCCAGGAACCCAGACATGAGAGCCATCACCCTTTTCTGCAAAGCCTATTTCCTAGCCCACTTTGCCATGCAAAAGCTCCAGCTCAAAACCGTATTGCTGCTTGGGAAAGTATTCTTGCATCCCTTAGGCCTGTGGGCTTGTACTGCCTTACACCCCACTGCAGAACACATTTATGTGGCTGCTGCGGCATGGGAAGCAAAACTGGGCTCTGCTGAGAAACACACAAGGCAAAGGCACGGCAAGACCCTGACTGAGAAGTGAGGAAAACACACAACCCAGGTTGCTCTCCTCCAGAATAGAAAGGTCCTTGACAAACTTGGCAATGGTGCCACTCCAGTGTTGTCACTCATGCTTCAGAAGACTCAGGAGGAAGACTGTTGGCAGTGCCCATGGAGGATGGATTTGAGGGGTTGTCTCTGATGGCAAATATACACCAAGGAGTGGATACAGACTTCACATACCATAGGAATAGCTCTGTCCTTAGTCAGGTAAAACCTAGACTTCGAAAGAGACACAGTAAGAGCGAGGGAATACAGTTCAAGTGACTCTGGCACTTACTTTTCTTACTCAGGAAGTCTGCAACCTACATTCCCCCTCCTTTTCAAGGTATGCGATGTATACAGGTGGCTAGGGAATAAATAATTTTACTTTTTAAGATCCAGAGGCACGTTCCAATGAAGCAGACTGAAGGAAAGGACCAAGAAGTTGCACTGAGAAGCACACCAGAAGGCTAGCAGAGCACTGAAAGTAGTATGTGACAGCCTGTTAACCTGCCTGCAAGATGCAGCTACATGCATCCCCACGACACCCAAGTAAGCAGTTCAAACTAACACCTTTCACCTCACAACTGTGGCAAGCAGAGACCACACATGTGGTCAGTTCCCACAGTGCAGCTGACAGGCACTTGCTAACACTGCTATGCAAGTGCCCACACCCAAATATGTTTCTCAATCAATGAATTTTGACAAGGTACTCACTGGACAGCATTCTGCAAGATGATATTTTCCAGACAGTTGCAAAACCAATAACTACTCAGTCCATGGGTAACTTGGTGCTCATGGGGCCACGTAGCTTGCCTTCTTATCTGTCTGTACTGTAGCTAAACCAAACTGACCGATACAGCGGAAGTCAGTATCTGGAAAGTTTCCTCTTTTTTTTAAATATATGTATTTTAAAACAAATGAATATGTAAGAATTGATAGGTTTTGAAATTTATTATTATTAATTAAATATCTTCTGATTTGTTACTGCTAAACTTTTTTTTTCTTTTTAAATCAAGATACAATCAAACAAAGCAAAATGGCACAGGTCAAAAGTTAGCATCTTGCCACCATATTTACACGGACAAATATTTGAGGTAGTGCACAAACATCAGCATATTACAATCCTATTCAACATAGCGTAAGTTATCTTTTCAAGCCTCACCCAGTTTTACAGTACTGAATGTGTTCATGCAGCTACGAAGGCTATTTAAGTATTACCAATAAATATCCTGACACTCTGACCCTTCCACCCATTTCTAGTTTCTCCATACATCTGCAAAATATATTAAGATAATGTACAATGGGAATATAAAATCTAGGCCTATTGGAGGCCTGTCAAGCTACCAAACTCAACATCCTGTGCCTTTTTAGGTAGTGATGAAATCTATCCTTGCTCCTATCTTGCTCATAGACACAAGTCTATGAGCCAAGGAGGTTGGAGAGACCAAAGCCTTTGCAGTTGTTACTCACACTGTAATAGCATCAATTTAAACATATCAGTGTGAGGAAGAGATCCCTGCTTGCAGCTTTTTTAAAAGATCTGCACTTCTGAAGATGTGCTTCTGTGTTCCTTCAGTGCTCAGAAAAAAAGTCCCTAGAAAGCCATCCCACATCAGTGAAGTGCTCTCTCTCCACTGTGCTATGGGGGAAGGTCACATGCAGCCAAGAAAGGCAGGACTGAGTTCTGCTGGCCCACCAGGAAAAACATTATTTCAGAAACCCCTCTTATTTTTGGCACAAAATCTAGAATCGCCACCTTCAAGTGAAGGGCATACTTCCCACCTGGGCAATGTCCCTTCTCCCTTAAGTTTTCATAGAAAAAGCAATGACTCACTCATTGAGAGCTCTCCGGGATTTCAAGCTTCCCAACTGTGATTACAAATCAATTTTTCTTGCATCAGAGAAAACATCTCTTGCAAGCCTTAAGTTCTGCTGCTACTCCTGATCGTTCCTGATGGGCACCTGGACTACCTCCCAGCAGCATGTACTCATTTCACACGCAGTCCCAAGAGCACTAGTCCATCTCCTTAACTCCTCTGATACAGGCAGTCCTAAAAGAGACATACAACTGCACCACTTCCATTTTAATGGAAGGGTGGCAAGGTGAAAAAGTTGAGAAGCAATGCCAGATTGTTTTTAAATCCTAATAAATTTATGGAATATAAAATTGTTATTGCAATGAAAAACATGGAAACTTGACCTTGAACACACATCTGTAGGACATGGAGCACAGTAAAAGGTTCTTACAGAACAGTACTTTGGACACTGGTAGGATGCTCTTCACAGTGCCTGATGTATTTTGTTTGTAGTCTCTCATAATAATGAAATACCACAAAGACCCCAAGCACAAACACAACAGCCAAGCAGCGAAAGGCCATTAACTGTTCTAGCTTTTAGTGTCAGACCTGGCTTTAGTCATGTTGGCCAAGACTGGTGACAGACATAAAGAAATCGAACAGTTGGCCTGAGTTTGACTATTTAGAATTAGCCTGAGCACTATAGCCTCTCTCTTTGCTTCTGCTAGCAGAGATTGATTTGTATTCACTGTTCTATGCTGTACCAAAGTACATGGCTTCACGCTGGCAGCCTGTGTCACACAAATCACTGCTGCTAGGTTGAAACCAACTTTTTGTTTATTGACTACTGTGCGTATAATATTTGCTTTTTATGTTATCTTATTGGAACAGCTCTGTAGGAATAGAAGTAATTTAATAACTCCTTATCAAAACTTCAAGCCAGGTTTTATCTTTCTGCTGTTCTTGCAAAGGATATTATTTGTGAAAAATGAATCTGACCGACCATGGACTTCTTTTTGTTTATTTCCATGCCCACGGAAGCATCTTTTCCTGTAAGTAGTCAGTCACGTTTAAGTATTTTCCAACTTAGCCAGTAGATATGTGCATACCTGGAAAAAAGTACCTCCTCCTGTCTCATGGTTAAATGTCAGTATCATTGTTTTTAATACAATATATGATTTATATGACATCTTCACACAGTAAGTGCTACCCATGTTGGATATGTTAAGTATACATTTTGGATCTCATAAGTGCAGGCAACTACAATACTTCTTATGAGCTTAACACTCTTGAAGAACCAGTACTGGACACACATTACACTATCTTAATGAGGGAGAAATAAAATGAATAGCAGGCTTGGACTTACAGCTATAGCTTTTTTCTAGAAATTTGTATTTGGCAATGTGGTAATGCTGTTTTCAGCTGAAGGATAGGTGACTGAAGACTTACTACAATAATAAATGAATAAAATCTGTTAATCAGAGAAAGGGAGAGAGGATGCAATGGAGGAAAGACACTGATGGCTTTCCATAAAATGTTTCGATTCTTGCTTTGATTTCCTTTAGCTTTGTGGTTAGCTGTTGCCTAAGGAAAACTCTCTGATTGAATGCATCATATCTAATGTTAGATATAGTAAATTTAAAACTTTGTGCGGAACACTGTTAGTTTACCAAAAAGTTGCATCAAATCCCTAACTAGTTAAAAGGGTGTATGTGCAAGTTATTATTTCCCTAGAGATAGGGCAATCCAAATAAAATATTGTTTCTGCTCCTTGGACCAGAAAGAGAAAAGGCTAGTTTTGCAGTAACAGGGCCTCTTAACATCAGCCCTATTTTAGCTGACAGAAATTACTTTAAAGATTGTCAGCGTTACACCTTAATCGAGGACTGTAAAAAGATCATAAAAATATCACCCAGATACCAACGAAGGAAATTTTTTTTTTTGCTGAAAGTGAATTTCCTATCTAAGTTTACGAAGTTCCACTAAGAGGAAATGATACTTCTCAGCATTGCTGTAGAAAATTCCATTCATGTGAATTACACTGACAGTCTTTGTACCTCACTATCCAAAAAGAATGTCCCATACACATATTAGCTCATTTACTGTTATGAATTGTAACTGCTTACAGCAGCACAAAGAGCTCTGAGGACCATTTGATGTAAATTCTGCAATAGCTTAATTCAGGACAGCTCCAATGACTTCAGTACAGATATTTCAGATTTATATAAGCACAAATAAGCAAAATCAGAACTGGGAACCCCACTTAGTAAAGTTTTCTCACAGTTAGTCCTACTTGCAGAAAGAATTATTTGGTCTTTCCCTTTAAACATATTTGATAAGCCTTAAAATAAAATCTTTCCTCTCTCCAACACACATACAGGTACTGCTGCAATGTTTTTACATCCCATTTAAAGTGCCCTTTTGCCTTTAAGAAAGAAAAAAGATGTAATTCTGTATTAAAATCCTGGTACATAGTGTCATTGCTGGCATAAACAGACCTGCCTCAGGTCGGCATAACGTAAGCGTAATCCCTCTGCAGCCACCTGCATTCAGACAGATGCTGCAGATCTATCACACTTTCACCGAGTCACATATTTATGATCCCACAGGAAAATAAATTAAAAAAAAGAGCTGAGTCCAGTGATACTTTTAAAATAAGTGAGAGCAGGTAAAAACATGCTCCGCTTCAAGCAGTGCCAAGAACAGCTCATTCAAATACACACAGCAAACACACTCACTCATATTCCAGCCTCCCAGTAAACTTTCACCTGCATGCCTATCAGCCACCCAGAGCTGCTCAGAAAATGACTTATCAGTACTTGTCAATAGTATTTTACCCCTATATCTTTTAAGGTGCTTAATTCCTAATCTGAGGAATTGGGCAGCTGTGTATCTTTGAGGATCCAAACCTAAGCTTCACTGAATATCAGGTGATTCAACCTGAGTCATTATTATATTTGAAAAACATACCTTGTCAGGACCACATCCTTACCAAGTCCTAATACCAGAGTTGGATTATTCACTCTGCCCTCTCCAATGCACATCCTAAAATTTCCTGTAGCAAATAACTAAATTATGTACACTTCCAAAAAGCTGGCACTTGTAAACAGCTTGCAGGTGGTAATTCACAACACAAGTGACTTGTTACTGGCTAGCAGGTGAGCTGGTGGAAAATGTCTGCAGCTTCACTAAGTAAAAGAAACTTGCTGCATGTGGAGCTGAGACACTGGCAGAACTTCCCCACTACCTGTTATAGCATATAGCAAGAAGCCACAGTTACTCAGTTTGATAGTGCCACTGCCAATTCCCAGGTACCTTTCTCTTCAGGTGCCCCAGGAGACAATGCTACACAGATGGGCCAGTAAATGGCCTTCTTGCACTGAACTGCACCACTGTTCATGCAGACATCTATGAATTCTGAGGAGGAAATAATTTGCCCATTTCGATCTTTCATCTCTGAAAAGGCTATCAAGCACTAGAACAGGCTGCCCAGGAAAGTGGTTGAGACACCAGCCCTGGAGGTATTTAAAAGATGTGTAGACATGGTGCTGAGGGACATGGTTTAGTGGTGGAGTTGGCAGTGTTAGGTTAACAGCTGGACTCGATTATCTTAAGGGTCTTTTCCAACCTAAATGATTCTATGATTCTATCTTGTGTCTGCTTCTAATGAACTTACAAAGTAGGAGACATGAGAAGAATTATTAGACTTCTCATTATAGCTGGTCAAGGCAGCACCTTGCATACTAAGCACTGTGTATCAGTTAATTTTAAACCCTTTATTCCTTTTGGGGGAATTAAAATAAATTTGAAAGCTTCATGGATTGGTCTAACATACAAGACTAAATTATGTATAAACCACAGGCAGAAGACAAAGACTCTTCCTTTACAAAGTCACAAATGCTGATTTTAGAAATACTCTAAATCAATCAGATTATCACTGGCCACCAGAAAATGTCTTTATCAATTTTATAGTATAAATGTCAGTGTTCTCCATAACATTTGGATCTAAAATTTAAAATGGTAAGAAACCTACCATACATAGGTTACATATTTTGCATTGGTCCATTACCTACAGTGATCAGCATGTACTTTTCTTTTTCTGTGGCTGCCTTCAGGTTCCACACCTCCGTCTGCTGGAGCCAAACACAGAGAGAGGGGATACAACGTTGTCTTACAGATTTCACAAACAAAAGCACTCAAGTTGTGAACTCAGACTTCAGAAAACAAGTTCAGACGTTATGCAGCTCACCTGGCAATTTTCCTGCCTGAGACTCATTAGTGGAAGAGGAAGACACTACATGAGCAGAACGAGGGTATCAAAACGGTTAGTACTGAAGAATATTGGCAGCACCTTTCCCAACACTCACATGTATAAGGTTAGCTGATTCCAGCTCATCCTGTTACTAGCTTCAAAGTGCATAGAATACAGGTCCAGAAGGAACCTCATCTAGAAGTCTCTCTCTCCTGCCCTGAGACAGAATCGGCAGTACCTATATGATTCTTGACACAGGGATTGTGCAGTTTTTTATCTTGTCCCCTAAAGGTTGCAGAATCGCTCTGAGAGCGCTAACTACCTCAGCTATTAAATGAGGCCTTGGTAGCATCCAGTCTAAACATCACTTGCTGCAACTCAAGCGCTATGCACAGACAACATATGGAATTATTAATTCCTTTCCATTTTGCATGTATCTTGTCTGATGACTTTTTTCATCTTTCTTCTGATTTCTCTTTCCTGGACTAAGAATTGACATCTTTACAGTCTTGTCTTGTAGATCTTAACTGTCACCTTGAGTTACAGGAGAATGGCACAGCATTGATTGATTGCCATACTGACAACTTTCTTGTGTGTCTGAAGAGCTCCATCTTTTGAAAATGTATTTAATTGTTGTGGATTTCAAAAATCATTATGATTAAACTGTATACAAACAGGCATTTTGTCTCTTCACTGGTAAATGTATCAATTTAATTTACCACTGAAATGTATCATTTCACTGTGCTATGAAAATAAATAATTTGGAAATGCATAGAACTTTTATTAAACTCAAATTCTGCAGTTCACCCAACTACAGCAACCACCTAGGAACTGCTATTCCTCTAATCAACTACCCTTTCACCTCGTGACAATGGCCATAGTCAAGATAGCTCGACTAGTAGCAAAATTAAGAAATAGAAAATTATTTCCCCTCCCTTTTGACAAACATATTCTTCAATTTTTCCAGTATCTGGTGTTTATAAATGTTTTGATTAGATAGTTCACCCATATGCTCTCTCCATACCAACAACTGATAAACCACCAGTTAGAATGGAAAACTACATCTGTTCAGGAAGCGTGCACAGACAAGAAAATTACTCTAGTCATTAATTAACTTTATGACTCCAGTCAAAAAGTCATTTCTGATTTTTCAATAGTAAAAATGAAGGTGTATCTGCTTTGCAAATTACTTAGTATCTGTGATGCTTAGACTTTGGTATTCTTTGGTAAAAGGTGCAGTGTGGAATATTTCAGATGCCCATGGTTAAAAATGACCACTACAATGCAGCCTCCATGGGCAATTAATACTGGAATAAATCAGAACAAATTACACACTGACGGTAGAAAGCAACGTGTAACAAAGAAAGTGGGGAAAAAAAAACCACAAAGCTATCAGTTTCATCATCCTTGGTAACAAGATCATGCACTGTAATTAACTGTTAGAAAGCTAGTACTGTAAATAATCCAAGTTACCTGAAACCAGGGTGTGATGTCTGAGTATGTTTTTGTTGAAGGGTGTTAGCTTTCCAAGACCTTTACACAAGAACTGACCACAAAAACACGCTAAATATTCCTGTTAGTGGGTTACAGACATTTTAATTAAGCTGTAACTAAAAGTCTTTAGAAAGACAAAAAGTGAAGGGAAAAGAAAGACAGTACTTTTTGTAATTCATCTTGACAAAGAGAAAAAAAAGAATAAATGAGGCTTCATATAACTAAGCAGATTCTGTAAATAAGGAAAATGTTCAAAAATAAGTGGTCTTGAGTTGGAGACCTGATCCTTCAAAACCTTGTCTCTAAATGGTTCCCGCTCAGGTAAGAATATTCATAGAGAAGATCTACAGCACTGAGCTTTATGCTTCCCCTCCATGGAAAGCAGGGGATAGAGGACGGAATAAGAACAATTCCATACATAATTGTATACACTGTTACGTATTGTTCCCTTTTATATTTGTCTTTTCCTGTTTCCACTCAGACTGAGTGACAGCCAGTACATTTCAACAAAAATATATTAAAAGGTCAGCATAGCCAGAGCTTAACTGCTTTCAAAATACCTGAGCTGGTCAGTGCTAACCCTTACACCATATGAAGCACAGGTGGGAGCCAGTCGGTTACACATGAACTGGCCCCAGCATCTCAAGCCCATAACAGCCATTAGTGACACAGCTTCCTCTGTGGATCCTTGCATCCAGGCTACACTGAAGTCTCCACCTTTTTTACAAAGCAAACAAACTCTCTCAGACACCATTGCATTCAGAGACATCAATGTTAAACTATGCACTACTACAGATGCTGTAATCACAGAATGGTAACGGTTGGAAGAGAAGTTCAGAGATCATCTAGTCCAACCCCCCCTCCCAAGGCAGGTTCACCTAGAGCAGGCTGGACAGGATCACATCCAGGAAGGTTTTTAGTATCTCCAGAGAAGAAGACTCCACAACCTCTCTGGGCAGCTTGTTCCAGTGCTCTGCCACCCTCAAAGTAAAGTTTTTCCTCATGTCAAGATGGAATTTCCTGTGTTCCAGTTTGTGCCCATTGCCTCTTGTCCTGTTGCTGGGCACCACTGAAAAGAGTCTGGGCCCATCCTCTTGACACCGACCCGTTAGATATTTATAAGCATAGATAAGATCCCATCTCGGTCTTCTCTTCTCCAGGTTAAACACAGCCAGGTCTCTCAGCCTTTCCTCATAAGAGAGATGCTCCAGTCCCTTGATCATCTTTGTAGCCCTTCGCTGGACTCTCTTCAGCAGTTCCTTGTCTTTCTTGAACTGGGGGGGCCAGAACTGGACACAGTACTCCAGATGTGGCCTCACCAGGGCAGAGTAGAAGGAGAGGATGACCTCCCTTGACCTGCTGGCCATGTTCTTTTTAATGCACCCCAGGATACCATTGGCCACCTCGGCCACCAGGGCACATTGCTGCCTCATGGTCAACTTCTTGTCCACCGGGACTCCCAGGTCCTTCTCCACAGAGCTGCCTTCCAGCGGGTCAACCCCTAACCTGTACTGGTGCATGGGGTTATTCCTCCCTCAGTGCAGGACCCTACATTTGCCCTTGTTGAACCTTGTTGTTCCTCTCTGCCCAACTCTCCAGCTTGTCCAAGTCTTGCTGAATGGCACCACAGCCTTCTGGTGTGTCAGCCACCCCTCCCAGTTTTGTGTCATCAGCAAACTTGCTGAGGGTACACTCTGTCCCCTCATCCAGGTCACTGATGAATATGTTGAACAAGACTGGACCCAGGACTGACCCCCAGGTAACACCGCTAGTTACAGGCCTCCAACTAGACTTTGTGCCACTGATCACAACCCTCTGAGCTCTGCCATTCAGCCAGTTCTCAATCCACCTCACTGTCCACTCATCTAACCCACACTTCCTAGGCTTACTTATGAGAATGTTACGGGAGACAGCAACAAAAGTCTTGCTGTTGAGGTAGTTGAGGTAGACAATATCCACTGCTATCCCCTCATCTACCCAGCCAGTCATGCTACTATAGAAGGCCATCAGATTGGCCAAGCATGATTTCCCCTTGGTGAATCCATGCTGACCGCTCCCGACAACCTTCTGTTCCTGCCTGCCGAGACATGCATCCAGAATAAGCTGTTCCATCATCTTTCCAGGGATGGAGGTGAGGCTGACCGGCCTGTAGTTTCCTGGATCCTCCTTCTTGCCCTTTTTGAAGACTGGCATGATGTTGGCTTTCCTCCAGTCCTCAGGCACCTCTCCTGTTCTCCATGACTGTTCAATCTTCCATTCTGTGGTCTTCCAGACTGTAGATTTGCTCCACTGTCAAAATAACCTTGGCAGAACACTTGCTTCATGACATCCCCCACCTTTGAACTCTTCCACTATCACTTCTTTTCTACTCAGTACTCTCTGCTTGTTCTGGCTTCTAAGATCTCCCACAAATACTTGGCCTCTCTATTACTCAGCTTATTATTGACTTACTACCTATACTCAGCAACAACAAAAGTCCTTTACAGTGACACTATAGGCCACTAATCTGTTTATCAGACACTTTTAATTATTTGGGATTAGACAGAATATAATCAACAAAGCAGACATAATTCAAGCAAGGAAAGAAAGAGAACAGACTAGGGGTTTGACTTGATCCTTGGTGAAGTTTGCCCTGGAATATTTTTAGGAACTGCCTGAATCTATTTCAGAGCCATTACTAATTATCTTAGAGAATTTGTGGAGGAAGGATGAGGGTTTTGATAAACAGAAAAGGGTGAATGCAGTGCTTATCTGTAAAAATAGAGAGAAAGGAGGATCCTAGAAATGACACAGCACTTAACCTAACACTTCAGTTCTTGGAAAGACACCAGAACAAATCAGTCAACTCTTATGTAAGCACCTCAAAGATAAGGATGTATCAGCAGGGATTTGCCAGTAACAAGTCACTTCAGTCCAAGTTAATTTCCTTTAAGGCAAGCAGCAAGCCTAAAACACAGTGGAGACATAAGCGATCATTTCTTTGTTAAGACTTTGATGCTGTATCATGTAACAGTCTCACAGGCAAGCCACGACAACGTCGTAAGACAGACGCAAAACAACATGGAAAAAACATATTCAGAATTATGAGTTATCAATGAGAAACAGTTCAACTGGAAAGTATATCAACCTGGGTTATGCTGAACACTGCTCTAGGACCCCAGCTAGTCAATACATACACTTGTGTTTTGGAAGCTGGTAGAGACTCACTACATCTGCAAACAATGTCAAACTGGAGGGAGCTGTGAGCACTCTGGAAGGTTACAACTCAGAGCAATTGGGACAGCAATGAGTAACTGCTCTGCATCCCTTCCAGCCCTGTTTTCTATGACAGTATTTTTCTTCATATCTAACCCTTATACAAAGCGCAAGCTTTAATCCTCTAATTTGACACTTTCTAAAGCTTCTCCTTATCCATGTTGTGCTTTCATTCAGTTTTGTTTGGCCAAATCCAGACAATCGTGTGCCTCCTCTCAGGTCAACTTGCTGCTTGACCACAAGTTCCTTAGGATGGGGGCTGCTTTTCACTGCATTTGCACATCCCAAACCTTTGCTGTGGTTTCTAGCAGTTTACATGTTGCAAACTAGTGAAAAAGAAAGGGGAAGGGGAAGGGGAGTCCAACCTAAAACAGGCAGGCCTCATTTGTCAAAAGTAATAATTGTTGTTTTCAGCATTAAAGTATTCTGAATGTTTTAGAACAGGACAGCATACTGGACAGGAATTGAATTTTAATTTGCATTCACTTTTAAGTTGCTTTATGTTCATGCAATACCTAAGGCAAGAGTATTCAGCACTGGTATGTACTAATAGCACACGTACTGAGGGCTGACACGTGGAAAATGAAGCAAAGTCTGTATAAAATGAAATCATTCCATACAAGGACACCAGGGCCTAAGGGATGGAATTACCAGCTCTAAATGGTGCAGCAGCCAGCTTCTGCAGTGTCTGATCCTGCAAACATTGAACACACATGCTCAGCTTGACTATGAATAACCCTATTGAGTTGACTGGAATTATTTACCGTAGTAAAGTACGTGCAAAAACACTCACAGATTTGGGGTTTAGCACAGGGCATAAGAAAAAAAGAGGATGAAACCAGATGTTTCGTGTGCTACGGAGAAGTTCCAATCCAGCAGATCTGCTCAGACCCACTTGCCCATACCTGGAACTTTCCTTTCTGTAGACACCCACTGTCAAGTCTTCCTGGCAAGCAGATGGGGTGGAGCTCCCCTATGTCAGAGGCACTGCTGTTCCTGCCCTAGCACCTACACAACCACCATAGTGCTTCTGGATCTAAGGTGGCAGTAAAAAACACCTTCAAATTTGGCACCTGTGGCCTTTTCACTCAGTTCAGAGAAACTGAATCACATGCTGTATTTTCATTGACAGTGAAAACATACAAGCCAAGAATAAAGTCACACAGGCTTTTACAGACTGTCCTCACCCTCACCACACTGGTATTTTCCAAACTCCCAGCCAAACAAATACATATATTCACAGTCTTTGAAGGGCCAGCCCCCATACTGCGATGCCTCTCCTCTTCACTGTCTCTATTAAAAGTCATTCAGATCTGATTTTGGTTTGCTTAATGATTTTAAATGCTTTTTTAGTGAATAAAGCAATTCACTGGATCCCAAAAGGTATCTAAGCCACACACAAACAAAAAAAAGAAATTCTATATGGAGGATTTAAAATAAGTCTGGATTCTGTATGCTGTAATGTTTTATGATTTCATCACTGGAATGGAGAAGGGATGATGCCACGGTCAAAGCACAGGATCGACACTTAAGAGACATGGCCTTTATCACTGACCATTACAAATATGCTCAGTGATTCTGATCACATTATTCGAATTCTTTGGCTGAATTTCCATCAGTGATTCACAATACCAATATCCAATCAGAGCCTTCAAGCCTGATACTTAGAGACCTTACACTACCCATTCTGGAAACCTAGCAGGTTTCCTTTTTAATACCTCATATGCTGCCCACCCCATAACTGACATTTTCAAAAGGAAGTGGGAGAAAATTAAAAATCAGTTCAGAAATCACAGGGTTTAAGTTGTAAACTGGGGCTTAAATTCAAATCCTAAGGCTTAATCCATTAATGAAAACATCTGACAGGAAAGTGTTCTGGACACCATGTGATATTTCTTACATTTTCCTCTCTGGAGTGTGCTTGCTCCAAACACCATGATCACATACCAGCCCCTGTAGGATGAACCTAAAGGTTTTGCAGTTATGGAACAACTGGAACTGAAATAGCCCTGCCAGGAAAGTGCTTTTCAGCAGAATACCTTTGACTTCGGCATGGGAAAATAATACCAGCAACCGCTTTTGGGCTGATATTTCTGCATTGTATAACAGGAAGTGGAATATACAGCTCTCTCAGTACTCATCTACCACATGAGTTCCTCTAAAGGGGACGCACAGCAAAGCACGAAGCATAAGCCAAAAAAGCTCTTATCCAGGTTCGCTATCCACCCTGCACAGTAAGGCAGCAGGACACAACAGGCAGGGCTGAGATGACGGCAGCAGTGCTTTAGTTCCACCACTGCTGCCATCTCCTCCTTTGAAAGTAGCAGGGCAGTGACGCAGAACTGAGAGCAAGGCAGCAATACAACAGAGGAAGAACAATCTAAGATGATGTGTGGTGTAATTACAATTAATCCCTCCTGGCATAGCCATACTCTGTTCAGATGTCAGTGGCAGAAGTTCAGTTTTGCATCTAGAGCTTGTTTTGCTGAGGTGGGTTAGAATAAGCTGTACAAGCTGAAACATAGCTTTGCTGTCATGAACTGTGGCCACAGTGGGCAACTGTTCTGGACCTTAATGGCACAGTAAACTGTGTAGCACCTCCTCCAGAGAGACAGAACTTGTGGGTGAACAAGCTATCATTATGCCATCTGGTTCTCATTTCCTTCTGCTTTTTCCACCTAAAGAAATTCAGAGGAGTTAGTCATCATACACCTGGTGAATTATTTTCACCAGTGATTTAGCTAGTAGTAAATACTTATGCTGTCAACATGTTTTTGACATTTACTCTGCTGAAAATATTGCTGGAAAGTTCTCACTGTTTGTAATTTATTTCCAAGTTGTCTGAAAAAGAAAAATATTTTTTGAGATGAGATGATCAGTAAATAGTCGTTCATCAGGATTGTTCTGAACTAAAAAGTGGGTTTAATTCTGATTACCCTTCTTCCTTAATAAAAAAAGACAGTAAGAAGAGTCCTTATGTGAACAGACATGTACACATCCTTATTATATCCTGTCAGTGCACTGTTTGGTAAGATTATTCTGTCATATGACAACAGACTTATTTGTATCACAGGCTTCTTTTGAACAGAGAACATGTTTCAGCAATTTGGACTTCTATTTCATGGGTGGGAGCTTTTCAGAGAAGATACTGATGGGCCTATTTAAGCAAGCGGATAGATAGAAGCCATGGAATAATACTGAAGCGAACAGCTAACAGAAGTTGGTCTTTTCATAAGAATAGAGATAAGGATATAAAAGAAGTTCCTTTGTTTTCACTCCACAGATCACTCCAGTTGGCCTCAGGCAAGTGGAAGCAGCCATATCCACACCCTATCCAACAGCAAGGAAGTGGGTTACGTCCTGAGATTCTTGATACAGCTGCACTAAGCTGAATTTATCTGAAAACTATTGTTGAAGAACTTGCCTGAACACAAGCAGAGGTGGTCATAGACCACAGGTTCACTGACATGAACTACTTCCAGCATGGCACATATTTGATTTCTGGCTGTGGGCTTCCTTTCAGTCAGTGTCAAGGCATGGGTCCAACTCAGAAAGGGGACTTGTTTCAGCTGCTGAGATTAATACAACCCTCAGTACAGGAAGGAGGAGGAGGTAGAGGCTACCCAACACAGCAGAGTTTATAATGTCATTGGCTTGTTGCCCTGGAAATGAGACTGGGTGCTTTGCTAAGAAGAGGCAGCTCCAGGGCTTTGATAGGTGTGAAACACCCTTGAGCTAACAACTTTGAACTGGACACCAATTAAAAAATGGCAGGCAGGGACTTCATTGCCAAGAAAGCTTAAAGTAACATACAGGAACCCCAGAACGACTACACAAGGCAGTCTGAAGTCCTGGAGCTGTTGAAAAGTCTCTCTAGTCCATCAGTGCAGAGCAGAGGTGCCACGTAAGCAGGAATCTGAGTTAACCTTGCAACAAAGAGAACTCATTTACATTTCATGGTATTTAGTATTTGCGTAGAATATCCATGAGGTTTCTTCACTGCAATGTCACCTGCTAGTTCTATGGTTTCAGCCACAATAGTTTCATACAGCTGAAATGTTTTTCCTGGCCACAAAAGGTTTGCCTTGCCCAGATAGCAATCCTCTCAAATGTTTATCTTGAGCTCTAAGAGTGTCTGGCCCAAGGAAACAGAAATAAAAAGGGGCAAAGAATGAAAAAAACAAGCAGAGAGGACTGAAAAGGGAAACTGGAAAACAAAGATCTAAAGAATAGAAAAGTGAGCTGACATCAAAGATAGCAGAATAGCTCCAGCTGCAAGAATAGGAAGGTGTGGTGTGTAATTCTTGTTTACTTTTATATGCAATAATAGAGGCGAACCAGAGCAATTCAGTGGAAGGCATTATTATTTCTTGTGTGTAACAGCACACCTGAAACTACCAGTGAGGAGTTTTAACTTTACCAGGCCCAGCTCTTCCCTGAAGAATTGCCTTCATCCATCCCCTCAAGCTCCCTTTCCTATCACCCAGTAGACTGGCATTTTTGCATCTCCCACATCCTTCAACAGCATGTTCATGACTCCACAATGTGCATGGAAAGAAAAGTTAAGCTCACTGTTTTTAAATGCACTAAAACAAATGGAGGAAATGTTAATCCTAGGCCATTTACGTGCTTATTTAAGAAAATAAGGACTGGGCATTACACTGCTAAAATCTGTTTGTCACGAGTCTAAGCCAACATGATTTCTTTGAAATTTGGACAGGTGCATGACATGGTTAGTTACTGCAGCTCTACAAACAGCTGGCAACTAGTTTCAACTGCAGCAAAGCAGCCACTCTGTATCAAGAGGTCCCAGATGACAGTGCAACCCAGACTGATGGAGCCCAAAAGCTTCCCAGCTACAGCACAGGATCAGGAGCACTAAGTATTATGCCTGACTTTAGGGCTAAAGACATTTAAAGGGCTTGCTCAATGCCAGGCTTCATATGAAGCATTTCAGCATGTAATTCCACTGCCACAGAGGAACTGGGCACCTGCCTTGCTAGATCTAGGCTTTCACATCCTACTGCCTGGTTTCCCAGATCTGAGTTAGACCGGATCTTGGCTCCCCTGTTAAAGTTGATTATAGAGAAAAGACAAATGGGGCAAGGTGATACAAGTACATAAAATGTTGGTTTAAAAAAAAAAAGAAAAGGTGAAGTGGAAAGTTCCATTACCTCATAACTAAAGAACAAGAAAATATTGAAGCAAACTGCAAGATGATAAATTCAGAGCTGATAAGAATGTTGTTATATAGAATATAAGAATTTCAGCCAAACCCAACAGTCAGTATCACTGAAGCTACAAATTAGGCAAGACTCTACCAGAGGTTACATGTTTATAAAGCAGAATTACAGTAACCATTTTTCCAAAGGGGAAGGACTACTAAATACATGCTCCCAGGCTTAGTATTTAGAGATTGCAACGCAACAAGGAGGAGGCTCCTTTGAGGAACAGATTATCTCACACATACTAATTAAAGGCATGCTGTGCCTTCCCCTACAGCATCCCATAGTGACCGCTGCTGGAGAAGAGGAATTGTCATGCTGAAGCAGATCTGAAAACACATCAACTCTCATGACTTGTGTCAAGGTGCCACAAGGCCCACGTCTGAGCAGGAAAGGACTGTGGGGAGCTGGAGACTGGCCCTGCTTCAGCATCACTGGGGCAGGGACTGACAGCCCCAGGCTGGGCTGAAATGGGGTCCTGGGCTTTTGGCAGGGTAGGGGGAGCCCCTTGGGGAGGCTGGGCATGGCCATTAGTGCCCTCAACGCCCTGACAACTTGTGAAAAGAAATGAAAATGATTCCCAGTTGCTAAATAGTTTTTCTATGGCCAACTCAAATGCAGTCTCCCAAATTACTCTCAAAAACAAATATTCAACAACTTTTATGAATAATATCTGCATCTGTTCTGAGGAATGGAAGCATCAGAGTGGGAAAAGCAGACCAACCCAAATTCTGGTCCTGGTCCTGCTAATAACCTGCAGAGAGTGCGTCACTTGCCCCCAGTTTTACCATCTTATCATGGGGGACAATGAAACAGTCCACAGCTGTAAGCAATAGGCATTACAGATGGCCAGAAGAAATGGGATAATTTTGCGTCAGGCTATTTTGGAAACATTAAGAATTGAGGTTGAGAGGGTTGTTTTGTTTGTTAATATATGCTATATATTGGGACTATTTTCTAGCTAATTCATATCCAGGCTCCATTAGTTGCCAAGAGTCCAAACAATACAATTCTGGGAAAGAGAGGACTATCTCCTCCATGCATTTATAATCTTTTAAGATCGTGTAGAACCGTCTATCTATATCTAGATGCCATTGTTAAGGCCAATATGACAAGTGTATCTATAACTGAATCTGTGCAAGCAGTACCCCTCACAAAGAAAGATTAAAGGGGAAAATACAGGCATGGTGGTCAAAGTACATGATAGATTGGTTTGTTTTTGTTTTAAATCAGGTAAGTCCGCAATTTAGCACAATGATGTCCTTCCACACACTGAGTCCTGTTTTCTTAGGACTTAAGCAGTAAACAAAGAAAGTCTCTGCTCTGCTGATTTCAGAGTTGTTTTTTCAGAAACATTATTTATTGATTATCATAAGTTTTACATGGGTCATAAGAACAGATGTGGTCACTGTTCCAAGAATCTAATAAACAAACACACCTAACCATCAAACACAATAAAAGCAGAAAAAAAAATTCTTGAAACATTGCTAGCATCTGTAGCTCATGAGATAATTGTAGGCAGTTTTTCTAAATAAAAACCTAAAAACTTTGAAATCATTTTCAAGTGAAAGTTGAAAAAAGACAGAAGGACCACTTGGGCATGAGAACTTTCAGTGATCCTCACAGACATACAGCATGAGGAAAAAAAATTAGATACAAGAAGAGAAAGTGAGTGAGTCTAGTCCACTTTCACTGATGTCAATAAGAGTCTTTCCATTGACTCCACCAGGCAAATATGGCCAAAGACAGCAGTTAGCAAAAAGACCAGTAAAGAGTAAGCAATGGATGAAGGATATAAAGAACGAGTGCAGATTGGGCTGGAAATGCAACCATGTCAGGATAAGCTTGAACTTCACAAATAAAGCGGTGGACTGATTGCAGGGAGGGTCTAATATGTCACAGACAAAAATATGATCATTCACTTAACTTTATAGCTTTACTTAAAATCAAATCATGGGTGATGTGAGACAGTGTTGACTATTACCCTCTTGGAAAGGTCTAAACTCTAGTTGTCCCAAGTACCTTCACCTCTTACTGACCTAGAATTTTATAATTAATACTAGAAGCAATAATCCCAACTGGAATGGTACTATCATGATATTAAGAGGTTGGCTTGCATAGATATTTGGTCATTGACTGCCAGGGAGGCAGGGAGACGCTCAGGAAGCAATTAAATCTGTCTGGTTGTGCTGACATTTCACTCAGTGTTCACCAAGTCCTTTAATTTCTGTAAGTGTACTTTAGAGTTTGAGCTGCTGAGGGGGAAGGGAGGAGGAAAAAAGTTAGGCCCCAGAGCCTCTTTTGTATCAGGTTGGATTTTTGCTTTAAATTCAAGCTTGATTAGTTCCCTAACATGGGTAAAAGTCCTGTGTAAGAGGCCATGTCACTCTCCACTCAAATGGCCAGAAGCCATCGTTTCCATGAGAAACAAAAGCAACCGAAAGCTTTAAATCCTATCCCATTGTAGGAACACAATTGAATTCTCTTGCCAACATGAGGACAGAGTATACATAGTCACTGCATAGGACTGACAGTCTGTGTGGGAATTACTGAAGTCTAGCTGCAAGATTTCCATATACAGACATTTCCTGCCACGAGAATGTTACAGTACTAAGTCAGCATCCAAAGTAATCTAAAGAACAAAAGCAAAGCCTCTAAAATAGCAAAGAGGAAAAAAATTATACACAAAGAACGCTTCATATGTTCAATACAGACATTTAAAGTAGAAGATATCAAGGTCATATCCTGAAGCCTTTATTCAGGCACATCAATAGGAGGGGGTTGTTAAAGTAAAGCCTGAGGCAGTATCTGACCTTTTTCTTTTTTTATTTTTCCCTTTGGATAAGATGGTTATGAGATGCTGCCCAAGAACGAACTATAGGACATACCAAGCTCAAACACACATCTGCAACTGAATAGTATCTGTGTTTCAAAGTATGGCCCCAAAGAAGCTCTATGAGTAGCAGTAAAACAGACAAAAGATACTTGGGTCTACAGTCTGTTAATATAAAAATAATCTAATCTTGCTATAAACAAAGTAAAGGGAGTTTAATTAATGAGCCATTACATCAGCCATGTTTGAAGTGAACTCAGCAATTCCCATGGACGGATGGCCTCCCAACCTGTCAAATTAATTTTGTAGTGAAAAGTGAACTAATGCAGATAACATGCACTGAAGCAGCCCTGGCCACCCACTTCCCAAGAAATCTTGTTTAGCATAAAGAGAGAAGAGAGGTGTAGTCTGTGACTGTATCAGCTCAAATACCCAACTCATCCCTCTGATCTGGAATCCTGTTGCTCAACAGAAGAAGAAATACAAGAAGATTTCCCAATAAGTGTCATGATGGAGAGCAGCTCCTTCTTCCACAAGCAGTGTACGTTAAATAACACCCATGTGTCCCCATATACACAGACATCTGGGAGAAAAGCAGCCGCCATCTATGTCAACTCCCCTTCCTTGTTGCCTCAGCTCAAACCCACTATAAAGAAAGACAACAACTATCAGGTCTGCAATGTTTTTCCACTGTTCTCTCACTCTCTTTTCCCTTTTGCAATGGCTAATTACATTTACCTACAATAAAAAAAAAAAACAAAAAAACGTAATAAACTATAACAAAGCCTTTGCTTTTCTATGTGCCCAGGTGGTACACTTCTGCAGGGAAGCAGACTGCTAGAGCGTCACAAACCTAGCTCTGATGTTATTATATGGCACTGTAATGTCATATAGCTGTTCCATACACTCCCTGCAGCTCACTGCTACCATTATTGATCATTCCTTCATAATACTAATTCCAGTGTTATCAGAACAGCTCTTAAAGGTCCTATAACAGGCACATGAAAACAGTCATGTGCCATTGCAAATGGTATACACTGATAACTATTTTGCCTGAGCACTTACTTGCTTGGATAAATTAATACACTATTGCTTCTTTCAGTGTATCCTTAGAACAACTTAATTTTTACAGAATTTTCCGCACCAAGTTTTCAGCTTCCTCCAGAAGAAAGCAGCTTCGGAAAACATACTAAAACAACCAGGGAATGTAGGAGGCAAATAGGAACCCCTCCATTTATGCGTGCTGGGCTGGGCTTGGTGCCCCCCTTTAAGAAGGGCGCTGCTACCTCGTGCAGAGTATGTGATTTACGCATGTGTAACATCTCCCTCTACTGGCTAAAACCGTGGGAATACTTTAATTCGCAAGTAGGAAAGTTTTCTCTGGAGTGAGAACCCCGAGACCAGGTCACCTCCCATCCTCTTGTTCTTACATACATTCGTAATTTCTCTCTGCAACCCCAAAGCAAACAAGGTTTATGTGATGGAGCAAGCAATGATGATCTGGGTAAAATTCACCTGAAACTCTTCCTCAATGGTAAGTACCTCAGTGGAATGCTTTGAAGACAAGGTGATGTTGAGCAAGTGCAATGGGGCTGTTCTTGGGAACCCAGGATTAAAGGGGACAGTTGCTTTGCAGAACCTTTCCTCTTGGACTCCAGAGCAACACCTGATTAAGCAATACTGCTTATTAAGCAATTTTGAAAACTGAGATCCTAACGGTGAACCTTAAGTCTCTTCAGTAACACCGGAGTCCAGTGGTTAAATATGGAGGTTTTACCAAATCTCAGTTCTTTGAAATCCACTAAAGCCATAATTCAGTGTTACTGTGTACCTCGCACTAACCGCATTTTTGTATCTGATCCTATTTGTATTCTTTTTAAATGCTCAACAGCTAACAGAAACGATGAAAAATTATCTTGATCTGTTTTGAGAATGAGAAACACTAGCCTTCGAATACACTCCAGATGGCAAGACAAAGCTGGGATACTCTGTCAGGACAATTTCATGACAATTGCATCTACACGCATCTTCAGTTTCCAGCACTGCATAACATCCTCTTTCACATCCTGGAGAACTAATGCTCCTTATAGAGCCTATAGGCTACAACTGAGAGGGTACAATTCCCATACTCCCCAAAACTAAATGGCATTAAGCTGAGATAAAGACATTATAAAGTTAACCTGCTCTTTTGTAAGCTGCTATCAGATTTGGCTATATGGATCTCCTGTGGACAAGAAAAATAGAAAAGATGACACATTCCATTAAAAATGGAGAAGCCACTTCACACCAACCTTTCTGAAATGCGGCCTACACTATAGATTCAGAGATTCTTGATCTACAGGCTACAGACACTAATATTTTTCCTGCTACAAGATTGTCAAGTTCAACAAATAATTCAAATACTATTTTCGATCATAATTCACACAATTGTAAATAAGGTAAATAAATGAAAAATTTAAGTTATTCATAGCAGAATTATATCCATTTCATTGTTCACCATCTTTTAAAAGCCTTTTTAATTCACCATTCCGTCCCTTTTATTTCCCTTTTTCCTTTGTTTGATAAGCTTTTTCTAAATTTCCCTTCTCTGCATCCTGCATGCAGGGTGAAACCATTCATGCAGAATTCATCACAGGAAAACAAACATAATATCTCACTCCCATATTCCCAGGAGGGAATTAACTGAAATTACCAGTTCTTGGGAAACTGGCATAGAAAAAAAAAGCAGGAGAAATTACTAGAGCCAAGTTGTCAGGGAAACTGTTAGCACTCGGTAGCTCAGGAAAATGGGCTATTTGAAACAATTTCTTCTAAGTACCCAAGCAAAATATAGGGTCGTTTATGGGGATAGGAGGTGCACAAAGCCTGAAAGCCTTACTGCCTTTGAAAGGCTTAGTAACTCCTGGCTGCTGTGGGAGAGCTCGCTGAAGAATGGACTCTTGCTACCTTTTCAGCGCAGACATAGGGTTCTATGAATAGGACTTGGCTAATTCCCCCTTTGTGGAAGTCTTTAGGAAGCTTTTCATTGTATAGCCCATTCTATAGAACTCCTAAAGCCAAAAGATAAGAGTGACATTTTCTAAGGAAATTATCCAATTCTATAGTGCGCTTTTTTTAAATTACTTGTGCCCAACCCTGTTACATTTCCTTTGCTACTCATGGGACAGCAATTATCACAGCCAGCACTAGACAGACTTCTGCAACAGAACTTCATTACTTTTAGTCCTACATGAGTACACGAAGAACAGCACTTTGCCAATTCCAAACACCCAGGCAGCTTCTGCAAGCTATAGCTAAGTCACACAGCTAACATTCTGCATGAGACTATGATTATCAGTGCAACACTCCTCTCCTCTGCTCTCTGCTAGAAACTCTTCTGACTTGTCTTCTAGCTAGGGAAGGCTTCAGACTGTAAAACGACCTGAACTTAAGCCACACTGGGAACGCGCTGCTGGGATACAAGCATTGCTCCAACAGCCCTCCCTGCACAGACGCGCTCATGCTCAGATGATGACTTGTTTTGCTCTCCCACTTGCCACAAACACACACACTTACAACATATGGCTGGCAGAGCAGAAAATGCCAGCTGGAGTGCATTTCTGTGGTGTAACTGCACTTGCAGTAGTATTTTTGTGAGCAGAGTAATGCAGAGAAAAAGAGAAAACGCAACATGCTTATGCCAACCAATCTTTTAGTGTTGACCTTGCTGTGAATAGGTGAATAGTGACAGTAAGTACGTGAACTGTGGGGCAGGGTAGGCTGTGGGAAGAGGAGAAAGAAATCAAAGGCTTTAGCCCTGACCCAGAACTGCAGTGGATATGTAACAAATAAGTAAATCTGGATTTATATATTATATGTGAGGAGATGCCTCAGTCACCTGGTGGTTAAAGGTGTGGAGCTCTCACAAAACATGCCTAACCTCATGTCGCACAAGCTGAAACAGCCAGTAGCAGATTTCACATTATCGTTGTGTCTACGTGGATCAGACTCTCATCCACAGACCCCTAGTCAACAATACACGAGGCAGTATGGGTTATTCTAACCATAATGCTTGCAAGAGGCCTGGGCAAGGCTTGAGTTTTCAATGGGAGAAACAGGAGAGTAAAGAGGGGGAGGGGAAAAAAGGGGGGGATGACACACCGACAAAGAGCTAAAAACTTGCTGACAGCAATACCAGGTTAACACCAGAGTCAAAATTAAGATTTTGGGGGCTATCCCAAGTCTTTTCTCCCCATTCCCGCTCTCTCAGAATTAAGGCTAAGGCATATAAATACAGTTATTTGGTTACAGACTTAGAAACCTGCTTCAGACAAAGATTTGTGAGCTGATTTTACCTTCTATTCTGCAGGTTATGGGAAGTTACCTTACACCTGCATAGCTTGCTCATAGAGTATTAAAGCATTCCTTCTTCTCCAGCTACTCAATTTGCCTGCTTGAACTACAGACCTACCAGCCCTGGAGATTCATCCAACTTTCACCTACTTATCCTCTCCAGAAGTGCTTGCCATTCCTGGCTCCCTTTCACCTTAGAGCGTGAGGATGTGCACGCACATACACAAGGTGTGTTAAGAGGTTAAAAGGGTGAATTTGTGCTGGGAGCATCATGTTGGAGTCTCAGCTTGGCACAAGAAGAAAGGCCAAGACATGCCAGAATTTGCAGAGACGTATTCCTCAAGTTGCTTCAACCGTACTTTGCTCTCAGACTCCTAAGCAAAGACCACAGGACTCAAGGTCACCACGTTCATACAGACGTTAAGCACCTGAGCACACACATAGCTGATTCAGTCTGTATCTGAGGCCCTGCCATCAAGGGCACTTTACCACATGCATTCCTCCCTGTACAGGACTTCTCCCTCACTCTCCTGACAAGGAGCTGCCATTACACTCAGCTCATTCATTTCCCTGGCTATAAACCTCCAGAGCAGGGCAGGCTAGCCCGCAGTTTTGCCTTCCTCTGCTGTGAAGAAAAATGTTCATTGTAGTTCTCCAGGTTACCAAGCACATATTGGAAATCTACTGGGGCTAAAGAAGCATGGGAAAAAGAATTAAACTCAAGCCTGTAGCCCCAAGGACAAGAAGAGATTGCACAGCACTGTCTGGACAGCCTGCCCACAACACTTGACTCTTCCCAGCGGTGCCTACTCTCACTTTCCTTCTAAATGAACCTGCTTAAGCCACCCATCATGCCAAGTCTTGAAAGAAGAGCCTGTCCAACACCTACAGCAAAGTCCCTATTGCTTCTATGAAAATTGCCCTGTTGCAAACAACGATCAGGAATGATATTCTTGCAGAGGCTGGGACTCAGATTCAGTTCAATTCACAGGGCTCAGCAATCGATTTCCCTAGTGAGACAGAATAAGGCACTCTCTGTGCCTCAACAACCAATGCGTAACAGGGAAACAGTGCGGCCTTTCTCCCAAAGGCACCTTTTACTAGTCTGCAGAGCTAGGCTCTAAGGTTACAGATACACAGCATAATTTGAAAGGACTTTGAAATATCTGAGCTAGCTCTGAGATTAACTTAGAGAGTGGAAGATACTCACATTAACAGTACCTTGGGTCAATTAGCCCTGAGGATAAGCAGGATCTGTTCTACAGGATGCCAGCTGGGGATCTTTCTCTTTCTATCACTAACCTCAAAACCCTTGAGAGAAGTAATTTGGCAAATGTCCCCGGCACAGGGTCATAAGGCAAAGATAATGCTGATGCTCCTCAGATCTCTTGGGGAATGATCCCTCTGGCAAAACGTAACTCCTTTCTCTCACTGGGAACCCAGAAACTCCGTTCTGGGACTTCTCTAGAGAAAGAGGAAAATGTTGCCATATGGAGTTGAGGAGAGGGCGAGTAAGAAGAGGAGCGTGGCCTCCTTGGAGAACAGAGACTGTGCATGTAACACAGGTCATAGTTGAGAAGAGAAACATGGCAGGTGGGACAGGGAAAGGAGGAGTACAGTATTACAGAAGGAGCATAATATAACAGCCAAACATGTTAATATTGGTATATAATAACCTTTAATATAACTCGTATTTGGAATTGCAAAACACCTACAGCATCGCAAATCTTGATGCAGGATAGCATCAGGCTATGTACACACAATAATGTCCAATACATTTAGGCATCTCATTCCCATTAACTTTAATAGGAGTTATGCATCTAATTAGGATTTAGTAACTTTCTACCCCCATGCATGTCCCATGAGCCTGTAGGTAAGGTTGTTGGTTGGGACATCCTCCAACAAAGGATGCAAGGTATAGGGAAAAAAGACACAGCATCACTCTGTATCTAGGAGCTGTGAGCTCCAAAATCATGCTATGCCTCAAATGTTACAATAGCTTTCAAAGTTGGTTGGTTTTGTTTTCTCTGCAGGCCCATTCCCTAATGCTATGACCTACTGCAAGTTCCAGCCTGCATTAAGCACCACCCTATTAACGAGAAGTAATTTTGCAAGAAAATGAGGTGATTTCAGCATATTTCAAGGTATTAAAATCAGTTTAGTAAGTATCCATCTCTGAAGTAAAGTAGATAATAGGCATTAATCACCCAAGTAAATCCATTAGTCAGTTGCACAGTGTTCATGGTTGTTCCTGTACCTACAGCACCAACAAAGTCAGAATGAAGCATCAGCCTTCTCCAACTTGCTATAGCAAATCCAGCTGTTACTTTAATGAAATAAAAAATTTCACCCCCTGTGATCTCCTCCTTTATTTTTGCTTATTACTTTGGTAAAGAGATTTCAAAAACATTTTTATGCCACAATAAAAAGGTAATGGCTCATCTGGCCTGCAGAGGCATAATTACTACAAATATATTTATAATGCAGATAATGATTCTGGACAGCACATTTCCATGAGCAAAAGCCAAAATGAGCAAACAGGCTGATGACTGTCACCTGAATGCCAGTCTTCTAAAATAGTGATCCTTCTAGAAAGATCAACACCACTGCCTAAAAGCTACAGGTATGTGTCTCAGGCATCACCTAATATTTTGTCTTTCCTCATATTATTGAAGTTGTGTATTTTCAGAGGTTGGGGGTGCGCGGTGTTCATATTTTGTCAATTTCACAGTAAGCAAAGAGCATTATATAAAGGATCACTAAATAAACATTGTCTTTCACTCTGGAAAATTAAATTCCAGTCAACTGTTCACCAGTATGGAAATAGTCGTTCAATATTTATACATATTTAATGCATAGGATATCTAGATTGATAAAAAAGCTAAACAAATTCAGATGTGGATTTATATTTTTGTAATTAATTTACATATAAAATTGGATTTATCAATCCAGTTCCATGCTATTGCAGGCAATCTCCTTAGGTAGTTTCCTAACATTATAAAGAAAGTTTCCATACCTGTAAAATAAATCCAGGTTCTTAAAATTCCCCATTCAAAATATCCCCATTCTTGAAATGCAAGAGGGGAAAGGGAAAAAGTTGGGGAAGAAGGGAAGGCCAAAGAAAAACAACAACAAAAATACTGTTTTTCCTTTTTGGAGTTATGGGAGGGGAAAAAAATAAGCAAAATACGAAAAATAGTGTAATCTTAGTGAAGAAAGTGTTGTGGAAGTTTAAAGTTCTACTTAAAATAAAAATGTAAAGGATGGAGGTATTCTGAGGAGTCCAGACAGGTATTTCTCTCAAGCCACAGTTAATGATTGTTTGCATTTCCCTTAGTCACAATGTCCAGAAAGATTTTACCTTAAAAAGACCACAGCAACCATCTTAAGAACAGACTGTCTCTGCTGCAGAGATCAGCTGCTCACTTACCACCAGTATTGCATGTATTTATCTCAGCACATGCCCATTCAGAAGTCAAATGCAGTCATTCCTGCTCCAAATGGTCAAAGATAAGAACAGCACAAAAGCAAACTCTCATGTAATACCTTTGCCCTTGCCAAGTGGCTGCAAGTTTGAGGTGCTCCCAGACCTCCCTCCTCCTGTGAAGTGAAATCAGAGCTGAGGAGACAAGATACCCATCATGTAGGTAGCTGTCTAGCAAACACACACAAGCCCATTTCTTCACAGTGCTCCCATACCGCACACAGGCAGCCTGTTGCAAAGCCCCCAAACAATATACTTCTGCCAGCCACCTACCCTGGGGCCATGTCCTTCAGGGCATTATAACACAGAAATTTGGTAGCAGCAATTTACGTTACTTCCACGTGGCCCTTGTCTGCTTATACCTGATCCTACACCACCCCTTACCAGTATTAGAACAATTGCACCAGGGCCACACAGTGAACCACACTGGGACTCTGACCCAACTTACACAGAAGTATTTTCAGCCAGGTTATTTTTCAGACAAATCAGTCTTCTGATCCTACCCACGACTCTGCCTCACACATAGCTGTAGCAACACAACTTGCAGGGGCACATGGGGAAGGCGGTAAAAGGGAAGAGAGACTGAAAACAGGAGCTTCTTCGGCCTTCCCCATTGCTAAAGTAACTAACTTGGCAAGTAATTTTTTTAAAAACCATTCTCAAAGAAAGATTTAAAAAATCTGGCTTCTCGAACTCCAACCATTACTCCCTCTCCTCCATCAATCCCTGCTTCCAAGAAATCCATAAGCCTAAACTTATTAAGCCATATTTTGAAGACTTTTCTCTCACTTGCAGTGATGGTTAAGTAACCACCCTCACATCGTCTCTCTCAAGCACACAGAGCCATCCCACTATAACCATGCCAGGCGAGGGAGAATATTGTTACCTGGTTGGGGTGACTAATTCATGTTTGAAATATTACATCTTGTCAGATTATTTTGGTACTTCTGCTTTTGTCTCAAGCAAGAACATGGAGACTGACAAGAACACACAGAGAAATGGACAGCAAGCAAAAAAGTGGACAAAAATGAAAAAGAAAATGGGCACACAATAAACATGTTTGAGCCTCAAATTAAAATGTGTTTGCTTCCAGGTCTTGTCTAGGTTTAATCCTGGACGATGTGTTTGCCTGAACCAATCTGTCCATTGTCAGCAAACAACTGACAGTCAGCAAACACTTCAACAGTCTTCTCTTGAGTTATTTTGTACATTCCAGCTTCTTCACCGCCAACCATTCAAACCTATTTGCAACGATTTGTTTTTCTTTCTCATTTGAAGAATGTGATGACAGTCAGTGCAAGAAAGCTGTATAATTGTTAATGTTGTGCAAGCACTGCAACGGTGAGAAAACTGTTCTGAGTAAACACGATCGTTTCTCCAAAATGTATTTATCCAGTTATTAGACTCTACACGCTTGTGTGGACTACTGGAATTACAGAACACTAAATCTGCAAAATGTTCATTTAACTCTGTTGACAAAATTAAAAATTAAGCTGGATACCTCAGGATCAGATGGGCAGTCTTTTATGAAGATCACATTCCCTACAGAGCAACTGGAAGATCTTTGCTATCACATACAGCTTCATAAACCATTAAGGAGACAGAACATTGCCTGTTCACAATTAAGTCAACAGCAAAACTTCACTCGCATAAGAATCAGCGCCAACATAAAACAAGAGCAGATCTGAAACACATGTCCAGGCCCTAACAAGGTACCTTGACAGAATGGTTCACCCGTAACTGCTTCACTAGAAGTATTTCCCTCCTCAAAAACAAAGCCTATTTTTTTAAATAAGGTACTTGCACAAAGAAAAAAACAGAAATTCTACCTCCTAAAAGCTCTCTTTTCTTCCCACCCACTTTGAGTGAATTTTTTCCTCTTCTTGTCTTTCTCTCATCCCTAAGTCAAACTCCTCGCGGTTGCTTATTGAAGACTGCAGTGGTGATTCTGGCTGGCGGATGGCAGCTTATTTCTTTCAAAATAATAGACGAAGAAGGATACACAATACGAAAGATTTCTTCACAGTTTCCAACACAGTGGATGAGTAATTCCAAAGGTATCGAGAATCTCTTCTGCTTCCAGTATTGCTCTCTTCTGCTTTATTTAGAGGATACAACAAAGAGCTAACTTAGGAGATCTCAACAAAGCTATACCACACAGAAGGATCTCCTTGCATCGGGGAAGGATGCAATTAACAGCTGTCACATATAAAAGTTAATTGCATGTTATTCTTTTGCAATGGAGATTCCTGAATCCATTTCAATAGTTTATCAAGATAAAACAAGGTAAACAAAACAAGATAAAAACCAAACAACTCCCCTCATAATTTATTCAAATGTTTAAACACTCTTTAAAAGATAACTTAATTTGCTGCTGACTGACATGCAGATGGTACATAAATAACCACACACACAGGCTTTGCTCACTTTAAGGCTTTGATTTAAAACTCAGAGAAGATTCCAGAAGAAAGACCAAACTGAAACTTGCCCCAAGTAAACTACACTATTCTTGGAAGTCACACTGTATTCACCATACCAATGGTAAGATCAGAGTGTTTGTAGTGAATTTCTGTGATATATGAAAACACACAGCATATATAAAGTTTATATTCCAGAAATCTGGATTCGGTTTTGATGCATTGTTGAAGGCTGTTGATCTTGCTTACATTTGCAAACGCTTGATAGAACTGCTGGCTTTACAAGATGTTATTTATTTAATCAACACCAGAGACCCAATACCATTTGCAGATAAATCAACAAGAACATTCTTGTTATTCTGGCATGCCTTCTGTTAGCTCTTAGAAGAGGTTTCCATTCTTGCATGCCTAGGAATAAAAGTCCCATCAATCAAAATCATTCATCAGTTTTGTAATGCCCCTCCGCCTGACCTTCATTGCCTCATACAACAAGCAACCTGCTGAGTCTTCTTCTGTAAAGAACACGTCTTGGTAGCCTATTCATCTAATCCATCAAACAGAAAAGGAGTAGTTGTGTTGTTCAAATTCATGCAAAAGGCGTGCTGTTGAAACTAGCTGAACCCCAGGATCCACATCACCTTAAAACTCTTACTTTCTAGCACACAACAAGCAATATTGCAGTAACCAGACAAGGAGGCAGCTGATAACTGCACCTAAACAGATTTGGCCTGATCATCTTTAGGCCAATGTTGTAACGAGAAAAGTACAAGCAAGAATTATTTTAAAATACGTCCCTTAGGTGTTGTTTATGTTCCAGCTTCTCGAGAACATTTACAGTAATATTCTTCTTTAGGATAGGCAGCATAGGGTTTATTTTACACTAGCTTAACAGCATCTGAAAACTTGGACTCAGGTAGGCTATAAAAGTAAAGTTAAAATGGTTGAGTGACTTCAAGTAAGTCTCTGGTAAGCATTTATTCACATTGCAAAACTACTGCTGAGAGGAGGTTGACTCTAGCTTTTGATGTGGCCATAATAGAGAGACTACTCTGATCTGAACTTTAATTATACATTAATAGCATCTGAAAGAGATTCTCTGATGGAACTAATCCTTTCACACCTTGACCCATATATTTTTCCATAACCAACAGGAGACATTTAATAGATTAGACTATTAAATATTACTCTGGTTCAGACCTGCATCATAAATCCCTGAGACAACATTTTCAATTAAGACAGCCTGAAATGACCTGTTTTTCAATGTCCATGATCTGATACACTTATTTGGTTTAACTTATTCTAGTCATGGAGCTTGTTAAAATTAGGTGGCATATCAGAATCTAAATTATACATTAGGACAAACCCTGGAATTATATAGCCTTGCCTCTTTCCCAGACCTCTTGACCTCATTTTCCTAAAGGATCTCTCTCTTAACATTTCACAGATTTTTGTATTAGCAGCATGAAACTACTGAAAAATCTGTCAGGAGAAAAGTAGAGGCTACCACAGACAGAGAGGTAGTGGCAAGAACTGGAAATAAGAACTAGAAAAGCACTGATTTGAGTTCTGGGACTGACAAAAAAGATTCACCCCTCCAGTATTCATTCTGAAGAAGTTCAGATTGCTTTCTATTTGAGGAGTAATATTAATTTCCTCATTCCCCATCCCAACCTAATTTACACTGCAGGTCTTTCCCCAAAAACTTGCACTTATAGTAAGGAGGAATGGAACGGCAGCAGATTTTATTTTACTGTACATCACTCTACAGTAATATACACACACCAGTTTGTTTTCGTGACTTCAGAAATTCAGTAACATCTATGGAGAGCTGGCCATCTAACACCCCATATCAGGGAAAACAATTTCATGTTTTGCTCTTCTGAAAACTTTCATGAATGTTGCTTTTCTCTGTTAATTTTACATCCATTTTTCCACTCTTCCAGATCCTTCATACATACCAATATGTAACAACATGGCTTAGACTCAGATAGATTCTGAGGCACTGCACCAGGAACCGTTAACTGTTTCAAAACATGATCTCATTCTGCTTTTTTCTTATTGCTTAACCAGTTCCTCATCTCACGCTCTCTCTCCCACGTTAAATGAGAAAAAGACTTTTGTGAGGAGCTTTGTCACAGGCTTTTTGAAACATGATCTCTAAATAAAAAGTTGCTGCAAAGATGTAGACTACACTAAAACCAAACAGAAAAGGGATCAGAAGACCAACTGCCTGGGCATGACTCATTTGCTGCCACACACGTAAGCTATGGCTCGAGAAAGGCATAAAGACAGAGATCAAGAAGTCTGATAAAATGGGGGCTGTAATTTAATGATTGGTACCAAGTAAGAAACAGCTTCACCACTCTGAAAAGGAATTGTTCGTGCAAATCAGATGCTTAGTCCCAGCAGACCCTCCTTGTCTAAGTCCTTAAGACTCTCCCTCCTACCACTATTAGTCATGCTGAGTATTAATATTATTCATTATTACTCATAGTGTATTCTTTGAATAACCTCATTAATTTCAGTGAGACATTTGCAGTAGGAGGTAGTAGATAATCTATGCATTTTTATATATATGCATGTCTAATTAAAGGCTATCAAATGAGAAGACTCAGTTTCCCTTGCTGACTAAGCTGATCCTTAAAACTCTGGACCCAAAACTGAAAGTATTTGTGGCTGCTGCTGAAGACATGTGAAGTCAAGCTTTCAAAAGTACCTGTGGCAGAATTCGTCTTCACAGCAACTTTCATAAGGATACTGCAAAGTTATACCAGCCTTTCACCTCCAGGCTCTACTGTATAAAAGGAGCTTGGAAAGGGGCAGCTGCCTGTCCCTCAGTACTCCCAAACGGCATGCTAGTAACAAAGTTAGCAAGCAGATTCAGAAGAAAACAGACACAGCTTGGTACCTCACAGACCACTATTCCATATATTCCTGCTCTTTTGTTTCTCCTCTGCGGGTCTTCCTCCAAATCTAGGGAGAAGAGCAAGACAGTTAACTATTCATTATAAGATCAAACTGTACTTTATCCCCCTCTGTAGGCACCCTGTGATAAGATCATCTGGGGGAGAAGGGCAGACTTTTAAAGAAGTAAAGGGACCGTGAGAGGACCTCAAATCATCTAGGTCGTAAATAACTTGAGCGTTGTTGCTTTTTATTTTTTTAAAACGTTTTAAAACGTAGAGTTAATTTTCTCAGTGATTTCAGTACATTTCAAAACTTCATGTATTACAATATTAATTCTTTAATTATATTTTTAAAGAGGAAAATTCTTGTGATAACTTTCTACCGAAATAAATTGGGACAGCAGTGCTACAGGCAGCAGGAGACTGGAGGGGAATGCTGTCTGGAAACATGACAGTGAGTCAGAAAAGCAGGACTGATGTCTGCTCCCTGATCACTTCCTTCCAATGTTTAAAAAAATTCCTGCTATGGGTGAGAAATACAACTTTTTACTCTGTCCCCATGTCTTCCCCTCACTCCCCTCCCCCAAGCAAAGATTACTAGCACAGCTACAAAGTCATCACCCGTCCTGTTTTCTCACCACTACCCACCCGCCTCATCCCTATGAAAGCCAGCTGGATCAGGCAATGCCTGTGAAGCCAGGCTCCTAATCCCATCAGGGGAGGGTGATAGCAATCTGAAAGAAGCAAGGCGGGACACTTTCTAAATACTACCACCCACAGGAAAAATTGTACTCAGCTGTTTACAGACTGTGCAAGCCTGTCTGCTCCCCTGGCCTGGACAAAGAGCAGGAAAATAAGGATAGGATCAGACCATGCTGTTTAGTGGCTAGCCCTTTGGGAAGCAGACCCTGTCTCTCCCCCGGCTCTCTGGAGCACACCTTGAATGTTAGCCCTGTACTATTGAATTTGCTCGGTCTCATGCACTGGACATGTTGGCTCACATGAGTGGTTCCCACTTCACGTTTGTCTGAAGCCAGGGTTAAACTTCATGTTCAAGACAGAGCCACAGGCTGGCGTGATGGCTGCATGAGCTTAGTGAATCATGGAGTCAAAGAGGCTACGGCTCTTTTGCCACCAGATCCCACCTACTGAGTTCCCATGTTCAACAAAGTCCTAGTACTGGATGCACCTGATGAACATGGGCCCCTCTTTCACCCACACAACCCACTGCACCGGAAACCTTCCCCCATCGCAAGCCTGGCTGCGGCACATGTTTGAGAATAAATCAGGAGGCGGCACGTTGGATGATACAATGCTGCCTTTTTCTTCAAATTGTAAACATGAGCCATCCCCTGCAGCTGGGGACAATTTTACTCACCACAAGCTCTTAAGAAATAACAGCCTATGAACTTCCCTCAGAACTGGTGTTGTATTTTGCTCTGATACAGGCACATACTCAGGCCAGGGAAGGAAACATTTATCTCCTCCACGGTGGAGCCAGACTAGAGGCAGGCACCATCTTATCCAAAACAATGAATAAAGTGATCCTACCATTGACTGAGCTTTGAAATACTTCCTTTCCATCAGATAGGCTTCTCCTTAACACATGAGGAGGGGTGGAGTTCCTCTCAGACTTTTAAGTATTATCAGAGGTACGTTAAACATATTGATTGCTAAGGTGTGTTTCTAGACAGGGGCCAATGCCAACATGGATTGCAGTTGCATACAAAACCTCCACCTCCTCCTTCCAAGAGCTCAGTCATAATCTCATAGAGATTGATCAAGGCTGACATACTTTAGCTTAAAAAATAAAAAAATTCAGCTCCAGGGCATTTGCAAATAACTAGCATAAGAACCAGAGTCTATCGGACAAAACCAGGAACTTCCACACCTGTGAAACTCAGGCCTTCATTATTACTATTTTTAAGAATTCTGTAGATTCAGTCATATCATTCCAGTAATCTGTCAGAAAATTCTGAATTACTCTATTTCTCTGTTTGAGAAATAGAGGGAACAGTTATTTACCTACCACATAAGAATGCAGTGAAGAAATATTAGGTAACATCTGTCTCCCAAGTCATAAATCATTGCACAAGTACCAAGGAGTATTAGGATTTACTTTTTTTTTTTTTTTTTTAAAAAAAGACTCATCATATAATCTGTCTTCTACAAATACAGTTGGAGCAATTCTCATGGATATAATAAAATGACCTATTATAATCTTTTAAGAAACATGTTTCATCAGGGGTCCAATGAACAAATACTTTTTAATGGGAAAAAAAACACCACCAAACCCACTTCAAAACTATCTTAACTGTGATCACGAGAAATGCTGGGTCAATCCTATTCCCAGTTACTGGTAAGCAAATGGTAAAGCTTTCATTGATTTCAATGGGAGAACGATAGGTCCTTGAGGCAATGTATTTTAAGTTACTGATATTCACAGGAATTTCCCCGTGAGCACAAATGTCATACAGTAACCACTGGGCAAGAATAAAAAGGTGACATTATTACTAGTGCAGAATAATGGTTCATGATCTTTGCACTGTGCCCTATAGTGCAAATGTCACTACATTTATGAAGATATTTCTTCTCCTTTGTGTTTGAGGGTATGGATCACAGCAGGAAATATTTTTATTTTTACAGTGACCTTTGCAAAGCTTGCACAGTTAGATTATGTTGTGGTAATGGGACAATCCAAAGGTCATGAAACATTATTCTGCCCTAGTAACTATTAGAAATGTGATGGGAGTTAGAAGAGGTATCTGTCCCCAGGGCCAGTTTTTCTAGTCTTCCACCTCTGGAGACCTGGGTTCAATATTGGCCATGCCAGTTATATGCTGGAGGCTGCAAAGAGTCCCCATTAACATTTCACCAGTTAAGTGAAGGCTATGCTTCCTGACTTGATGAAGTTCACTCTCTCTTTAGATACTACTGAATCATTCAGACAGTAAACTTAATAATAATGTTTAGACTGGGGGGAGTGAGAGCTGATTTCCAAATGCAAAGGAAAATGCTGCCATCCCCTTGAGAACAGACAATGTGAAACTACAAAAGCAGCTTGAAGGTGAGGAAGAGGCACTATCCTGGATAACATTGTTGAATAAAAGCTCCTAACACGGCAGTGCACAGCTTCTTGGCAGTAGACTATACATGTGGTATTTCGCAGTGATTATAAAAACATCCGATTATAATGATAAGTACAGTACTATTGTGTTAGTCCATACCCTTCAAAATTACACAAATCTAAAACACAGTGTATAAAAAGCAATGCAGATATTTTTTTTAAGATCATTAGTGTGCATTTGTATAGCGGATACTAAAGTCAACAGCAACAGTGGCTAATGGGTATAATGCCTGCAAAATATGTGTATTTTCATCACAGTGTCATTTAGGGGTACATTATGCAAAGTGACAACTGAAAAAAAAGTAAAATCCAAAGCTCAAAACCACATGGAGGACAAAATAAGCAGTGATGAGACACTAAGGAAGCAGAAGCAAAAGCTGGTGCATCCACTGCTGAGTTCAAACTGTCCTGTTGATTCACACATAAGCAACATGAGGTGAAGTAGTTGCAGCAGAAAGAACAGGATTCCGGGGGATGACACATGAATTAGAAAAGCATTCACCTCCTTTGCTACAGAACGTCCCGTTCTGGCACTGCCACAACATGTCACTTTAAAACCAAAATGGTATTGAGAAGAATTACACAAACATGGGCATGTGGTTAACCCTGCTGGGGCTTGTTACCATGATGTAACCACCTGCTTTTTTCGTCAGTGTTTTGCATGCCAGGATTATAAATTTTTTACCATTTTTAGCCTCCAGGCCTTAATTATACCTGCGTTTTGCTGGTACAACAGTATTTTATGCTACCTAACTTTAACAGAACACCACCTTTCCATGTCTCTGCAACAGTAAGTGCATCACTTGGTTGTCTGCACATGCAGCCGATGCTGAAAACATCTTAGATATTCCAATACAATAGAAACAGGGAAGAAAGGCACTGGGAGAAATGAACCAATGGCAATTTTACAGCAATTTTAGACAACAAAAGGAATGTGTGTGAGGAATAGTTGTTTAGGAAGTTTCAAGGTTACCAATAGGATTCCATCTAGGCTTTTTTTTTTTCTAAAAAAAAAAATAATTAAATTTTCGAGGAAATTACCACAGAATAAGACTTTTTTCCTCACTAGGATTCAACATGACTGGTGAACTTCACATTGGATTCTCACAAAATGAGCAAATAGGTTTTATGACACAAACCTGACCTCTGGTGGAAGTACAAGAAAATGGTAAATACACCAGAGAATCCCAATATAGTTTGAAAGGGATACCTTTGATATTTTTTGTACACATCAGCGCTTCTTTACATTATATGTTCTCCTTCTTTGAATGACAATGAACTAATTTTTCAAACTCCGAATACTCCATTTTATTCAGTGCTACAGAACAATGTCCAAACACCTCATCTACCAACAGACCGTTACTGATCCTGCACAGACCTAAGTCTATGCAAAAAGACAATGCTAGTACAGTCAAGAGTCTACAGGAAGCACTGACCTGATAAAAATACCTGTGCCTTCTTTTCCTCATGAAATTCCCCACTAGCTGCACCACACCTCTGGGAATAGTCATCTTCCTCTAATATTTTCACCCTCCATAGACTGTGAAAGTCACATCTACCATTGCTGTCTTGTCCCACTTCTGCCTGTTCTCAATTATTTTTTGCCTTAGAAAAAACAAAAACCTGTTTGAACAGCTCCAGCACGTATCCTGTATTCACAGACACAAAGATCAATGCATATTAAATAGGCCCTTAAGGCCCTTAAGCCTGCTATGAAACCATAATTTCTCATCTAAATAGAATAACCTTGTTAAAAGTCAGTCTTCGGGCAAATAAAGGACCACCTAGTCCAAATAAATGAGAATGACCAGTGTTTTCTCCCTGACCCACTGAAATCAAGCAAAGCTGCAGATGTTGAGCGTTCTGTAAATATGTGGTTTGTAGGTACCATTCACTTATTGCAAAAGAAAAGCCCTACCTCTGCTAGCAGCCACCCACTCTCAGCTTACAGCTAACTTGTGGCTCATTCTTAAATCCTCTGGTTTATGGCCCCTGGGTATCACAGCTTGTCCAACCTGGGCATGTTGCTAATAGAAGTTATTAACAGCATGAGCTCGAAAAACATTTGTGCCAAGAGATGAACTCCAGGCCCCTTTACATTATAACCTCTGCTTTTTCGTGGACTTTATTCCCAGGTGCTCCTGCACAAACACAGGGATAGTTGAAAGACTGTAGCCATGAAGTGTAATGCTACTACTGCACATGTCCCAGAACGAGGAGAACTGTGTTCAACTATGTTTGGAGATGACTTTCCTGTAAATGTGATCCACCAACATGGTACTCCAATGGAGTAGTGGGACTTGAAATGCGATCAAACATGCTTTTAGCCACCTTCATAGTTTTACAAGGTGCATATATTCAGACTCTGCAACTTTCTGGGGACTGATAGCTCTCCTCTCTGAGCAGTACCTGCAGCTGTGCCATTATTCAGCCACGCTTTTACATCAGCTGACATGAGTCTTCTTCATAGGCAAAGGTGTCCACTCACTCCCTGCTAGGGCTGGGCTCCTCTGGAGCTGACTACTCTACAACCTGCATTCTGACAGATCTACAAGGTGCTCCGAGCGACAGCTTAGTCCACAGCATGCCTGGCAGCTAGGTAAACGTATGGAGCCATTGCCTTGCTGGGAGCAACAAATTCTCTGTGTTCTTCTCCTGTGTGGGACAGGAGCTCCTGGATCCTGCTGAGCTCCTTCCTATTCCAGCTGGAGCCAGTGTGCATCATAAAGAGCAAAATGGACAACCTGGCTGATCACTTTCCTTTTGTGAAAAGCAAAGGCTTCCAGCTGCTGCACTCAACTGTGCTGATTTCAACAGCAGCCAAGAATCAATGTGCCCATGTAGGCACTGATGATCCTATACCTGAAGTATGAAAACTTCTTAGACACATGAAAATTCTCCTGCCAAGTGGCAAATACCTCAGAAATGATGAAACCTGTGAAAAATGCTTATAAGTAAGTTTACAACCACATGCTTGTATAAGAAAGCACGGCAGCTGGAAATATGTGGAAGCACCTCATTCATCTGCAAAAAAATATCTGTATTTATTGCAGAGTTGAACCTCCTAGTGATGCACTCTGTAGGAAGGTGTTGCAGCCTAAGCACTATCCCAGGAGAATCAGAGTTCAAGCCAACCCTTATACATTTGTACTGCACAAATAAGTAAGCCTGGTCTTCAGGACAACCCTCAGGAGGCAGAGGCTTTGCCAATGTCTTGTGTTTATATAATCAGTGTACTTAAGGTGGAAGAAATACGATCCAGAAAGTACAGAACGTAACAAATACATTTTTACATTTTCATGTTGCTGAGCAGCACTGGCATTTAATTAATAGGATCCTTGGATTAAAAAAAGACTAACTTATTTGTGATATTTAAGGTAATTATTAACTGGGTTAATGTCTTGCATTTGGCTAGTAAACAAAGCCTATGTTTATTAAACCAAAGTAAAGCAGTGAATGAACTAGTTTTATGGCACACTCACTTCCTTTCTGCCACAGGGCCATAACCTACGAGAATTGTCTACTTCAGTAAGCAAGAAAACATGGTGTTTCCACAACTCCAGCTGAATCTCACATTGCTCTAGCTTAAGGGCTGGTGATGGTATTTGCAGGTGCAAGCCTAGTGCCCAGTAAGGACCAATAAGAAGCAGTAAGGACAGACTGGAGAATGTGATGGAACAAGCGCAGGGTGACAGCATTTTAATAGCTAAATTCTGCTCCCAGTTACTTTCTTACAGGTCCTCTGGCACACTGCATCTATTTTCTAGTCAGGATACCATCCTTTCCCTCTTTCCTCATTTCTCTGCTCCTTTCTGTGCAGCTCAGATCAGTTTGCATTTCACCTTACCAGCTCTCCCTTCATTTTTGTATCTCTCTCTCCAGCCTCTCCTTTGCGGACTCTCCAACAAATAGTTAGGGTTGAATTCTCAGTTTATTACATCAAGAGCAAATGTTTAGAACAGAATGTTTAATATAGACAAAATTGGATTTCTGAATCTACATGCTAATCAGAGAAAAAGCACAGTAGCAAAAATCACCCCAAACCAACTAACAGTCTGCTTTTTCACTGACTGCAGAGAGACTGCATGTTTCCTCTACCTGTGGACTTCAACGGAGGTCAAAGTACCTAACACTTGGAAAAACCTCTGCCAAGTCCTTCTTTTTCTAGGTTTATACAGTTTGATAGCCTGTATTGAGGAACTAGGTTTGGATTTTTATGTTATGACATTCTTGCTTACACACTTTAAATCTTGATAATACAATGACAATTTTCTTGCTTAGTTGTCACATTCCCTACAGTTTTGTCATGAATTATACTCTCAAAAGGCTAGCTATAATTTTAGAATTATCAAAAAGCATTTGATCAAATGAGTGGGACACATCCCCTGAATCTTCTATGTCATGGTTAAACTTATTTGCATAGGCAGGTATTTTTCTTGGCTTACAGTAATCTTGAAACACTGTGGTCACAGCAGATTTTTGCTTTGCCATTTTCAAATGATAATGTGTCAAAACCCTCCTGGGTCTGTCCTGCTCACTTAGTTCTGATCACTGTGCCCTTTCTTCCTTTGAAGTTTTCTTTTTTCCAATCAAGACTTATTAATTCAATCTCTCTGATTTCAGAGGCAGATGAAGTGCAGCTGACAAGTTTGGGGTGGGGGGAGGAGGAAACTTCTGTCTTTATTCTTGCAAAAGAATAGCCAGCTTTGGTTACTTATTTTTCCTACACAATTAAAGTTCCACAGCACCGCAAGGTCTCTACCTCTGAGTGTGGAGACAGCACCTAGCACAACCAGGAGCTCCTGTCCATAACAGGCCCTGTGGGTATCACCACAACAGAAATAGTAAGTGTTCATTTTCCAGCTAATGCCAAAATACTAGCACAATCCAAAGCACATTTTAAGCTGTAAAAGCCCAAAGGCTGTCCTTATATTTGCAGCATATCACAGAACCAAACAAATTGCTGGTGACTAAAACACAGCTGCAGAAGGCCACAGCAGGAAGAGGATTTTATCTTCCGTTTCCTTCCTTCTGTGGCAGCCAGGTGTTTTGGAGAGACCTTTTCAATCAGCCGCTGTTTACCAGCGCTCACTCGCACAAGAGGGCACTGTAGCCCCACGCATCAGGACAGAGTGCCTCAGCCCAGCAAGCCGCTCATCTGCAGAAATACGCTTTAAACTCTTCCCCTGAGTTGAGTCCCTGCTTCTCATCCAGGCTGGTAGCAAACACAGCTGTATGTGCTGACGTGTTGCACTGGTACAGCTTGCACAGACGGATTGCTTTGGGGTAAAATACACCTTGCAGAATTTATCCAAGTTCCAAACTTGAATAAAATTTGACAGTTGTGGTTTACCTGTGTGCCCAGGGAGTTGAAGTCAGGGAAACTATCTTTAAAAAAAAAAAAAAAAAGTTACATTCCAGTTCATGCCATTGAAAGGCAAAACCTTCTGTGCTTGTAATAATGTGAATATTTAGATTACACTGGCAAAGAGAAACCTTGTAGATATTCACAGGACAACTGGAAGAGAGCTCATGGCAGTTTGAAGGGTATTATAAACTTACTAGCATGCCTGTCCACTTGTAAATCTTCAAGCCTGTTTATGGTTCCAAATAAATGGCCTGTCTTCAGGATCAGAGCATTCACAGTTCCCACTAATTCAGATATGAGTAATAAGCACAATATATCCCAAAATATCAGGATACCAGCAACACAAGATACCTGTCAGAGTTACCTAACTTCAGGCTCCCCTCTTAATATTTTCAATTACATTTATAATAATTAATAACAAATAGCAAAAATGTGAAATACCTCTGTCCTAGCTCAGTACCCCAAAGCACCTAAAGTCTGCAGCTCTGGAAACAAAGTAAGAGAAGTCTGTTACACACAATTATATTTATGTTCTGATTCAACTCAAGCACTGGGTGGACATGAAGGCTATTTAGCAAAAAGAAGTTTAGGATGGGAAAAATTAAAAGATTAAAAGAATATTTAAAATCAGCCAGAGGGGGCCATTCCTGGTATACCAAATAACAAGAGAATAAGCAAATCCCACTTGCATTTTTTGAGTGCTTTTCATTTGGCACTGATGATTAATAGAAGTGGTTTGAAAAGAATAAATCTCAACAACATGGGTTGGGACTTCCAGTGGGGAAATCTGCAACCAAACCATTGCAACGTTGGACTGCAGAATTTAAGGGGTTCCTATGGGGAATGAGGTTTGCTTAAAGGATTAAACCACTTCAAGGAAATGTTAAGCATAACAGTCCAGAAATAACTCAGGAAATCCTTAAAGCTGATTGCTGGAAGGTCTCAAGAGAACTATCAATCTGTAACATATCTTATTCTTACACTCCACTATTAGCACTCTAGAGACAACACACCGGACAAGACAGACTTTTGGCCTAATGCCATATAACGACTATGTTCCTATGATTCACCTTGACACACAGGAACCCAAACCGTTACCAATCCTGAAAGATGACCTGACAAACCAGGCTAGGCCTTCAGCCTACCTCCCCACCACCTTCATCTAAATGCTAACACATCTGAAGCACAAAATTTCCAAGTATTTTCCTGCTCTTAACACCTTTCTTGTAACTCCTTTTCTTTCTCTGCCCCACTTTTTCCAACCCTTACACTACTGAAAAAAAAAACCAAAACAACCCAACAGCCTGGCTTAGGTAAGGCTATTTTATGCAGTCTTCTCCTAAAAGACTCAGATTAAAAAGGCAGCTAAAAACCTGTAACTTCTGCAGTTGATATTGATTAAAATTTGCCAGGTCTCAGAACATCTAATAAATTCATATGCTGAACTCGCTTTTCTATAATAGCAAGATTATTAGAGAGCCATCTAGTCTTATTAAAAGTCACAGCCTCTTTCTTTCCTGTTGTTTCTTCTTTGCTTTTACATTTTTGTCTTCTGTTGTTGTTGTTTAGCAGATTTGGATTACAACAAGCACAGTGACTGTTCCAGCACACTTCATCTAATATCAAGACACATGCTACCATCTTTATGCCACGTAAAAAACAAACAAACAAAACCAACCACAAAACTGTAAAAATTGGGAAAAAATATTTTTTAAAAATCCTTTCTGTAGGGAATATCAGTAAAATTAAAACCTTCTTGATATTACAAACATTCAGCTCTCCCCCAATCTCTTCAAAAGATTCAAAGAGACAATTATTTGCCACAGTATTTGACAGACCAATATCTCTGTTCCTGAAATGCCAGATAATGGTCAATAGCTTGCTACTGTCTGATAATAGTGCCATGTAAACACCATGAACTCTCAGAGCCATTTATTCCAATAAAAAAATAACAGATTACATGAAATCAGATGAGAATTTTTCAGATTCACAAAGGCACAGCTGAAATCTGTATCTGGTGATCCACTTTTAGATTTCCTAGAATTTATCTCCTATCCTATCCTCTTTATGCCCAGACAGAGCCATAAAATCCTCCTACTTCCACAAAAAACACCTTTTGTGAATGGAAAAGTACATCGCTGAGTTCAGTGCTAGCATTAAAGAACAGAAGCCTTCCCTATCTATGAACTGCTGCAAACAATACATGTAAGGTTTGAAAAGCTGTTTGTGTATAGCCAGTTCTAACATTTGCTATTTACAAAGACAAAACAACTATAGTAAATTAATTCTACCAAGATTCTTTGCACTAACCACAGGAGCACTACAGGTGCATTTGTAAAGCCAAAGGGCATAGCACTAAAATAGAATAATCCCTCGTGACATACAAAAGCAGTGTCTGATTTGCTTCTATCATCCAAAGACATTTGCTTGTAGCCGTGCACTACCTAAATCTAAGGTGTTAATGTACTAGCCTGACTTCAGAAATCTCAAGAGTTGCTCACCCCAGGCAAAAGATATGCATCTTTTTGGGGGGCTACTATGTAATATAACACATGAAAGCTCCACTTCTTACAGGAAAAAGGCAGCATCTTAGATAACATCGAAGGGGGCAGATTCTTCTTCCCCTCTTCTAGGCTAATTCTTTTCTTATTAGATTTGTAAGAAAAATAATCATGTTGTTCTTCCCCCAACCATCCCCCACACCTAAAAAAAACCTGTCAAAATAAAAATCCCAAATCCCCTCAAACCAACAAAGTCTCAGAGCCAGTGCAGCATTGGACTATACCTCTCCATTCAGATCCATTTTAAAGAGCTACAATTTTATGTTAGTAACCTAGGGCCAAATTCAACATATTCTACTCATATTAACTTCAATAGGGATGCATGAATAAATAGCATTCAGTGAGACTCCTTATACTGGTAAGTGCTACTCAGTGTGCAGACTGCCATATCTGGGCCTTTGTGACAATGTCTCTCTTACCTAGCCAGAAGGCACCCTGGCTTTGGAAAGTCTCCGATTCTAGCCAGTGTTCTACTTCTCCAGGAAAACTTTTCCTACTTTTATCTTTAGAGTATCTGTATCTTTCTCCTACCCACGCTCCTTTATTTGCCTTTTCCAGATTGTGTCTGAAAGATTGTATGCTAAGTCATTATGCTTCATGTATATACACACCCTTTGCATGTTTAGGAATATGTTAGATGGTCCATAACCATTACTACATCAAATGGTTTATGTTTTAAGTGTTACATTTACAGTCAGCAGTGCTAGAGTGGCAAGGCCAGAAAACAGGTCTGTAAACCTTGTCAGAGTTCCTGCATTGAAGCCGGAAGCTGAGGCTACATGCTGACAAGTCAAGCATATCCCTCAAGGCTGTGACCTGAAACCTTCTTCCACACTGGAGAGAGCTTCCTCATAGGGATGTCCATGTTAAATGACATGGTAATTACAAGTTAGGAACAGCTACAGCTACACAATTTGGAGTTTATTACAGAGTAGAAGTTAACATGAAGCAAGCTAGAACATCTTCAGCAGTGAGAAACGCTGTGTACAGATGAAGTGGCTCCTGATGGGTCTGGAAGCTTTCAGCTCAAGTGCTGAAAGGAAGTCAAGTTCAGAACAGACATACACAAATGGTATGTAACAGGGACCAAGACCCTCCATTAGCAAAGAAAATCCATATGCAACTCCTTTACACTTCCTCCTGACCTGACTCTCTGCTGGGCTTCATGCTGCATGATTGGATCCCATTTTGTGGAAACAACAAGAGAAAAGCTCCGATTTGGCATTTAAATGCTACAGCTCAAGGGCCTGTCCCTGGGAAGTGCTGACCACTTGATTTTTGCTGCAGTCAGTTCTTTTTTTCAACACCCTGTACCCAATGCCCTCTCTGCAGACCCAGACCCTGCCTTAGGGATTTAAGTCAAATATTTTCATCAGGAGCTCAGGCAGAGAAGGTACCTGACCTACTCAGAACCATCTCTGAAAAAAGCATGAACCACCTTCAGAGTTCAGGAGCTCAATGATTTTGTCTGATCCACAGAAAAAGGCAAGAGATTTTCAGGACTGTACTAGAAGTGAACAGGGCATTGCTCATTTGGAATGGAAACATTTGAAAGTGTCAGAATACTACATAGAAAGAACAGTGGAAAGCAGACACAGGAACCACTGAGCCAGCTCCTACTGATCCACTTCAGTGGAATTTTTGTTATCACATGTAACGCTGCTCTTAATAAACAGCAGTGAACCCAAGATACTATTTGCTCATGAGTACTGTCATAAGGCAGCAAGCTAAATATGCTTTTACAGCTGTAGGCTGAGGTCATAAAATCAGACTCTGCCACAAAAATCTACATTGGTACAAAACATTCAAAGTCATTTGATCTGAAATATTTCAGGCCCTTTTGGAAAAAACACAGAGTGAAAACTTTTTGCTTGGAATTCATCCCGTTTAATCGCATAAGCAAGGTTATTCTACTCAGACATGATACCAGAATGTTTCAGTTTAAAAGAAAGCCGAACTCCTGCCTTACTCATTATATTACACATGATTTTGGAGCAACTGCTGTAGGAGGCCACTGCATTTCTATAGAAACTTCAATGGGATTTGAAGTATGAGTAATACAATACACTTATTTACCAGAGAGACTGGCACCTTTTATTTTTACTTTGACATTTTTCAGCAATTTAAAGTATTGGTTCAAGAAAAGGTTTTCTCGGTATTAGTTTTCTGATACTATAGCATAATACACTGATTGCGAGGCTGTAATAACTTATAAACCTTATGTCATTCTGCAGTGGCAAAATACAAATTGAAGGTCCATTTTGCTTATGAAAAACAACAATACCATTCAAAATTCATACTATATCAAACACACATGGTGACTCTGATAATTCTGTGACTGAGGATTGAGCATGACTTCCAGGCTGTTACCAACACTTCTTTAAAATGGAAACACAGTCTTTATAGCCATAGATCCATAAAATGATAAGCCTGGTTTTAGGGCACTGACATCAGATTTAAAAAGGTGAAAGAAGCACATGACATAAACCACTAAGTTTCCATGAAATTATTTTGCTTGATCAAAGCTTTTCCGTTAAGTCTTGAAAGGTAACGTTCTTTCAGCAGGCTTTGTTTGATGAGTATCACATCTTCACATTGCTCTGCAACTGACCTTCTTCAGTCAGCTGAGGAATCTACTCAGTGTCTTCCTGCCCCTTTTCTACTCCCAATGCTCAATAATGAGTGCCTGGTGTGCCCTTCAATGCTGATCCAGGCCTTCAAGTTTTCTCTTTCCCTTGTACATCCACCAGACTCAGGCCTTCCTTTTTCTGCTGCTGAAGCGTCCCTTCAACTTCAAACCTGTTGATTCACCCTGCATCCTTGTGCAGGCTGCTGCTGGGCAGAGAGGTCCCCACACCAGTCAGCCATCACTGCTAAAGCACCCTTGGGAATACCGGTGCCCCACGCTAGAGGGCATCCATGCAAGGCCCTACTGCCAAGCAACGTTGAGGACCAATTCCATCTACCACTGCCTCCAGAAAGCAAACATCACAGCATGGGAACTTGAAGTGATGCAGTACTAAGGCCCAGTACCTCAGGCAGGCCTCCCTGAAGGCTCATGAGAGTAACATACTCAAGGGCTGCTAGAGGATCCAGCTCCTATACTAAAATATAACTAGTGCAATGAGAGACTAAAGTGCATTTAGTACTACCGTTTACTTGATGAAGGAGACAAGAACAAGGAACAGACCACTGAAAGAGGGGTAGGCACTCAGGGAGGGAAAGAAGGAATGAGAAGAAGGCAGCTCCAACATGCAGCACTCTAAAGCCCAGAGGATCCTAAAGAAAGTGCCTGGGGCCTGACACCAACTATATGAAAGAGATTGCTTGGTGGCATCTCACAGGTATTACAGAATTGCAGTGGGATAGCTCACGTGGTTGGATTGGTGCGATGGACGGTGTATTTGGTTTGTGTGGCAAGGTTTTGGTGGTGGGGGTCTACAGGGGTGGTTTCTGTGAGAAACTGCTAGAACTTCCCCTATGTCCGACAGAGCCAATGCCAGCCAGCTCCAAGATGGACCTGCTGCTGGCCAAGGCCAAGCCCATCAGCAACAGTGGCAGTGCCTCTATGGTAACACATTTAAGAAGGGAAAAAAAAAAACAAACAACTGTACAATTGCAGCCAAAGAGAGGAATGAGAATATGCGAGAGAAACAACTCTGCAAACACCAAAGTCAGTAAAGAAGGAGGGGGAGGAGGTGCTCCAGGCCCTGGAGCAGATATTCCCCTGCAGCCCATGGTGAAGACCATGGTGAGGCAAGCTGTCCCCCTGCAGCCCATGGAGGTTAATGGTGGAACAGATACTCACCTGCAGCCCATGGAGGACCCCATGCCAGAGCAGGTGGATGCACCTGAAGGAGGCTGTGACACCATATGAAGCCTGTGCTGGAGCAGGCTCCTGGCAGGACCTGTGGACCCGTGGAGAGAGGAAGCCACGCTGGAGCAGTTCGTGAAGAACTGCAGCCTGTGGGAAGGACTCGCGTTGGAGAACTGTCTCCTGTGGGATGGACCCCACACTGGAGCAGGTGAAGAGTGTGAGGACTCTTCCCCCAGAGGAGGAAGGAGCAGCAGAGACAATGCGTGATGAACCGACTGCAACCTCCATTTCCCATCCCCCTGTGCTGCTCAGGAGTAGGAGGTAGAGAAATGGGGAGTGAAGCTGAGTCTGGAAAGAACTAAGGGGTGGGGTAAGGTGTTTTAAGATTTAGTGTTCATTTCTCATTATCCTCCTCTGATTTGATTGGTAATAAATTAAATTATTTTCCCCAAGTTGAGCCTGTTTTGCCCATGATGGTCATCGCTGAATGATCCCTCCCTGTCCTTATCTCAATCCACAAACCTTTCATTATATTTTCTCTCCCCTGTCTAGCTGAGAAGGGGGAGTGATAGAGCGGCTTTGGTTGGCACCTGGCATCCAGCCAGGGTCAACCCACCATGGATGGATACAGGCTCTTGAGAAAAAACAGCCTGGGAAGGTGAGGAACGTGGATGGGTTTCAATCTATGCAAAGGGCTGGCTGCAACACACTGCTTTGCTTGGAACAAAGGACAAGGCAGCCAAGACCTTATAGGTAAGGATTAGAGAACAGTCTGAAATGGATCACTTTATGCTAGGTGCCTGCTACAGACCTCCTGATCAAAAAGGGAAAGTAGAAGAAGCCTTCATTTGAAAGCTGGGGGAAGCTCTCCGGTACTCGCTGGGGATGAGAACTACCCTGATATCTGCAGATAGAGTAATACAGCTGGGCACAGGCAATCCATATTTCTGGTCTGTGTTGATGGTAATTTCTTGATGCAGGTGACGGATAAGTCTTCTGGACTTCTTACAAAGAATGAGTATGGGATGTAAAGGGCAGCCATAAGATCATGGAAATTAAAATTCTGAGAGAAGCAAGAAAGACAAATAGTACAATTACAAGCTGGCACTTCAGGAGAGCAGAATTCATCCTGTTCAGGGATCTGCTTGGTAGAATCTCATGGAAGACCACTGTGGAAGGTAAAGGGAAAGCCTGTGAGAGCTGGCTGATCTTCAAGGACAACCTCCTCAAAGCACAAAACAGCCCATTCCTGCATGCAGGAAGTCAAGCAAGCATGGTGGAAGGACAGCATGGATGAACAGAGAGCTCCTTACTCCCGAGTTCAAATACAAGAAGGAAGTATATCAAAGGTATGAGCAGGAGCGGGCTTAGTCTCTTAGGCTCAGCTCTTGTCTCCAGTTATGTCAGACACTTTGAAGTTTTGCAAATTTCTGCAAGCACTACCATGCAGACAGTGATCTTCCTTCCCCCTCCTCCAAAAAGAACTCTTCTGTGGGTTCTAATGAACTCAAACAAGTTCTAATTTTGCCTCTAGCTCATGACCATTTATAACTGTTTGGCTTACTGAAGTTCTCATTTGAAACTTGAATGTTTAGCCTGGAGTTCAGCAGTTTCTGGCCCCGATTCCAGTGTTGAGTTTGATAACAACAGGTTATAAACCCTCACTTCATCTTAGGAAGAACATCTGTCCTGACTGCTGTCTGTCCTGATCTGTCCAGATCTTCTTCAGAGCGTGCATCAGAAATGCAACACAGACATAACTTTCACCCATATCTATAGAATATTTCTATAGCTACGGATACACCTACAGTGACGGATCTCTGTAAACCTATCCAGACCCAGCCACAGCTATGTGTCACTTCCTGAACCAAGAGTTTTGCAAGACCTGGTCAAGAACAAAGGATCATTACTGTTGGGAGTTTTTTTAAGACTGAAGAATTATAGCCCTCTGATCTTGAATGCTCTCATCATCTTTTTGAAAAGAGACAAAGATTTTTGCAAGCTACTTAAACTGGCTACATGACCACCACACAATTCTGCACTCATCTCTCTCTCACCTCAATTACTGTTGGCTGGAGTTTCTAAGTGTCCTGCGAGATGACAGTGAACAAACACCATGTTGCCTATGCAGCACATTATGAACCATGTCTCAATCAGCCAGTGCATAACAACAGCCTTCCAGTTTCTCAAATTACTCTTCATAGCAGAACTCGCTACTCACAGACTGGATTGTAGCTTTCTCAAATTGTAGCTTCCTCCCACTGATAAAAGAGACATTTTCTCACAGGCAAGGTATATTTTACCGGTCAATTAATTTTCTATTACATTTGTCCTAGCTATAGATATATAGGTCTCAGAAAAGAGAAATGATAATGAGAAGACAAAGAGGGAAGATCTCCCTAAAATAGTAAAAATGTCTGCCTCAGAGGCAATTCTTCCCTACCAACAAAGGTATATAGACTGTTAGTAAAATTGAATTTAAATAATATTCTGTTAATATCATAAACCAATTTCAGTTGTTTTCACTTTTGCAAAATTCCCTTTGAAATCTAGCGTTGTAGAATTTAGCTCACAACTTGGGTTCTTCCAAGTAGCACTGTTGGCCTGTCCATTTATTTCAGTTTTACCTTTTTATTATTTTCAGATTACAGAGTGCCCTCCCTACAGTTGGGTATTGACTGCTTACAATCTAACAATCTAATCTTGCAAACACTAGCCAGTTTGGTACTTACTCCAGGAGGCCTTAGGTCTACACAGGGAAGTTTCACAGCAGTACATATAATGTTTGGTAGCACTGGCAACATCAGGTTTTTGTCTGACATTGCTGATTTTGCCCCCTTAACTTGCAGAAGTAAATTTTCATGTTTGACCCTGAACATTTACTTCTTATTGGGAGGAGAAAGCAGAGGCATCAAAGCAGGGCCTTGCTTAATGTAGTTTACTATCAATGAAATATACCCAAATCCCCACTTCCCTGAGCAAATGACACAAATGCAACCCATTCTTGTGGATTCCTTGAGCAAGCTTACTTTACCTGAAGAAACAGTCTTCCAGAGCCTGAGCCAAAAAGTGCTAATGCACATTTCCTTGTTCCCAAATTAGCCCCAGGAAACCTATCCTGAGAGGCATGTCATTCATTGCAGAGTTAAATTTGGGTGATCATGAGTATATGGCAAGGTCACAAGCCTGCACAAGAAAGGTCACACACCCCAAGTGATACCTGCATTACTGTGTTCTCAGTCACCTCCTCCTACCTGATCACCCCACATTTCTTAAAGCTGTAACATAGTGAGCAACTTTGCAATTTTTTCCCAGGGACCTTTGCCTTTCTGGACACTCAGAAGGAACAGAAAGGCAGTAATGAAGCATTTATCCCAATAGCCTGAGGGAACACCATTTAATCTGAAAGAGAGGGTTTTGTCTCTTTGCATGATAAAGCAGCAATTTCACAATTTCACAAATTAAGTCAAGGTAAGGTTATACCAAAGCCAAATCCTGCCCTCTCTCTCTTTCTGCAGTCCCTGGGGGGTTGCTTGCAACTCCCTTCTCCACCACTCCTGGGCACGTAACCCTGCCTTCTCCTTTGCACTGTATCTGACTCTTGTTGGGTCTTAGTTAAGAGTTGTGAACCCAGCAGAACCCTTTTCTCCTGAATGTGTTTTCTGCCAAGTATGTAAAATGAATCGACTCACATGAGGGGTTTGGTGAGCGCCACAGCTGGTACAAGGTAAGAAGCGAACCCACAAGCCAAGCATAAAAAGGAAAGACTAAGGAGGGATAAGTACTTTCTCTTTTCTCAGCAAGTGGAACCTTAAATCAGCTCAAACCCCCTCCCATAGCTTCACCATTCATCTTCAGTAAAGATATACCATAAGACTTGAGATGCTTTGGCCTAGCTATTAACCTCTGTAGCTGTTATAATAGAGGAGACTGAAAGCTTTAGCTGTTAGACAAAAGAGAGAGTTAATCCACTTAGTCTCCATCAGGATTTCTTTTAGGTGTGGTTATGGTCAATCTTTAAGTCTTTCTATAGAGTATTTTCACTCTGTACTTCAGTGACCTTTAAACATTATGGGCGGCCATTAGCACTTCTCAGCATAACAATATTAATACCAGCCTGGAGAATGATGCAGATCAAATCGTACTGAAGTGAATACCGTGGAGGAACACAAGTTGTCTTGTTCGCTGCTGCTTTGGCTCTCCCTGCAACTCCTGGTTTGGAAAATACCTCACCAAAAAGAAAAAGGATCCATGTTTTTGGTGTTGTTTTTTTTTTAATCTCTCCCTGGGTGGGTTAAGAAAACACCAGAAGGGCACTGCTTCTTATCTTGTATTCTCCATGCTTCCCTACAGAGACTCAGTACAACCCAGAAGAGGGGAAGATACAGCCACTTACCACTTAACAAAAACACCCGCAATTCAGTCTAGCAGAAATCAGTTGTCACCCCACAGTTCAGACCAATCCCACCAATGGTTGTGGGGTTTGGTTTTTTTAACTCTCTGGTGAAATACCCCAATGCTTTTTGTTTGTTTTTTCGCTTCTTGTATAGTGTACTAGAGCCAAACACACCCCTTGTTCCTCTAGATAATCACTCCAAATGTGAAATGGAAAGCAGTCTGCCACAGAGCATCCCTCCTGCAGCTGCTGATTAAGACACTGCTCTGGAACTCCTAATATTTCAGGCCATTTCCAGGGGAACTGCATCTCCCTAAGGAATCTCACTCAATGGGAATGTCAGAAACAAGAACTGAACCCACATCACAATCACAATTTTTGTGCGCTGAAACTGCATTCAGGCTATTAGACACGTTCCATTATACTACGCAATGATTAAGCCTTTTGCAGCACAGCAAAAACAGGGAGCTCGTGTTTTCTAACACCTGTGGGAATGGCTTTCTCTTCCCGTGGTTGAAATCAGGAAAGCGCTAGACCTAACCATAGGCAGGGGACTCCAAAGTAAACTATGGAGCATGTTTAAACCTGTGGACAGCTGCTGTGGGGTATGAGAGGTGCTGTAAGCCTACACTTCACTATACTCCCACAGCTACCCAAACACTGTGATTGTACCACTGTGGCATCTCTACCGGATCAGCAAGTCCCCTCACCACTTTCCAGACAGGGCATTTATACAAATCTCCTTAAATGCTTTTGAAGACCAGTACCTGAACTGGCCACAACTTTTGGTACTGACTTCACCATCCAGGCTTTAGCTATCATCTACTGTTATTGGGGGGGAGGAGGGGGGGAATCATGAGTACTACTGCTTAAATTGATGAAAGCAGTCACCAGCATCCCTGGCAGGAATATGTAAGTTTTTCATTCTTACATACTGCTCTGTTTCCTCTTTCTGCTCAGTGCCAGCACAAGCATTTCTGCTGCTGCACAGTAAACTGGAGGATTGATCTGACTGAAAAATAACCCAATTCTTCACTTCCAATCCATTAAACTTACTCACTGGCCCATCCTGACAGCAGGCATTTCCAGAGGTTTGTTATATACATATAATTTAAACAGATCAAGTAGAGAAATATATTGCACATTTGAAATGAAGCTTTACAATGCAGATTTATCTGCTATTCAGATCATTGCTGGCACAAACTTTAGGAACTTTACTCTTTCTGTGAGTAAAAACAAAAATGTCACAGTTTTTGCCACAATTTTTTCTTCTCAAAGACATTTCCACCCTAAACAAGAAATTCACCTGATCTTTCCTCTCAAATGATTCTGCAAAGGAGTTGCAATGTAAAGGCACCAGAGCACAATGCTGCCTTCACTGAAAGAAGTAACAGAGGAGCTGGGTTAACAATAAGCTTGAGATATAAAACACAAAGCTACTGGAAAATAAGCTATTTGACGTATCAGTGGACCCTAAGATACACAGGTGAGGCTTTGTCTGTCCTACTAAGAGGATAAAATTTACCCACTATTGCCAATAGCTCCTGAAACATCTTCTTTGTATTGACATGTCCTCTGAAGCACCAGTTTAAGAGCCCTCCTTGCTCAAATTATAACTTCATTAGGGCAGGAATATCATGTTCTTATACTCTTACTCGGCATAGGAAGTAAGGAGAGAAAAGTAGTAACATTTCTGCTATTGAGAACTTATCGCTAAGGTCAAGCAAGCACTGATGCATTACAAACCAGTTAGTTACTGAAGAATTCCTCTCCCCAGAAGAATAGCCAGAGCACTGCTACCAGTTTATCATACATGAACACAGAAGACCCTAAAAACAGGTAGCTAAGTACGCTTGCTATTCCTATAGGAACAGGCTAGGATTAGCCTCGTCTGGAATTTTTGTATAGGACATAGTTTAGGTTAAAAATAAACATGGATTGTTTCCCCTCCTCAAAGGAAATTTGCAACTATACCAAGCAATGTACAAAGACTGTATTGCTTTATGGACAAATGGGATTATAACCATTCCACCAATTTTAACAATTAGTGCCCTATCTACACTACAAAAATCTAACCCTGCTGTAAGAAAAACAGGGAACAAACAAATCTGACTCCTTTGCCCTCAGTATATACAATCATAGTGCAAATGAACTCTAACATAAAGTTTCATTCCCAAACCTGTTAAAACGATACTACTTTATGTTACAACCACTTTAGCAGTGCCTACTTCAACCATAGGAGTCCTGTAAACCATAAAACTGCAGAGCTCATACTTCAGCAGAAAAGAACATGGTTATATGGAGCTCCTGCTACAGATTTGTCAACGGACATCCTACTCCATGCATCCTTCCCTCATTTACAGACAACATGCCCCACTAAAAGAGAACTGAACGTTGTCTTTGGGGCCTTTCTTTCCATGGAGAACACTCCAAGTAGAAGGAACTAACCTTGCTCTTTGCCTGAGCCTGCTGATAAAAGACTGGCTGACTTCAGAAAAACTCGAAAAACATCAGATCAGATTTGTGTCTTAGACACTCAAAGGAAGCCTGACTTTAAACAGCAACAGCATGAAGAAGACGGACTGCTTTTCAAGCTTTAAACATCATCATGTGAATTCAGGTATTCATAGCTTGAATTCATTTTAGCGGTATAAGCCAAAAGGTGGTATGCATTAGGAAAATACACCTGTTCGATGCCTTCCCCAAAAGCAAGAAGTGATGAAAAGCAGCCAGCCTGGTTTCAGTACTGTTAGAGGAACCACAACCGGAACCTTGTCCCATCCGTCTTCTCAGACCATCTTTTGAGGGGCGATGGTCAAAATAGGTTGGTCCCCTTATAGCAGTAGCTAACCTATTTCTTTCATGATTGTGAGGCGATGATCACCACGTACAGGGATGACAAACTGCCTAATGCCATTTCACCCTGGGCACTATACTACTGAAAGGCAGGCTGAGACCACGGCAATGAGGGTCAGACAGGAACCAGCTGGTGGGCTGGTTGGAAAATAACCCCTTTGCTAGTAAATATTATCAGCAAGAAATCAGTTCCCTGCTGCAGATGGCAACTAAATGGCATACAATAGACAGAAGACGAAATTTTGTTTACGAGCCTGGGACTGAGCTGGTGGTCAAAACCCGGGTCGGAGAGACTCTTTCTCCAGACACACAGGCCTCCCGCACCTGATTAACACCGCTCAGGTGAAAACCCTCTGCAGGCAGGGAGTTAACCCTGTGGGTAAAGTTAGATCTTTATTTTTTATAGGACAGGACTGCAGATTTACCTTCTTCCCACCCAGCACTCCCTGCATTAATGTAGTCCTTCAGGCAGGCAAACCACCCAGCCCTCCATCCCTCCTTTATTTCCTCTTCCTCTCCTGCATTTTATTTGACTCCAAAATGAAAATGGGGGAGAGGGTGGCAGGTTAGAGGAAAGCCTGCAGAGGATTCCTCCTCCCCAGATTAGGATTTAATTGTATTCCTAGTGAGTCCCTTCTGGTTGCGCTTGGTCTTTCAGATGAATGTTTCATCAATATGATTAGGATCACATCCCTCAGTCTCGTCTATTTACACAATCGGTTGTGACAGCTCAGAGTATAGTACTCCCTAAAGGAAATATTAGATACCACCCTATCATTTTATTCAAATCATATTTTGCACTCCACACTTTCAGCCTAATGTCATTCTCCCCTGGATTACGTATTTGTGATATCCAGCAAGCACTAAAATTCTTCCAATAAGGATTAGATTAATATTTATATTAGCCATACTCATATTATCATGAACAAGGCTATGGAGATTTTGGGAGGGGAGGACTGGGCTGCAGATACCTCAAGGGCTGGGGAATTGGGCTTGTATGTAAAAAAAAATGTGGGGCGAACAGTGACAAAAGTAGTGGTAGTAATAACAATAATAATTAATAATAATAATAGCAGCACCGATGGCGGCAAAACCCAATTTCATGAAGTGGACGGGTGCGAGGGAAGAGCCGGCGGGCCCCATCTCCTTCGCCTCAACCCCCCTCGGCGCCATTTTCTCCTCAATACCGGGACCCCACCGCCGCCCACCGCCTGTTCCCCCGGCACCCCAGCCGGTAGTCCCGGCGGGAAGGGGCATTTCTGAAGCGTAACAGTACCGCTGGAGCCATCAGGGACCTATTCTCCCTTCGACCGCCGCCGCCCTCCCCTCAAGGCCGCCCGTTCGGCCCCGCCGCGCTGAGGCGGCCCTGAGGAGAGGGCGGCGGCTGAGGGGGCTGTAAAAATAACCGTTTCTGGTAACCCCCCCTCCCCCCCCCGCCCTAACGCCGCGCTCCCCTCAGAGAGGAGGAGGTGGAAAGGAGAGAGCAGGTGGTGAAAAGGCGGCGTTGAGGAAGGTGGGAGCAGAAATTAAAGACCGAAAGTAAAACCCCATCGCATTACTCGAAGAGAAAACACACCGGGGAAGAAAAAAAAAATACCTGCGCCGTCCTTCCCCGGAGCGCTGAGACTGCCGCCCCGGAGAAGGAGCCCCTTTTCTCCCGGGGGGGGTCGGGGGAGACGCCATCGGAAGGAGAAAGATTTCGGGGTCGTTTCGTTTTCCCGCCCGGGTGTGAAGCCCCGGCGATACAATTCGGGGCGAGCAGCCAGGGACGAAGTTTCGTTGGAAAAAATAAAAATAATAATAAACCCAGACGGTTGCTCCCGATGTGCCGCTACACAGAGCACAAGCGGGAGAGGCGATGAGCTGTCAGGTCTGCTTTAACGAAAAAAAACCCAAAACACAGAGGTTTTGGTGAGGAATGGTCTCAACCCCTCCGACCAGCCCGTCTCCGCTGCCTCTATTGCCCCGCCGGGCGTCCATGCTATTAAAAACAAGTAAGAGCGAAGCAGGCAGAGCAACCCGCCGGCTGAGTGGGGAGATATCCCAGAGAACCGCTAATTTCGCGGGGAACGGCCTCAAATGGTTACACCGGTGTATCCCCGCCCGCGGGTCAGGCGTGGTGCTGGGGGGGACGGGGAACGGGACACGGGGCACGAGGGGACGAGGAGCGGAGCCCCCGGGGCGGGCAGTGCCGGTGCCTTTTGCCCGCCGGGAGCGAAGCAAGAAGCGGGCCGGGCTCCAGCCACCAGCGCGGGTTTTCCTCAACCGGAGGACGTAGTTTTGCAGCATCACCGGGCAGGCGAGCGGTTCACCCCTCACCGCACACCACCGCAATGGTGTAAATAACTGCTTTTATTTTTATTTTTTTTTAATCTTTTCCCACCTCTAGATCCTCCTGCCCTCCCGCCCCCTCCCCCCCAAATCCTCGTCCAGCTGTCGGTTCAAAGTCGCACGCCGTTTTCATTGCGAGAGCGACCGCATATCGGCCGACGGGCGCGTTTCTGGCCGCAGGCTGCCAGGCGAAGGGGCCGCCGCCTTCTGTCCCGGCACACGCCCGCCTTTGCCCGCGGGGTTGTCGGGGCTGCGAAGGAAGAGGGGTGGGGGGGAAAGAGGGACAAGTCATCCTGCGGGTCGCCCCCCTCCCTCCGAACCCGCGATAAAAAGCCCGCCGAAGGCTCTCCACCCGGAGCCTGCTGTTTGTCTCGGTAAATCACATTACGAAGCAAAGTGCAAGGGGTAGTTAACTTTATCTGCTGTTAATGTAAACAAATAAGAAGCATTCAGTTCCTTGATCTTTATTTAAATATAGAGTTGTTTATCAGTGTCATCCTATGAAGATTAATTAGATACCTTTATTCACAATTTGGCGTCTGACACCCCATTTTAGGAATGCATTATAATCACAAGGTGTTAATTGGGGCCAGCCAGGCACTTATGTTTCTTATTAAACAGTGTGAGGACTTTTCACAAGAATTAATTTCTTTTTTTTTTTTTTTTTTTTNTTTTACCGTGCGGTGCAAAAATATACAGCTTTTAAGAGCAGACCGCGGCGGAATCGTGCTCATCACCGATGTTCGCAGCCCGGGAGGGGCGGGCGAGTTGCGGCCGGCATGCCACCGCCCCCCCCGGCTGGAAATGGGGGACAGCCTGCCTTTCCAGGGGGCTTTTCCGAGAGGGGATATCCCCCGCTTGAGGAAAAAAAAAAAAAAGGAAAAAATAATTTAAAATAAAAAGTTCCTAATCACTTAAAAAATTACCTTAAATCCCCCTCTGTCCCAGATGGGATGCGGCTCCTTGTGCAGAGGGAGAGCTGCTGGGACACCGATTTGTTTCGTTCGCCAAGGCACAGAGCCGGAGCCTCGCACCGAGGAGTGAAGAACTGATCGAAATCTCCTCGGAAATCCGCCGCTCTCCGCTCCGGAGAGGGGGGAGCTGCCCGGGGGCCGCTGCCAGTGCCGCCCCGTCCCCCCCCGATGGCATTACCTCCTCCGGGGCGGACCCCGGCCAGAGCCCCTGGTTTATTTTGTTTGCAGCCGGGCATCGCTAACAGTTTAATCCCATTACTGCCTGCATATCCTCTGGAAAGGTCCTGCTGCCGCGGGAGCCGGGAATCAATTGCTCTGCCAGGAGGGGTTTTCTACCCAGATAAGCGGGCAGGGGAATTTCTTACCGCGTTCCGGGAAGCGGAGAAGGGGGCAGCCCCGCTGCTGCTGGGGGAGGTGAGCCGAGTTCACAGGTCCCTCCCCGGGACGAGGGCTGAGCTCACACCTCGCCTCCCCCAGCCCCGCGGGGGAAAAAAGATGCACCGTCAGATTTTTGGACCAAGACGGGGGCTCAGTTTGAGGGGTGTACAGAACTGTGGCAAACCACGAAGATTAAAAAAAAAATACCACCAAACCAACACAAAACCCACCACACACAGAGCAGCATCCCAACGAACACAGTGCAGGGATTAAGCAGGAAGGAAAAACTTTGCAAGAGATGGCTAGATTTGGAGGCAACTCAACCCCCAAGGATTATGCTTCCTCTTCCTCCCCCCAGCAGGGACCCCCGATAGAGGCAAAGAAGAGGCAGAGAGCCACCCCCACACTGATCCCTGGCACCACCACATTTATTAAAAATTACTACTATGTACAGAGAAAAAGAAAACGGAACCAAGTTTTGTTAGATGTTTGTGTGCCAGTGCGCTAGGGTTGATCAGTTTAAAATGGCTGAAACTATAGGCAAGAAGAGTGGGTAAGTTACATCACTTCCAGTTTTGTACAGGGCAGCTGAAAAAATCACTTTACGTACACATATATAGAAATCTGTGTTTTTCATAATGCTCCATATGCTAAGTTTGATTAGCCAAAAAAAAAAACCAGACCCAAAACTTTTTGAACTTCAAAGCACCACCGGAGGTCCTTCTGACTGAACAGCTATAGATCAACTATTTATACATTATTCCACAATATTCTACAGTGTACCTAGACAAAACACAACTGTACACTTTGTTTTTTTGGCCACCTCAGTAAAGGTTAGGCTTTTGGGATGGAGGCTTTTTTTTAATGCAAGTTCTAAACTAAGAAAAATCAGATTTGGTCATTGTAACCCCATCATTAGCACAAGACCTTCAAGTCAAAATCCTTCTTGGCAAGCAGGCCTCATTTTGGCCATCTTCTGCCAAAGGAAGCCATAGCTGAGTAATACCTGACTTTGCCAACTGTGCTGCAGACAAGGGTTGAAGAAGCCAGCTCAGTCTAAAGCAGAACATAGCATTTGTGCAGCTCCCTGCAACCCAGCCCCCTTGTACTGGAGGGGCAGGCAGGGAAGAAAATTAAATTTGGGATCCAAACCCCCTATTTTCCTTGCTCAGGAGTGCATAGATTTGATCAGGCCTCTGAGCCAAGCCAAACTGTACACTTTAGTGTCTCCAATAAATAAGCCACATTGTAAAAATCTACGCTCCTGCTTACAGCTTCCACATATGGTTCTTTCTAAAAGAGGGGAAGAATTCTACTGTAGTTTGCTCTTTCCCTACTTCATTACCTGCAAGTCAAAAAGCTTTGGCACCTTCTTTAGAATTGCACACAACAATTCAAGGTGGAAGGCAAGAGTCTTTTTGGCAATTGTAATGCAAAAAACCCAAGGCCACCCTGAAAAAAAAATAGCCAATTGGAATAAAAGGATGCTTTAAGAACTAGTATAGAATGCGTAGTAGCCCATGCCTTTTGAAGTGTCTTTGCTATAGTCCTCAGCATTAATGTCCTCGCATTTCATAGTTGGGGAATTTTCATTGCTGGAAGTGCTAGGGGAGAGCCGTCTTCTCTTACAAGCACCCGTGTAGACCCCAGAATCATTTGAATCTAGAGACTTTATGGAGGGTGGAGTCTCTATCCAGGATGAGCCAATTTCTTCTTTCACCTTCTCCTTGGAAAGCTGGTCTTCAGAGAAACCTGGAGGACTTGTTCTGGAGGTCCAAGGTAATCCTGTTGTCATTTTCCTCTGGTAAGAGCCCCTGCTCCCCCAGCCTGCCATGGATGGAAATGTCGGGTCAGGGTAGTACCCCAAAGCATGGGATGTCTGAAGGGGGAGGGATTTAATGCCGTATGGGAGCAAGGTGCTAGGAGAATACTCCGTCTCGTAGGAGTTCATGTCCAGTTTGTTGGCACTGGGCTGCTGTACAGGCGTAACAAACCACCGCTGAGGAGGGCTGGCCACCTCTTCGTTCTGCTGCGGGGACAGCAAGCCATTTGTCTGAGGGACCGTTCTCTCACCATTGTAAAACCTGGCTGGGGGCAGGTTGTTGACAAACTGTTCTTGGAAGAATGGTTGCACACTGTATCGGGCACCAGGGACGATCTGGTGGGATCTAGGAGAATCCGTGGGAGATGGAGTTAATCTGTCATTTTCTGAAGCTGTGTACATGCTACAACATAAAAGAGAAATACTGAGTGTTGTTCTTCACAATTCCAGTATGACAGTAAACAAAAACACAAATGGGAAGAAACTGAGTTATTTCTTAATTAGAATCACAACTAGGTTTAACAGGATGTTCATTTTTATCCAACTTAGGAGGTTCAGGTTGTTTCTCCTAGAGCAGTATAAAATTCATAGTATTGCTGCTACAAGTACACACTGTTCTCTGCCAGCCAACCCATTTTAAATGGGGTGCAGCACCTTCCTCCCAGAAGCCATACTTGTATTACATGCAGCTCCAGCTTTTCAGAGGCCATTTGATGCTACAGAGTGAGCATTAGGCAAGCCTTCTGCTGGCAATTTGAAGAAGCTGCCTGGCTCTGTGGAGATACTTGATACACTGCGGCCAATCTGCAGGCCAGCTAGGTTCTGCCAGTACAAGTTTTCTACCAAAAATTCAGAAGCTTGCTGGAGGACGGGTCATCAAGACAATGATAACTATTCAAACAGACATTTAACACTTCTAGACAGACATTTAATGTCTTTGAAATGAGCATATCGGCTAGCAAAGGAGTATTGCTACTTCTGAATAACTGCAGTAGTATCTAAAGAAAAACTCTTCCACATGCATTTCAGGCCAGAATCATACCTCCTAGACAAGAGACAGCTACAAGATGACAGAAGTGTACTTACGAGTCATAGTTGTCTCTGAAGCCTTTTGCAAAAGGATTATGATCAATTTTGAGCTGGGTAATCTAAAAGTGAAAGCAGAATAGAATACAATGAGATGTTGAACCCACAAGACAATTTTATCCCTAATGGTCATCATTTTATACATCCATCCTTACATCAGTGTTTTGATATGCTGTAACTGCTATGAACTGTGTTTCAGGGAAAATAAATGTCTGAGTCTTTGAGGAATCATTCAGATCTTCAACACCATCTTCAGTCACTTCCACGATGTGAAGCCGGGGCTGGTACTTGTGTAAAGACTGCAGTACTATCATCTAAAAGGAACCACAGAAGAGACAAGGTATTTAGACAAACTGTGTCATTAAAAGATGTATTTTATAGCCTGACATTTTCTTCCTGTAAACTGTAATCTTTTGACTTCAGAATGGAGCAATTTTAACTATTAACATGGGATGATTCACAGCTTGCAGCCCTGTTTCACTAGATTACTAATATGCTAAAACCTGTAAATGCAAGAAATCAAGAGCTATCAGCTACACTCCAACTTTTTGAAAAAGTCGGTAGATAGATATGTTGGCTGAAACCAAATAAATTCACACATCTATTTCTGACATTTCTTCTCCTTATAAAGACTATCAGAAAACAAGATCTACAACCAGTTCAAGAAGGGAACAAGCCACAAGAACAGTGATCTAGTGGCTCGATTAAATGCTGTGAAGCCTCGAAACCCCACGGCTCTCCAGGCTGCGCCACCGAGAACCCCTCAAGCCTGCCTTCCCTCCCCCCCCCTCCCCGATTTACCTGCGCGTTGTTATTGTTGGCACCTTTATTGTTCGTTAGCTTCAGTTTCCCGAAAGAAATCTCCTGCCTCATCCAGTGTGCACCGGTGTTGGGCGACTCGGGGTGAACGTACACCTTGTTGCCTGGGGAGGACAAGCCGGTAAAGCGGCCACCGGGCACGGGCACTTTGTTGCCCCCGCCGGCAGCTCGGAGCAGCGGGGGGGGAATGAAGTTGGAAAACGCCCTTAACAGCGTAGTTCTGCCCGCAGCGGGATAGCGGGGGTGGAGAAGCCCCTGCAGAGGAGGGCGAAGCGGGAACCCATTCTGGGAAGCCGACCCGCGGGGGGAAGGCGGCGGGGAGACCCCCGCAGAACCCGCACCTACCTTGCATGTTGTTGTCGGCTTTGCCGCAGGTCACCCACTTGCCCCCCTGGAAGCGCCAGTGGTTGGGGTCCGCCAGCACCACCTCCACGAAGACGTTGTAGTGGGCCGTGGGGTTGAGGCCGGTGATGTTAAAGCTCAGGAAAGGAAACATCCTCCTGGGGAGGGGAGGAAGAACACACCGCATGCGAGGCGGGCCGGGGGAGGGAGCGCGGGCCCCGGCAGCAGCTGGAGCCGACCACGGGATGCTCCGTCCGTCCCGGAACCCCAGAGACCAGGCGGCGAACCCCAACGGCCCACCACCTCATGTCCCGGCCCGCCTGGCAGGGGGAAATTGGGAGGAAATTCGGGAAAAAGTATCACCAGCCCGGAGGTACCACCGACGGGGAGGGCGCCCACCTTCTTCCCGGGGGAGCGGGCAGCGCTGCCCGGCACGGAGCGACCACCGGGCGTCCGCCCACCACTTCCCTCCGTTTCGACCCGACCCCTGCCCGCTTACCGGCCCTGCTTGGTGATGATCATCTCCGTCTGGTGCCGGTGGAACTTGAGCCAGAGGGGCCGGTTGCAGAGGAAGACCTGTGCCCGCAGCCCCGGGCCGGCGGCCGGCACACCCAGCGCCCCTAACCCGCCGCAGGAGCCCGACGCCGCCGGGTACGGGCCGTAGAGGGGTCCGCCGGCCGCCGCCTGCCCGTACTGGTACCCGCCGCCGCCGCCGAATTGCGCCCGGCCCCCGGGCGGGCAGACGGCGCCCGCGAAGCCGCCCGGCGACAACACCGAGCCGTAGGGGTAGCGCGGACCGCCGGGCGGCTGGTAGACGGTGCCGTGCTGCGCCGCCGGCGGGTAGGGGAAGAGGGCGCAGGGTCCCCCCAGCTCGGCCCCGGGCGGCCCGGGGGACTGCAGGTAGTAGCGCTCGGGGCTCAGGCTGTCCATGGAGTAGCGGGCGGCGGCGGCGGCCGGGGGCAGCTCCTCCTCCCCGCAGGGGGTGGCCTTGCGGCCGTCCGGTTTGGGGGGGGCGAAGGGCGGCTCGCCCGCCTCCGCCTCGCCCAGCATGGCGGGGGCCGCCCCGAACTTCTTGGGCGTCTTGTCCAGGTCGAGGCGCGGCGGCGAACCCGGCCGGGGCGGCCCGCGGGACCCGCCGCCGGCGCCCGCTCCTGCTCCGGTCCCGCCGCCGCGCCCGCCGCCCTCCAGCGGGTAGAAAGGGGCGCCCGGTAGGGCCCCCCCCGCCGCCGCCAGCAGCGGCTCGCCCAGCTGCATCCTCGGCGGGCGGTGCGGCGAAGCACCCACACACCGTCCGGTCCCGATCCCGCTGCCGACCCCGACCCGCGTCCGCGCAGCGCTGCGGCGGGGCTCCGCCGAGGCGATTTATACCGGCGCGCCGGGCTCCTCGGGCCGCCGGGGAGGGGCTTGCGCCGGGCTGCCTCATCGCCGCCCTCCACCCCCGCCGGCCCATTGGCTGGGCCGCGTGACACTAATTTAATTAGACAGCTACTAATTGGAACAAGTCACCTGTGACTCTGGTGTGTGTGTCCCCCTCCCCAGCCCCCCTTCCCGCAGCCGGCTACCGGAGGGGCTCCGGCCCGCCCCGTGCCCGGGCGCCGCTCGGAGTGAGGGGAGCGCCCGCATCACCCGCGGTGGCCGCAGTGGAGGGCCCGACCCCCCCAAAATAAACCATAAAAAGAGACCTTTTGCCGAGGTGGCACCGTCCTCCCGGGTGCACGGAGGATCCGCGGCGGGGACAGAGGGATTGGGACTGACGGGGAAACGGGGGGGGAGAGCCGGTCACAGCACACCGGCGCCCAACGGGGAGGGGAGGGCGGCCATCCGCCGGGCCGCTGAGACGGGGCGGGTGACACTAGCCCCCGCCACCCCCCCGCTGGCCCTCTTGCCGTTCAAACAATTCGGCTTGTGCCTCAGCTGAGCCCAAGAGCCGCCTCCCCCCCTGTCCGTTCCCCAGTCAGCATCGTTATCATGGGGGTGACACGTTTCACCTTATCAGGGACGTCTCTGTGGGAAGCGGCGGGCCGGGTTCGCAATTTCGGTTGTCAGGAACTCGGCAGCCGGTTTTCTCGCAACCCGTGTTCCCCTTCAGCATCTCCCACCGGGAAGGCAGATTTATAATTCCGGCGGGTGCCAGATCTGTTTGGCTCTTTCTCTCAGAGAAAAAAAAAAAAAAAAATTAAAAAAATATTGGAGCCTTTCGCCCCAAAGGGTACGGGAGCAGCACTTGGGAAAGGTGTAGACGCCCGTGTGATTTCGCGGAGCGGGCAGAGCCTGCGTGAACGATTTTGCAGCTATAAATGCGCGGCCCCTCGCCCTCTGCTCGCCGCCCGCCAGCTCGCAGGGAGCGCTGCAAAAACCTGCCTCCTCCTCACGGCTGAATTTTACACCGGACCCGCCGAGCGGCCAGGATTTCGTTGCCTGACGGAAAGACCCGCCGGGAGCGGGGAAGCGGCCGGGCTGGAGCAGCCGAGCTCTGCCGCCCGCCGCCGCCCCCCGCTCGTCCCCCGCCCCCGCCGGGCCGCAGCCGCGTCGGGGCAACCGAAATAAATCGCCAACAATTAACGGCGGCCGCCAAACCGCGGGGCAGCGGCGCAGGCGGAGCCCTGCTGGGATGCGGCTCCGTTGGGGGCTCGCACGGTGGCGGGTGGCGGTGGGTGCCCGGCGGTGCCCGCCGAGGCGCGGGACGGGCACCGGCGGCTCGGAGGTCAGCCGGGGCTCAATCCCTACCCCCGATGGGAGCCGAGAGACGGGGGAACCGGCCCCTGCTGGGCCCACCTCCGGCTGCGGCCACACCGGCGGGAGCCTAGGACAGGCTGATCACAGCCGGCACTGAAATACCCCCTGCCCTCGGTCCTAACCACCCGTTCTCTCCTGGATAACATTTGACCCATTTTTATCTTTTTTTTTTTTTTTTTTTTTTTTTTTTTTTTTTTTTTTTTTTTTTTTTTTTAAAACAAAAAANGAGAAGCCCCGGCGCTCCGGCACGAAGCGGACCGGGCGCTGCCCGCTGCTGCCCTTTCCCCGGGCTGCTTCTCGGCGAGGTGTTTGCATTCACGGCGGGGTGAGGAGGGGAGCAGAGCCCGGGCGGGCAGCCCCGCTTTGAAAGCAAAACAAAACGAGGAGCATCCCGCCGGGCGCCGCGGAGGCTCGACCTCCGCATCCCTCCCCGCCGCCGGCGAGCCCCGGTTGCGGCTCTCGGCGGGGCCGCCCCCACGCCCGGGGCTCCGCTCCGGCAGCCCGCTCCCCCCGAGCTCTGCCTTTCCCGGGCTAGGGAAGAGACGGAAGGAGATTTTACAAAGCTACTACGTGGGATTTAGGGGAATGAATTTTACGAGATTATAGACTGAAAGGGTCCCACGATTTAGAACATCCTCGCGGGACAGGTGCCGCTTAGTTCAAGGCTGCTGCGGGTTTTTTGTTTTTCCTCCAAAACTCGGCTAACCTCGTGTTTAATAGAAAAAGGTAGAAAAGCTTTCTATGTGGCTTAGGTTTCTTGCGGGCTGCACTGTCTCGGGGAGTGGGGACGGAAAACCGTGGCCGCCTTGGGAAAGGGAGAGCTTTTCAGCTTCCTTCGAAATACGCCCGGGGGGAGGTTCTCCCTAACGAACGAAGGATTCATCCAGCTCTTTCCAGACTCGGGGTTATTTTCAGCTCAGCCCGGGAGAGCAGCAGCCTGGCCCCGATCCTTCCCTCGCACCCCGCAGCTCCCGCCGAGCCGCCGGCCCGGTGGCGGTGGCAGGGGAGGCCGGTACCGGGCTGCCCCCCCTCGCCGGGAGCCCCGTCGGGCAAGGCTTCAGCGACGCTCCGGTTTGGGGGAACCGCCTGTGACTCGGGGGCTTGTTCATTCACCCCGCACGGTACTGAAAGAGATGTGATTCTCCCTCCCCCCNATTACAGTTACCACCGCAGTCACCAGACAAACTCTTAGGACTCAGTATTTATCATTCCCTTAGCCTGCAAATCTGCCCTCCCTGGGGGTCGGGGAGGCAGCCGGGGGATCCCACACCCCCTCGAATCCCCTGTATGCAGGCTCCATCCTTGCTCCCTGTCCCCGACCTCTCCGGGGTCTGGCCGGGGGACATCGCCGTACGAAGCTGCGGGATGTTTCAGTCATGTGTGGGACCGGAGATTTCTGAATGGGTCCCGCAACCCTTTAGATGTTATCTTAAAGATAAGTCTGCAGAAACAGCAGACTCTGGTGAAACAGAAAGGAGCATGTTAGGTTCGTAAATCTACTAAAATAACCTCCAAACCACAAAAAGAATGTTGAAAGAAAATGTAGGTCTTTGAAGGGTTACAGATTATCTCGTTTTGTTGGGCTTTATTCAAATATACTCCTAGGGTTTATTCAAATAAGGAACATCTCCAACTCTAAAAAAGCTGTTCCAGAATAGCTTATTTTCTGCAGCCCAAGTTACAGTGGAGTCCCACGGTACTGAAATATTTCGTCCTTTGCTTTCGAGCTGGGATTGAGCTCTTTCCTCGATCTTTGGAGGTCAGCACATCGGAAAACAGCCCCCGCTTCAACAAATTGCTTGGACTCGTGGGACTGAAACTGTTCAACTGAAGTACCCTGCTCAGTGGGGCCTAAGAGAGGAAAAGGAGTTGGGAACCATAAAATCTATGCTATCAGGATGTTGTACACATACATATGTATACGTGTATATGGAAATCCAGGTATGACCATATATAGTCANGTGCTATCAGGATGTTGTACACATACCTGGAAATCCAGGTATGACCATATATAGTCATATATGTTCTTTATCCTTATAAATGCAGATATGGATACACACACCACTGGGTCTATATAGACACCTTAAAAATGTTGTTTATCAGAATCACCTGCCATGCTATTCCGTCACTGTAGTCTTTTCCTGAAGTCCTGCTGCCACCACGGCAGGATCGACAGGTATTTTCTGAGTGTTACGTTTGAATAGTTTCTGTGAGGTAATTTTTTCCCTTGTCCTGACTTGGGTTCAAAGCTTGCTGTCAGTTTCTGGATGTCCTCTTTGATTTGCTAGCATCTGATTCCCAAAGGGCTTCAATACTTTCAGCTTTATGTCAAGTTTGTGCTGGGACTTGGCAGATTCTCTGGTTTTCCTGTCATCCAGTCTGGCTTCTCCCNCCCCCCCCCCCCCCCAACTATGTACAGAGTACCTGGCTAGGCAAAGGAAGGAGGATACTTTTAAATGCATTCATAGGACTTGCCACTTTTCCACCATCTTTCAATATCACTGTTAAAATCACTAAGTCAGAGTTTTTTCAGATGTCATATGTGAGTGCTTCCTTTTGAAAATCTTGATACCTTTCTTTTCAAGGCTGTTGAATGCTTACAGCACTCAGAAAAATGAAGGAGGTATTAATATGCCTGTGCAAGGCTCAGCATTTGAGCTTGTCCCTTAACTATTTTTATGAAGATTATGAAGACACCCTTCCAGTGCTCAGGTTGTTTCATCTGTCAAATGCAGACAACAGTCATCTCTTTCGTGGGAATGGTAGGAGACTAAATTAATTGAAAATTATCTTTATTTTCTGACGAAAGGAAGTTCTGCTATAGCTGCAAAGACCATCAATCCATTTTAGTTTATGCCAAGTTGGATTTACAATGTACAGATGTATACAGTCCTGAAGATACGAGAAGTGTAGCTTAAAATCTACTTTGAGGTTGTGAAAATTCGAACCCCAAAGGGTTAAAAAGTAGAGTCAAGTGTTGCTGAAGCAGATATATATGGACTTTAAATAGAATAAATCAATAAACCTGCAAAAGCAAAGAACTATTGTATTTAATATTAACTGGGGATGGTGCCACATTAACAGCAATTTTAACCTTTGATAATTAATTCAATTTAGCCCCTTCTTTCTTAGCTATCAAAAACAGTTTAAAAAGGCAGATCACAGACATACACAATTAGAAAATGGGTATACATGGGTACGTATAAGCCCCATAATAAATATGGAGCTAATTTATAAACATGAGAAAGTAAAGAATAGCCTTTCCTAGCGGAGGTATATGAAACAGAAAGAACAGACAGGAGTCAACGAATCAGGAGCTGGAGGAAACAACTCAGTATTTGAAAAGAAAGTGGTATTCAAAGCAGCCTTATTGGTCATTTCCTTTATCCTCCTTCAAAGTAAAATAACACCTAAGAAAATCTTTATCTGTGATTTTAAATTTAAAGGGAAATGCAATGGTTAGTAAAAACTAGTCAAGGTCTGATCCTAATTGGTAAAATATGGCGGTATGAGCACAGACAAGGATAAACATATCCAGTGCTTGGAGTGAATTCTTGGCAATGGATAATTTTGCTAGGTAAGACCACACAACAGCTTTTTGTCGTTGGCCCTATGGTACCCTATTGGCTAAAGAAGGAAAAAAAAAGTGTGTTCGAGAAAGCGCAAGTCTTTGTAAGGGGATACCTTTGTCATTTTGACAAATATTTGGGAAACCTACAAGAAGGGAGATGCAAAAAAGTATTAAATTGGCTTTAGCTTCCAGGTGACTTTCCTTGCTCCGAATAGAATTGTAGAAACTTAAGGAAAGGAAGAGACTGAAATTACGATCACAAACCCAACCGTAACCATGAGCAACATTTCATATTTTGTATTATTCATGCATAGGGATCTCCAAACAGCCCTTCTTTAACGCTTGCCTTTTCACTCTCCAATAAGTTTAATGAGGGATGCCTAGCACCTTTTCCCTGGTTTTAAAGCAAGATCACTTACTCGCTTATAGATTTGTGCCTATTGCCAGCCTGACAGTTGTGCAATAGAGATGTGAGAACATAACAGGATCCATGACATGGGTGTGACGGCCACAGATCTGGTCAGTTTGATCCTATTTGTATTTAAAGAGCTATTACAGGCAGTTTTAAACAACTAATTTTGCCCTGCTTTGTATCAGAAAGAGCCTGGATGCAACTGCACTGTTTAACTCGCAGCAATTAAAATCAGCAGCCTAAATCCCGTAAAAAGCTGTTCTGCTTTTTGTTCTAACACTTTAAAAAGTACAATTTCATCATGCGAAGGCCCTGATAAACTTCATGCTGCTCGGGGCTTATAATGTCAGAGCCATGAAATATTTCCTGCTGATAACATAATAGCTGAGAAAGATGAGTTTTGGAGGGTTTGGGGTTTTTGTTTGCTCTATGTGCATGCAGTACGAGGCTTACAGTGGGAAAACAATTAACTCGAGGGGCTGGAAAAGCGAGTAGCAGTGGGCTACTGTGTAATTGCAGAAGCGATGAGGAATTTCACCTGGTATCATTTGTGACAGCAATCAAACAGCAAGGCCTAGCAGGGAACCACATATTAAATAACTGCCGTGACGGGCGAGACCGCTATAAAAATAAGCAGAAAGCAGAACGGGGACGACATATGTACTCTCTGGGAAGGTGAGAAGAGAGCTGTAGGGTTCCCCTCCTGGGGAGGGATCGGGTTTGCGAGCTGCTCGCCCCGGTTTCCACCAGCAGCCCGTTGCTACCGGGGGCGGGATGGAGCCTTCATCTTTCCTTCCAGCCGGCCCAGGGCCGCCTGCTCGCCGGGAGGGCAGGGACCAAGCGGGGGGGAGCCCAGCGGAGATGGGGGACCGCGGCCCGAAGGTGCCCCCGCAAACAGGCGGGGGGGTCTGTGGCGGGGGCAGCTCCAGCCCCGCACCGCCCCCCCCTCCTCCCTTCCCGCCCCGGTCTCCCCGGCTGCGAGGGCTGCCGTCGGTGGCGGGGAGCCGCGCCGTCGGTGAGCGCTGCCCCAAGCCAGCTCCGCACCCCTCAGGCGGTTTCAGGCTGAGGGTGGGGGCGAAATGCCGCCCCCCCCGCCTCCGGCCCCGCTTATTTTATTATTTTATTTTTTTACCCGTTTTCGAAACGTCGTTGCCACATCCTCCGACCTGCGGGAAAGACCGGGCAGCCCTCGCCAACCGCGGGGAGGGCCGGCAGAAACATCCCCCCCCTCTTTCTCCCCCGAATAAGCCCTTACGGGGACCGGCCGTGTGCCCGGGTGGGTACCGGGGACCGGCGGGCCTGTCGCCGGGGCAGCCGCTGCATCCCCATCTCCATCCCCATCGCCATCCCCATCCCCAGCGCGGGGCGGTGGCGGTGGCGGGCGATCCGGCCGGATTAACGCCGGGCGCTTTGAAGTCCCTGCGTCGCATGTGATCCCACGTCGGGGTGCTGAGGGCTCCCCATTCAGTTGTTAATTCCCACTAAGCGTTTTTAAGTACCTGAGCCCGCAGCCCCATGCGCCTTCAAAACCAAGTTTATGCACGCCAGATCGCTCCGAAATTACCCATCTGGGTACCAGCGAGACCAAAGGCAGAGGCGAGCAGAGTCGTTAGAAAATAATCGAAGCAAATGGGCACTTTCTTTGCCACGTGAATTTCGGCTCGGAAACCCGTTTTGCAGGAGCGGGAGTTTCAAAGGTGTCCGCAACCTGCGGAGTCTGCGCCCTTCCGGGCGCGGAGCCCGGGCTGAGCCGCCGCTGCCCCCGCCCCGGGGGGCTGCGGGGGGCCGGGACTGGCGCCCTGCTCCGCTGAACTGGCCGGAAAGAAAGAAAGAAAGAAAGAAAGAAAGAAAGAAAGAAAATCAATCAAAAAAACCCCTTCCATCAGAAAAACATTAGCTGAGGAGGAAACGGCTGTGGCCACCCTGGTGAGATGCCCCCTCACTGTTATCCCCTGTTGCCATTGGTACCAGCGCTGCAGAATTGCCCGCCTCATTTTTATATTTTTTATTTATTTTTTATTTATTTTTGGCAGCAGAGATTTAGGACATATAAAGCAGAATGAAGTTACATTATGAAGAAATAAAAAAAGACGTGACCTACGTTTCTACCCCCCGCAAAAAACAACCCCACCCACCACTCACAACAGAACCCATAGCTGCTTTTGCCACCATAATTTGCTTCTCGGTGACACATGGACAATGTGAAAGGATCCCTGCACCACTTCTCTCCAATTAACTTCAGTGAGTGAAGTATGAGCACTGTTTTTTCTAGCACAGATGATTGTGTTGATTCCTAGCACATTAGTGGGGGAAAATTTTAGCTTGAAGAGTTTGAGTTACACAGATGAGAACAGACAAATGAGCAACATCACAGAAGAACTTTAAACCATCTCACAGATGCATATTCTTTCCGTTTTTGACTATATTCTTTCCTTTCTCCACTGTTCACGTTTCAGGCAGTTACTGGTTACCCTGTTGCCCACAGCTATGGATTGAAGGGCAGAAAAGGAATGGAAGTAATGAATATGAAAAGGACGTGGAAAAAAAAAAAGTCTTCTGATCTTTTGTTTTAGGTGTTGATCTAAATTAAAATACAACCCCCTTTAGTATGACCCATTAAAAAGTAGCAAGGGGCTTGGTGTGAGCAGCCAGAGCCAGATGTCCACAGGGTGGCGAGGCCTTGGTAAACATAATACTATCATGGCGACATTTCTGCCTACTTTACACCTTATTCAGCCCTACTCAACCTAAAATCCCACCTTCCACTTATATATAGCCTAAGGCGTAGGGTTTGACAGCTGTGGAACAACGGGGCAGGTAAAATACAGAGCCCCAGCATGATAACAGAGATCAGGGGGCTGTGCCCCTCCATCCCATGGGGTGGTGGCTGACATCTTCCTAAATCCGTGCTCCTGGTGCCAGCCTGGTTGCAGGGGACATCCCGGGACCTGCAGGATGGCTGCCCTTGGTTCCTGGGAGGAATTCCTGCCTCTGCTGTTCCAGCTCACTGTCCAGCCTTTTCTCCTAAATGACGTGTGAGAGGGAGTCAGAGCCAAGCGGTCAGCCTGTGAGGTATTGCAGCAAGGTGAAGGATGTGCTTTTCCTTTGGCCAAGGCAGCTACAAAAGCAGGAGCCTTCCACGCATGGGGCAGATGGCAACCAGCAGCCAAGCAGGGCATGGGCCATCCTTTCTTCAGTTGCTAGCCCTTGGGAAAAGGAGAGGGACGTCACAGGGCCACGGTCTGCGCTGTCAAAACAAGAGTGGTCAGGGCAATGAGCAGTCATTTGCAAGTGGCAGAGCTGGACCCAGAGTAATGTACTTTGCAAGACAGGGTAAGTTGCGTTGTATTTGCTTTTGAGCATTTGGTTGGCACGGGATACTCACACGCTCCTGCCGGGCAAGTGCTCTTAACGTGCACCCGGGGCTCGAGGACTGCGTAGCTGCCTTGACCACTTATTTCGTCACTTTTCTACATGCCGCATAGTAGGTGGGGGGTCCTAAGGGGTGAATTTTTACTGCATTGCTTATTTCTGAAGGCTAACAGCTCTGGGGAATATGTGATGAAAGGTGGATGTTGGGAGCTCCCGAGTAGAGTAAATGCTGCTACCCCCCCCCCCCTCTTTAAAGCAAAATTATATAAATCCTACTGCAAACATGGAAAAAACATTCCACCAGGCAGCAATTACACAGGTTTCAGAAAAAGAAAAAAAAAAAAGCAAGCAAAGCAAGCCTGCATTTCCATCTGGTAGCTGAACAGCTCTGGAAATAATTGTCCATTTTGTTTCACCTTTCTCCTTCTGGGGTTTTGGGTCTTGCCTGTCACATTTCATGGCCCCATCTACCGGACCTCATTCAGGTGCTCAGGGGTGGGTGGTGGCCCTGAGGGCAGGACCCTCGTGGGAAGTAGCACCAGCGCAGGTTAGGGGGACACTAGTGGGCGCCACCGTGAGCCGCTGTCCCGGTTCGCTGAGCACTCCCCCTGGTCCCTGGGGCTCTCCGATTCCACGCTCGGAGAAAGTGGCCAATTATTTTTCTGTCTGAAAGAGTCTGTGATGTGGCAGAGAATGACAGCTCCAAGGGAGAAAACACCTCTTCATTAAAAAGTGCTGCTAAGCACACTGAATATCCAGATCCCAGCACCCAGTTGCACAAAGGTTAGGATGAGAGCCAAGAAATTATGCCCTTTCACAGATTTTTATATATACACATATATATGTATGTGTACAACGTACATGCAGACACACACACACACACAAATATACAGGCTCTCTCTTTCAATGCAGGGTGGCCAAAATCCTTTAAGTTCCTACTCAGGCAAAACTCCCACTAAAGTCCAGTTTTACCATCAGTTTTGATGTGATAGGAATAACCTAGGAAAAACCCAATTAATTTGGTTACCAAGTGCAAGAAGAGACTCAGCTTCACAGAAACAAAAATGATTAAGTGTGTGTTAGGGGGAAGATTAAAAAAAAAAAAAACAAGCCCAAAAAAACCCCCAAAACCAAAAAGAGAAAGCGGTAATTTGTGTCTTGCTCACCTCTGAAAGGCTGCAGGGAAGAGAGGGCCAGGCTGCTGTGTTTTGTAGGTTTAATCTGACTTCATTGTCTTTTAAGCGATTTTAATGATTGCATGAATTCTTTTTAATGAATTAGAAAGTATTTCTAAAAAAGATACAAAATCATGTGACAATGCAGAATTGGGTTTCTTGGTGAGGCACAGCGTGTTGTAGAAGAGAACCACTCTACCGCTGATACCAAAGAAAGCTCAAAATGGAAGCTGCATTTTGGGATATGATTTTTCCACAGCCTTCCTTTTCTTTTCCTTCAGAAATTCTGGAAGGTTGAGAGAAAAGAAAAGAAGGCAGTAAGGAAAAGGTGGGAGAAAAAGTTGTGACGTCCAGGGCTGCAGCAAGGTGGAAGTCATCGTTTCCTCAATGGCTCTGTGGAAGAGTTTAGGGTCCAACACGACCAGAAACGGACCTCAGGATTTGCCTAACTCCTCAGACCCCAGCAGCTTTCCCTGCCCCAGTTCCCTGGCTGTCTGCATTCAGGCACCGAGCTGCGTGGGCTCACCAGGTTGCTGCCTGTCTCCCACAGAGGAGTCCAGTTATGACCATGACTCTTCCCTTGCCTTCCCACCTTGGCCCAGGTGGGATGCTCGGAGCATCACACCACCAAGGTTGCTTTGCAAATGAGCTCCGCTCCCTCTTGCTCAAGTAGGAAAACCTTCAGAGAGAAACAGGGCAGGACAGCAAGCGACCCTCTGGCCATGGCTCTCTTCTCATTTATGGAGGGACATACTGAGATAAATCATGACCAGTTCCCTCGGAACTGGGAGAATATTCCAGATGAACTGTAATCCAGGGGTGCAGCAATGAATAAAGAAGGGAACAGACTCACACATTTGATATTCAAGGCTGGGCAGCGAGAAACATGGAAATCCTGTACTGACCGAGTGGATAAACCCCTATGACGATGCCTATATTTACTGACTTGACAGAGTCATTAAACACAACCTTTTTCTAACCTTTCCTGCAGTTTTATTTTGAAATTTCCACCTCCCCGTGTTGTCTCATCTGACCCTATAACAACACTTTTCTCAGCATGCTAAAGAAGGAATCTGCAACAAGGCAGAAATATTCAAAATATGGAAAATAATATCTTCTTTTCCTAAATAATTTACAGATTATAGCCTATTGTTTTCAGTAAAGATTTGAAGGCATAATCACTCATTTTCAGTAGAACTTTAAATCCTGCAGGGGCGCATTTTTGTTCTCCTATGTTTTGATGCAGAACTGTTAGGTTTTGGCTCTGTGATACCCGTATTTGATTGTTTTCTGCTTTAAATGCACTGTAACGTAACCATAACAGTATACTGCTTTTCCATGCTTAGCATATTCATTACCTTCTCTTCCTCTCAACTTCTTGATTTGCATGCAAGAAATCTGTGTCAGGGAGGATGCAATCTGCAAGCCAATAAAATCCTCTCCCATGGGAGGAAGGAGTCAAAGTGGTACACGTAGCTCATATGAAGAATACGAAGCACAGACAAGAGCACGGTCCTGCATCACATGGAAGGCCCACGGTCCAAGTGCAGCGCGCCAGGTAGACAATAGCTATTGCAAGAAGCAGCAAAAGGGCTCTGGCTGCAGTTCCACCAGGCATTGGCTTTACTGGCAAAACCAGACCATGAAGTCTCCCGTTCCCCGGCGGTTGCCTGCCCACCCCTGTGGCTCAGATCTTCGCCCCTCGGATCAGTCGGGATGAACATTTGGAAGACTGTAAATGAAGCCTTGGAGTTAGTTCCGCTTAACAATTACCCCCTCCCAAAAGAGGGTGTTTTTAACCCTGCTTACTTCAGCGACTGGGTTCAGCGTGCAGTCTTACCAACAGCTGCATCAGCACAATGACGGCGACGAGCAGCGTTACGGGAACAAAAAAACAACGAGCTGCGGGGTTGAAACTTCCTCCGTTGGTTTCACAGGCGCCCCGTTGAACCCTCCCTGGCAGATGAGCCGGGGCAGGTTGGCCAGGTTGCTGCCTGCCACATGGCCGCCGAGGGCTGGGGCTCTGCGCTCCGCAGAGGGAGACCCGTGTGCGCTGCTGGAGCACCCAGCGGTACTCATCTGACCCAGTTTAGGCTCAGGCGTGTGGTCACGTTTCTGTCAAACAGGTCCACGCGCCCGGCGGAGGTTTAGCCAGCTGTGGGCGAGTAGGCAGCAGCGGGTTCAGCGTAAAGGGCTGCTGCTGCTGCAGAGTCAACCTGTCACCGCGTTTTGAAGAAATCTGAGCCGGGACGTGGGTGTACCCGATCGGCAATCTGAGGCCCACGGCCGCAGCACTTCTGATTTAGCGCTAAGAATCTTAAAACCGGATTTGTTGAACCATGGTCTGATCTGCTTGCAGCTCCTGTCCCGCAGCAGCGTTTTAAGGCATATGGAGATAAACAGTGATTTTCCTGCAAGTGCTGCATCCTAAACTCTGGCAGCTTGGCAGCTGGTCTGGCCACGGCACAGCTGGCAGGGGCTGGGGCAGTGACACTGGCAGCCCTCCCAGCTCTAAGCAGAACAGCAATTAGAGAGTTAAAGCAGGCAGCACTGGTTTCTCTCTCCACATTTGATCTCAGACACCCGGGACAGAGGCAGTTACACCTCTCTGAACGAACTCTCGGCTGCCTGCCTTCCTCTATACTCACTTGCATAAAACCCCAGCGTTAAAAATCTGCCAGTTCAGAATCGTAATAGGCAGTGGCAGATCAAGCCTAGCTGCACTTTCTGTCTCTCTCACCAAAGTGTAATCTGGTGGTATCTGATATGGCTAAGAGCTAGAATGATGATTTACTATGGCTCAGTTAACACAAAGCAGCTCAGGCTGTAGGTTCACAGCATTATGCTTTGGGGCATGCCCTTTTCGTCACTCCTATTCCCAGCTGTGGCCAGCGACCCTTCAGCTGGGCCAGCCCAACCATTGGTGGGATCACCTTGTCAGCCAGAAACCTAAATCAGCTCTTAAAATCCACACTCATAGCTCAGATCCCCACGTGGTCGTGCTAGGGGTCATATGCTGTGCTATGGGGGGCCAGGCCCCACGGGAGAGGAGCGAGGCAACTCCATAAACCCATACGACTACTAAAGCATGCCTAACTGAAACTGCAGCTTTGCAAACTTCAGTAGCTGGATTGTGCACCTATTACCCAAGCAAAGGCTTTGCCTGAGTTGTCTTTAAATTTGCTCCCCATTACCTCTCCTTCCAAATAAATATGAGTCTGCCAGAGACTTCTTATTTCCCTGCAAAGATGTGGCCTCTGTAAAGTGTTACTCAGCTGAAGTTTGCCTCAGTCTATTCGTTCAGCTAGTGACAGGTCTCTCTACATGAAAGAGTTAGTGCAAAGCCTATCTTAATAATCATCAATAGTTTTCAACTAATACAACGAAGGCATCCCCTAAACTTGACTATGAAAAGCGCATTCAGCCAGGGAGTACCTCCTGTAAAACTGCAGGAGCTCCAGTAACATTTACTTCTTTTTTAAAGGCGGTGGCAGTTTCCATAGAAAATATTTAAAGGTCTGTGAATTGGAAAAGTACCAACCTCTGCTATAGCGAATGCCTGAAAGGCCCAGGTGAACAACCTCCCAAGGAAAGAGGGACATGGCGACATCTATTAAATCCTGATTAAATACTTGACTTGCCATAGCTTTTGGAAATTCTGACTTAATAGAACTTGCAAAGAGCTATAAAAATGAGAGGTGGAAACAATGTTTGTGACAAGAAGCATAAAAAAAACCTTAGCATAATATCATTATAAAAAAAAAAAAAAGCAAATTAAAAAGATAATGTAAAAGTATTAGGTATAGCCAAACTGCCGTTAAGGCAGCCTGCTTTAAGCATACACGCAGGGGCATTTGAGCTGAAAAAAAAGTTTCACAATTACATCAGCTTTGTAGGCTGAACTGTTACTACCATTCACAGGAAAATAAACCAGTGACTAAACAAAAAAAAAAATTATGACAAGGTTCCCCCACATCATATTTCTCAATAGCAATGAGAACAACCATCCCTGGTTGTGACTCATGTGAAGTCGGCAGAGATTCACTGAGGCCAAAACATGTCCCGTAAGTTTAGCCCCCACATTTCCCCGCAAAGCCCCTTCCCGACGCCTCTGTCCCTCGCTGGCTCAGCAGCCCTGGGGACCGTCTCCGCCCAGCGCCTCAGCTACACCTTTCCCATTTATCTTTCAGCGTGGGCAAGTCTATGGTATGGGCATCCTTACTATTGACTTGCGTGGTCTTGCACCAGCACCGGTCCTTCCCAGCACCCAGGCTCAAACCCACTTCCCACCTTCCCAGGAGTGCTCTGGATCCATGTCACATTGCCCCGTGAGCTGCACCGTACATCTGTCCCTGCTGTGCAGAGACAGCCAGGGTGGCTGCATGCTGAGACCGGCCCTAATGTCAACCCACAACAGCCAGTACCCATAGATTGCCCCATCAGCCTCTTGGCACTCCACATCCAGGGAGCTACCAGGTGCTGGTTTATCTGATGGTGGTCCATGTCCAGCTGGGCTTCCTGCAGCCAGCATTGGAGGACTCTGGAGTATACAACCAGCTTTTAATGGGCTCAACACTTAAAATTTCTACTGGAGGAAAAAACAGAGCAGATGGTGCCTGGGCTGGGAGCAACTCACCTTTGACGTCTTCAGAAAGTGCAGCCTGGCCAAAGGCCGTGAGCCGTGCTAAATCACCTGAGGACCTGTGTATCTGCCCTTTCCTGCTATTATTCTGGTTCTTCACGCACCAGCCATATCAGGAGGGTTCTGCCACCAGCGCTGCCACTTCAGAGTTGAATGTGCGTAACATTAAAAAAATGATTATGTTACATCCCAGTGGACAAGTGCAGAAACAGTCTTAGGTTGAGCTTGGCTACCTTACCTGGCTTGGCTACCAAAATAATTTGTCCTTCTTATCACTGGAATAGGGACAGATCTTACTAGCCACTTATGGCTAAATATCTTTTTCAGAAGTGGTAAAAGTGATAGCATTTAGAATACAGCTTTTTTTTTTTTTTTAAAGAAAAACAAAACAACCCTCAATCATGTAATTTACTTACAAGAAAAAAAGTGCAGGTTTTATTTTCCTACCTTCTCCTTAACCCCTACAGGCTGTGATATCGTATGTGTAAATTCAAATTAACACTTCTCCCATCTGGATTTCCATATAATTAAATTGGAGGATTGGAATAACATTCTTCTTTTTAGAATAAAGGTTTTTGAAAAACTATCATGTTTGAAGAGCAATGGGTTGAGTGGCCGACCGTGGTAGTGCCTGACTAGGAAAACCACAGCCAGCTCTGAAATTGTTTTGTCAACAACTTTCTTTCGCATTTAGACTTTATAGCCCAAGGGCAGATTGGTATCTTTGTAGGCAGGGCATGTTAGCTAATAAATATTTTTCTATAACTGCCTTAAATCCTTATTTTTGCTATAGGCATGATCTCCCAACTCTACCTTTGCACTTTTTTTGGCTGGGCCCCTGTGCAGCCCAGCACTGCTGCCTGCCAGCTGCTTTATCTCCTGTCTCTGGGGCACCCTGTCCCATGGGGGTGGCCGCTCTGGATGCTCCTTACCCAAATCTCCATCAGGCAGGAGGGCAGAGATGGGTACAAAGGCATGGCTGTCTCAGGGCTGAGGGGAAATACAAAACCCTAGGAAGAAACCTTACAGGACATCCACTGCATCCATAAGCGAGGCAGAGGAGAGCATCACCCAGGGCCCGGGCTGCACTGCTGTGTGGATGTCTGTCTTAGAACCATAGAATGGAAGGGACCTTGAAGATCATCGAGTTCCACCCCCCCTGCCATGGGCAGGGACACCTCCCACTAGACCAGGTTGCTCAAAGCCCCATCCAGCCTGACCTTAAACACCTCCAGGGATGGAGCTTCCACAGCTTCTCTGGGCAACCTGTTCCTGTGCCTTACCACCCTCAAAGTGAAAAATTTCTTCCTAATATCTAATCTAAATCTACCCTCTTCCAGTTTGAAGCCATTCCGCCTCGTCCTATCACAATATGCCCTTGTAAAAAGTCCTTCCCCAGCTCTCCTGTAGGCCCCCTTTAGGTACTGGAAGGCCACAATAAGGTCTCCCCAGAGTCTTCTCTTCTCCAGGCTGAACAACCTCTACTCCAACCCCAACTCTCGTGAGAGCCGGCTCCTCCATCCTCCCCTCTGCCTCGGCAGCTGGGGCTGAGCCTGCGTGAGAGTTCATGATCTGCCCGCACATTCTCCAGTCAGCTGCAGAAAGGCTATGGCTGTGAAGCCCTCAAAACCAAAAAACATCGTCAGGCAGCACCAGCTCATTTCTCTCTGCCCAGCTTTTGTTTGTGGCTTCCCCAATTGTCCTTCCCCTGCCACGGGGATGGAGTCGGAGAGGAAACTCTGCTCCACCATTCCCAAGCAGATGTCCTGCCAGAAACCCACCAACAAACAGAAACAGCTGCTCTTCGGCCTCCTCCTCGCCCTCACAAGAGCCTCGGGGAGGCTCCTTTGCACAGGCGGATGGGGAGGAAGCATCCCCCGGGCTCTGGCTCCTTCGGCCCCATCCCTCTCCCGCCACGTGCTGGCACAAGGGGCAGGAAGCAGCAGTCGCTCAGCAATTCTGCCTCTGCTCGCTTCGGCCGGATCAAGAAAGAAAAGCTTCAGAAGTCAATTGGTACAGCTTGAAAGCAGATCCCACCCATCCCCCCGCCTGCCCCAGCAGCCCTCCAGACTCAAACGCCTGTTCCCAAAACCCAGCAAGCCCCACAGCATTAAGCTGAGATTGCTTCTCCTCAGCTTCAGCCGCCGATGGCCCCGCAGCGGACCCCCGGCCTGCCCACCCAACGCTGTGGGGAGAGCTGGGCTTCCTGGGACCGTCCTGAAACACGGACACAGGCAGCTGGAGGAAACTCCACTGCTTGTGCTGGGTGGTCAGCGTGGGGCGTGCTGCGGTTTCAGCAGGAGGGTAGGGGCAACATGACGGGCTGTGTTTGCTGACACGATCACAGCTTTTTAAAACAAGCTTATGCTGCAAAAGTCAAGACATCTCAGATGATGGCTTTTCAGCATGCTGTTGGCTGGTGTGGAGGCTCCCAACAAGTGCAATTCAGAGCAGCTCCACAGGAAGCCACACAGGCAACCAGAGAGCAGCCAGAAACCTGGGGCATGATGCTGCACCCCTCAGCCCCGCAGGCGAAGCTGCAGGTGACAAGGCAGGCAGCAGGATGAACCCACAGGCTTTCAAGGACTCTCCCTTCCTTCATCCCCACCTGCAGCAGCCCTGCTCACTTCACTTCCGTGCTGCAGTGTTGTTCCTTGCTCTCAGCTAAGCTTCTCCTTGACCAGAACTGGTGCCAGGTCCTCCCCGACTTGAGCTGGTGCCATCATACCAGTGGGAATCCAGTCTCACCTCCGCAATGCAGAATAAAGCAGATGCTGCATCTATGGATGGCTGCCATTCCTCTCACTCCCAATGCATCTGGAAAGGCTCCTTCAGCTGTCCCTCACTGACTGGGCTGTCATGCACTAATGTCATGCAGCCCACACGTCCCTGTATGCCCAGGGAGAGCCACACATGCAGGAGGACAGCACGGTCTCACCGTGAGCAGAGCAAACGCTCCAGCAGCTCTTGCCCCACACTGGGTCTCAGGCACAGCCATACACCTGCGGTATGCAGACCCCAAGGTCTTGACTACTTTTGTACAATTAGGAACCAGTAATATGGATGCCACGCACAGTGGGAGAGGAGGTAGCTTTTTCATATTGGTATGGCTACCTGTAGAACATATAGGTTCCAGTGTGTTTCTATACATTATGCAAGTATCCTTTTTTCCCCAAAAATAAAGTCCCCAAAGAATCTGAAGCTGACCAGTTTCTGTCTCAAGTAGCAATCCCCGTTCCTCCCATCTTTTGTTCTTCCCTTTGCCCGCTTTTGGCTCACAGCCTTCCTTCCCACCTCAAACTGTTGGTTGGTCTCAGTGTCTGCATGGCCCTTCACTTTAATTCACTCAGCTGATGGAGAATCATCCATGTGATTTTCCTGCGGCCATTCACAGGAAAATCTTGTTTTTCTGTTCGTTAGTATTACACTGAATTGAATCACAGCAGGGTCTGAGGAGCAGACTGGGCATCTGGAGAAGAGCAGGGATGAGGGGAAATGAACAGGACGTCTTCCTGTTGGTGGCAGCTCAGTTGCATCAACTAATTTCTTCCAATAACAGATACTTTAGAGAAGCAGCTTTCTTGGGGTATTTTGGCTTTTTTTTTTTTAACATTAGAAGATCAGCTTACCTGGCTCTTTGTCACTCTACCTTCAGACTTGATGCTTTCATTCAGAAAACGCTCCTGCTCAACCAGAAAGGCTGGGGTTGATGCAGACTGAAGAAATCCTATGGCTTGTGTTGCAGAGAAGCCAGGTTAGAGGCATTAGGTGGTTATTACCACCCACCCAAGGGCACCAGGCATGGACAGAACTCTTCTGTGTGTGTCAAATCCTTTGCCAAAGCCAGACCTTGGTGTCCTGCTCACACCCTGCTGCACGCTCTTACTGCCAGAAGCAGCGTTTGCTGTTTTTCTTGGATTCAGATAAGTCTTTCTCTAATTAATCAAGAGTATCTTACACTTCTTGAAGGATGTGTTGTTACCATCACTCCAGCCCCATCAGCAGTGTACCCAACAGGCTCCTCTCTCTGATTCGGTCTTCCATTTTTGCCAAGGGGAGCTGAGACACCAAATGTGGAGCTCTGAAATTATTGCTTATCATGTGTGGTTACTGTGCTTTGTACTTGGACAAGCCCGAATCCCTGGGGTTAGAAACACTCAGAGGCACCTTTAAAAAAACCCAAAATAATCAAGCCCATCAACAATTTATCTTTATGTTTGTTAATACAATGGAACTTGAGCCAAAATAGGGTACAGCGAAAAGACCATATGTCTTCAAAAGAATTTCCTTTGGACCACACACAGAAATGTCAGTTGAGCAGATTATTTGATTAAAGGAGTTGAGATTCTGCACTTAATTTATTCCTGGCCTACTGCATGTTTCATCACATGCAAATGTGAAAGTTTTTTCTGGGGACAAAGGGAAAGGTTTTTGCTGTGTTGGTCTATGCGCTATCTTCTTAAGCAAGTTGAAGAATCGTTTTGGCTTTGTTGGGGCTTTGACTCAGGTCACATGAATCTGCTGATTTTATTGGGCAAACTGGGTGTTGCAATAATTTAAAACACCCAGCAAAGTTGCTTTTTTTTGTCTTTCTACCATCGAGCGCTGTTCTTGTGGTACATTATGGCATATATAATGCTCAGGTCTGACCTGATGACATTGTGGCTGTAGGTACAGCATTGTTTGACCCTGGCTCTTGCTCCAGCTCTGGGGAAGGTGATTGCAGTGCATTCAGGAGCAGGGAACTCACGGCAGAGCTAGCTGAAAAACAAGCGGAGAGGTGGGAAGGATCAAGTTCATGGCATAAGCAAATACTCTACAAATCATCAAGAGACTAACTGGATGGCCACAAAGAGATTTTTGTCAAGGGTTTTCTACAGCTAAAATCAATTCATTCACTTCATCTGTTTTGAACATACTGGGGATGCAGCTAAAGATGTCACAAATGGTTAGAGTTGCCTGGAAACCTTCAAGGTGTCAATTGACCATATTTTTAGGCGCAGGAATGTTACATGGACACACCACAATTTCACCAGTGATTTCTTTAAAAAACAAATGGAGTCAGAAATCTACAAGGGAATAAAAATATCAGGAGAGTGAAGCTGAGTTGAAGCAGGGTAACTCAAAATCAATATTTTGCTTTTAAACTCTTAAGGGGAGGCCCAGGAGGGCTGCACTCATTTTGTCCTCCTTCCTTATTGTCCTCGGAGGATTGGCTGAGAAGTGACAAGGCTGCTCCGTACTTACCGCAGGACATTCCTCACTAACAAGCCACTTGTTAGAGTAGTCAGCCACCGCTTCCCTGCCCAGCGCCCCGCTTTCACTGAACAGCATCAGACAATGGTCAAGCCGAACTGGAAAGCAGAGGTGGAAAAAGGGCTCCTTTCCTTTTGCTGTACGCACACGTTGAATGCCCCTCTGCCCGTAAGGTCAGCTCTGTACACAAAAACGGGTCATCGCGTCTTCAGCATTGCCAACACAGTCCCTGGGGTTTGCATTCAGAGAGTAAATTCGGTCTGAGGTCACTCCAGAGACTGGGCCAGTGGTGAGGGGAAGAGGTGGCCACATAATTATATCCTGTCCCTTCTACTCATGGTTATTTGTCTATGGCTTTGCCCAATACAACTAGGGGAAAAAAGGAGGCAATAACTTTTAGGTGTTTTTCTAAGCAGAGGTGGATGAAAAGCAAAGAAACTTCTGGGGTGCCATCTTCTGTAGTTCTTACAGCATAAAAATATGGCCAGGAAAGGGTATAAGTTCCTTAGGTCCTTGACATACCAAATGACTCCCTGGAGCCCCATGCACCCGGACTGCAAAGCACAGCCACCCTGGGAGTGGGTTTCTCCAGGATGAGGGGTACAGACAGTTTACAGTGGTCTGAGCGGACTTTGGCCAAGCCAAAGATGCTGAATTGAAAAATTCAGAGTCTAGTCATGTTCGCTGGACTCAAGTGGCCAAGACACAGGATGGAGGCATGAACTTCCCATCCCTGCACCAGGATGAATGAAACAGGAGCAGATTTTTTTTTTTTCCTCCTTAAACAGGGAGTACTTCAGAGCGCAGTGGCTAGCCAGCTGAAATTATGGATGGGCCATTAAAGCCTCCAGCTCATCAATATCAGCCTGTGTACTCCCCTCACCTCTGTACAGCACAGAGACGAGCCTGTGGTCCTGCAAGCCCTGACCTTAGCATCATGAGGAGGCTGTGTCATGGCAGAGCCTCCTCCTGGACCCACGAGGCAGCTCACACAACATAAGCAGCACTACCAAGGAGAATGGGAGGACAGTGGGAGAATGGAGCACGTAAATCTGCAAAGTGATCCAGCACCAAACTTCAAGAACTAGTTTATCCAAATCTTAACGTGATGGAAGGGGTCTTGATGAGCCAATAAACCAGAACCAGCACAAGCTTAGGGGGTGCAAGAGTCATGGTCCTTGTCTCGGTTCTGCTTGGTCCATAGCCATGCAAGTCAGTAGCAGCTTTGCCCTGGGTTCAAGGTCACTTCTTGAAGAAACGTCTCCAGAAACATCGTTGCAGGAAGTACAAAAGTTTGTGGACCCTGGGCCTTGAGATCAACACCAGAGCAGGGTGTGGAGGCTGGGTAGCATCTTGGGGAAGCCAAGGCTTTCATCTCCTTGTCCAGCAGAGGCAAGGAGAGTTACAGCCACAGGATTTAGTTCCTACAGACCTTCAGGCAGCCTGTGAGCTTCTTGGTGCAGCTGAAGCACACAGCTACACAGTCTTCCTCCATCCAAACCCTCCCCAGCCGTGTGTAGCTGAGTTGCCCTGCCGACAAGTGAGGGTGGGTTGCCTTTGGCCAGCGCAGGCTGCAGCACAATGCCAGCAGTCATTTCTCACTCGCTGTGTCCTGGGGATGGAAGGGTGCTGTGGGACCTGGGTCCTGTTTGCAACAAAGAAAATTCAAATCAGAGTGAGGATTTACACTTTTTTTGAAATGAGTCCTTTCCCAGTGGTGCTGCCCACTGGAGATTTTCAAAAGACTGGCCAAGGCAGTCGCTTTGACCAGCGCTGCCAGCGTTAGTGTCTGGAGGAGGACCTCGTTGCTGCCCAGTGCCCGACTTGCACCAAAACTCTGCTGGGAGCAGCACAAAGGAGCTTTCAGTCTTGCCCTGCTCTTTGTTCTTTTCTTCCATGTTCCCACTTGTTTTCTAATCGTTGCTTCTTCCCCTGCTTGCACAGATTTGTAATATGCCCAAATCACTCCAGAGCCTGTAAAGCACTACGTAAGGCTTCATTTTGGTTTATTCCAGTTTCATGCCTCTGCCAGTGACACCAAAATGGACAATGAGTTGGACTTCAGTTATCCCAGAGAGGACAGATGTGTGCGTCAGTGCCACCTCATTAAGTCGTTTGTTTAAACCTCCCAAACAACCCACTTTCATGCAGATGGAAATCCCAGCCTCCCTCTTTTCACTCAGATGTGGATTCTCCCCCGGCAGATACGTGTTGATCTGCTCAGCTAAAAAACTTCAAACCCCTAAAATTCTGGTCTTTGACCCTACCCTAAAACTAATTTGAACTATTCTCAGCTGATCTGAAGTTGAAGGAGATGTCTTTTAACTGGAAATACCTTATCTTTAGACAAGTAATCGTTGTTAATTAAACCAGTAAAGAGACATTAGCCTCTGCTTACTTAAGTTTTAGCCTGTGGATTAACAGGCAATCCATGATGCCCTTTTAAATGAGGATGTTCTCATGGAATTGGACAATCCCAGCACCAATATCCTTTTCCTGTGAGATCTGAAAAATAAACCTTGCAGCACGGACTCTCCTGCACAAAGCACATATTTCTAAAGCTTGCTTTCTCTTTTCAAAATATATTTACGACTCCCTCCAATTCCAAAAACTATTTTAGCAGCAATAGAAAAAAAATAATCTGCAACCAATTGCTAATACAGAAGTTACCCTGTGGAAATAGAAGGGTGGGTGTGTGTTTATAGACAGAGTCTTCCTGAACTGTCACTCCTGAAATTAGTGAGTAACAACGTGGAAGTGTTGTAACGAAGAGCTTTATAGAAAATTGAAAAGAAGCAAGCACACGATTTGACAGTGCAAGAAAAAAAAATACGTTTATGGTAAAATATTTCACATTGTCTAAAAAACTCAGCTGCCTCACTGTTCATTCGCAGAAAGACAATGCTAACTGTGATAATTGCAAAAATGGTGATAATGCACCGTGACAAAGTGCTGGGGAGATGGGAAGTGGCCTGGAACAGCCCAGGTAAAATACACTCAGATGGGGCTGCCGAGCACATTCATACAACACAGGGAGTCCTTGAAGCACTCCTTGCTTGCAGTGTGGCATGTATGCCAGTGACAAAGAGAGGATGGATCGACTTTTGGACTGATCCAGCAACGTGGATGCACACATATCTGTATTAAAAAAAAATAAAAATTACCCGTGGTTTAAATCCCCTAAATCACATGTCTGTGGTTAGCCTTTGACTTGCACCAGAGTGAAACACCACCAGTGAGGTGTTATGGTTACACTTACTGGTCTTCAGTGTCAACGGGTTGGATTCTCTGTGTACTGTCTTGTGTAGTGCCATTTGCACCGGGTGAAAGTGAATGCCAGTTGCAAAATGCCAGCACTTGACACCTGTTATTCGCTATCAGAATTGTCTATTGCACAGTGCTAGTCAGTAGTGAATTGGCTCCAAAGAAAGTTTTCCCAGCAACTAGAAATTGCAGAAAGCCCCGTATAACTTACCAAGTTCTGCTGGTGAAATATCATAAACAAAACCATATTTCTCTTTTTGTAAATTCTTTAATGTGGTCCTCACCACTATCTCTCTGTTCTCTGGAGGTTTATTCCTTTTGCAGATTCCCCTTAAAAAAAAACAAACCCCAAACCAACAATAACAAACCCAACCTTTTCTATATTTAAAACTGCCCTTCCTCTGTCAAATGGTTAATTTTCCAATTTTGTCAAACATGGAAAAAGCATTCTGCCTGTGCAGAGAATGTTTTCATTCTCAGCCACCTTTTTTTTGTAATGAAGAAACATCAACGTATCATAGGCCAAGTAGAGCTGAAAAGTTGCTGCTTTAAGGAAGTTAGCAAACTTGTTGGAGCTTTTCCCATCAAGTTGTGATGGCTCTGCTCTTTCTTTTTTTGGTCTTTTTTCTCTCTCCCCCTCTCTCTCTAATATGCACACATGATTCTTGTGACTAACTCAAGTCAGCAGAGGCACAGTACATTTTCTATGCCATGACTTAGATTTAAAAAGTTGTTCTGAAATTTCACATATAGCAAAGAAAAACAAACCCTGAATGTGATTCCCAGCTATAATGTATTCTTCAAGAATAGTCTGGACTGTCATTTGAGTTACTGAGAAAGGCAAAGATGAAGAGCAGATATAAAGAGATCAAAGAAAATTTTTCCTCTGCCGTTAAACCCCCTCTGTGTCTGTACTAACGTTGCTACTGACTTTGAATGTCCCATCCTAGATTTACCAAAATAAAACTACCAAAGAGATTTTTTTTCCCCATTTAGCACTCTGGCTACGATGGGTGTGCGTGCTTAGGGGAGGGAGGGGGAGGGAAAAGTAGGGGGGAATCAAAGCTTTAAAGTGCACAGACTGGCAGCTACAGTTGAGACCTTGATGTGTCACATCACACAGCTCCAGTCAGACCAGACGTGACACGGAGATCGCACTGCACCCTGGCAGTGGGCACCTTCACCCAGGACCTGCCTCTCACTCCACCTAGAAACCACCACAGCAGCAGGGTGAGAGCTGGGGCACAATCTCAGCCCCTTAAATTCGTCAAGTTCACACAGAAAAAGAGCAGCTTATTGGCGTTTAAATGGAATCCGAAGCACATTTGCTTTTACCTGTCTGGCTCAGGGAAGGCAGCAGCTGGGATGACTCCAGACAGAAAATACGGCCTCTGGTGCTTCACAATCCCAAAGCCTCCTTTGGCAAGTGGAGTTCATAAACCTCCTGGCAGCACCGATTATGATATCCTCACTCGTGACAAGCAATACCTTACTCCAGGGGAAATCTCTTTGAATTTTAATTTAGCCTAAAGTTATCACATAGGTGTAAGACACCAAGACTCAAAAGTTCCTGGAGAGTTAGAGAGTACTGGCATTTGCATTTGAATCTCAGCTGCTGGCTCCAAGTGTGAGGGAGGAGAGAGGGGGAACAGTCTCCCCTCTTCCTAAATATTTTATTTTAGCACAAAAAAGACTTGTGGGTGAAGAAAAAATGCTGGGGTAGGTCCCGCTATTTTTAAAGGCTGTCATATTAAAAACTAGCTTAAAATTTATTAAGGTTTATTTAATTCAGGTATTTACTTCTTCAGCCGAGTGACTTTAAAGAAGCATAGTTACAATTTGTCATGAGTTACAGAAGAAACTCCAAGTAGTTTCTCTATCAGCCAAAGCTCCTGCAGAGCTATTGGTTTTCACCATTTTAGCAAGTACAACCCTCGTGTTAAAGATAGGAAGTGGGGGCACATACAAAGTCTCACCACAGCCACTAACAAAGTAAGAAATAACATCCAGAAGTCTGTCCTGACTCTGCTTCCTGCTCTACCCAACAGGCCGTGCTTCTTCCTTGGATGTTGAGAGAAATTTTTCTTTTTTAAGCCCAGCACAAAAAAATCTCAAATTTCTGTTTTAGTTCCAGCACTACGTACCTCTGCTCTTCCTCGCAGTATGTCCTTCATTCACCCCCTCTGTACCCGCATGTCCCTGCACACACATTGTTCGTCCCCCCCCTTAAAACTTCCTGCTGTCCTGTCCTGGTTTGAGGTAAAGCAGAACCAATTTTGTTCAGTAACTTCGCTTCTTAGCTGGGCCTCTTCTAACTACTGAAATTAACAGCATATTGTGCAGACAATGTTCACTTTCTCAGAGCAGAG